>JAXCLQ010000004.1:3308925-3437925 GCA_035584115.1 Cedrela odorata
ATTTGATTATAGGTCAAAGTGTTTAAGTTAATTGGGTTATGATCGCCAAGAGGTAAGTATACTAGACTTTTTAAAAAATAATCACAATAAACATATTTATGTGCTTAATCATGTTTTCAACAATATTCTTCAATTATATGTTATGATAAAAGTATTGATATTTACATTGTTGTCTTATTATGATTGTTTATGGTTATGTGTTTTTGTGATTGTTTATGAGTATGTGTTGTTGTGATTATTTTTAAGATATGTGCATTGGCATCAAGGCATGAACATATACATTGTATTTAAAGTGATAATAAAGTGATTTTATATATATAAAAAAAAAAAGTATTCATGAAGGTTAAGATTTTTGTACTAGGGAATTGAACTTTATTACCTGCTTAGTAGGCAATTATAAGTTTATAAGGAGCCTTTATATGTGTGGTCATTTCTTCAAGTTTGGTATATTGATGAGTATTGTTAAGTGTTCCGTATGATATGGGAGAGACCTTTGGGGGTACCCCTGGGTATAGTAGTTTTCACATTCGTGTGAAGAAGTATTTGCGCATGTGGGAGGACTCACCACTGATCAGGGTGAGGGAGTGGCTCTTACCTTCGGGCATGAGTGTTAATTGTTTTAAAAATCATATACCTCACTTGCACTTACCCACATACGGTATGTCATCGACGGGGTGACATTGGCTCATTCAGTGATAAGTGATAAGTAAAGTCCTACTAAGTAGTAATTGAATGAGATATTCCTAGTAAATTTTGAAAGAAGCTTCTACAGTGTTTTAGTGTTATGAAAGTTTTGAAATGATCATGGTTTTCAACTCATGTCATATTATGTGTACGCATTGTATATAAGTATGTATGTATTTTGTTTATATGAAAAACTAGTATACTTACTGAGCTTAAAACTCATTATAGTTTATTGCGATTCCCAGATAATTGAAGTTAAGCTCATAGTGGATGGATTTGGCTAAGCATTTGTTAGTCATTGGTTCCTTAGGATTTAAAACTTCCATTGTTATTAAGATTTGTAAGTTGTTCAAAAGTATTTTTGTGATTAAGGAATATTTATGAAGATGTATGAATTAAATTTTAATGCTTTCGCATAATTTAAATCTTGTAATTTAAGAAAAATCACATCTCAAACTCCTCTGAATTTGGTGGCGTTACAACTATCATACAACTTTCTGGAGATAATTAATAAGTAAACGTATGTCGTCTATAAACAAAAGATAACAATTATTATAAATAAATATTATAACAAAAAAAAAGATAAACAATATCTACGAAAATACTCAACATTTTTACCCCTCGATATTTTTTGTCGTTCCTCGACGTTTTTTATTAAAGGGTGACAAAAAAACGTCGAGGGAAAAAAATAGGGACGATGAAAAACGTTAAAGGACAACAAAAAATGTTGAGGGGTGACAAAAAACATTAAGAGGAGATGAAAAACGTTGAGAAGACATTGTTCCTCCTCTTTCCGAGATATCAACTAGTATTTTTTTATAGGAAATTAGCATATCACATTCAAAGTGAAATAAAACTGGTCTTGATGTGAACCCGTAGGCAAAATAGCCTAAAAATTCACAAATAAGTGAATCCTAATTCGAAAAGCCAATATGATCAGATTACGAACTCTAGACCTATTAAGGAACTCACCTCAAAAACCTAAGTTACAAAAAAGATGACGCCATAAAGGATTGTAAAATATTTGATAAGTCTAAGTTCATGCAAACATTCAAGAAGAACTCACAAGTACACACAATTCCAAGATTTTATTTTTCAAGAGTTAATGTAAAATAACATGCTAAAGTTGTTTAAATACTAAAACTCTAATGCTACCCTTACACACCAATAGGCATACATGTCTTAATTTAACTATGGCTCTTAAGTCTAACCCTTAAAAACCCACGGTTACTGTAGTAAACTCACACAAAATAAGTTTTGTTTCCTTTAAACACTAGGAAACTCTAAAATAAGCTAAAACAAGCAATTAAAATAACTATGAGTTATTTAATTAGTTGTACCAACTCATTAACATAACAATAATATAAACTAAAATAATTAAATAAAATTACATCAAGCCCACATATAGAATATAATGTGACCGTATATGCCTTCATATCTTCACTCTTGGACTTAGGCTTCAATGACTTGTAGAACATGTACAAAGGCTGGTTCTTCATCTTCCAAGCCGATCTTTCATGATATAAAGCCCTTTGACTGTCGTCTATGATGGTTTCAATCATGGTCCTTTAAACAAGCTCATTCATTTTCTCTTTGATTTTTTTTGCATGTGACCTCGTAATAGGCCCATTCAGAACATGCAATAGTTTTTTATCAACTTGTAGAGCAACTTGAATTCCATTATTCTCCATTTCCTCAAAAGGATTCGTCCTTGAATCTGCATCAAATAAAGTTAAGTCAGAAACAATGAAAGTAGTAAAAATATTATACTCACTTGGAAGATTCACTTTATAGGCATTGCCATTGATCTTTTTAAGTATTTGAAATAGACCATCTCTTCTCGACATCAACTTGGATTTCCTTTGATTAAGAAACGCTCCTTGTGCATGCGTACCCAAACCCAATTAGTTGGCTTAAACATCACACGACGCCTTCCTTTAATACTTGAGACGTATAATACTCATTCCTCTTCACAATTTGAAGCCATGCCTTCTCATGAATGAATTTCACAAGTTCAGCTTTCTTTTTCCCATCTAAACTAGCATGCTCATCAATCGGTAAAGGAATCAAATTCAAAGGTGTTAATGGATTAAATCCATAGACAATCTCAAAAAGAGAAAATGAAATAGTAGAATGAATGCTCCTATTATATTCAAACTCAATGAATGTCAAACAATCTTCCCAAGACTTCAAATTCTTATTAATAATATTGCACAAAAGTTGAGATAAAGTATCGTTAACTACTTCCGTTTAACCATCTGTTTGTGGATGACAAGTAGTAGAAAACAGAAGTTTAGTACCTAACTTATCCTACAACACTTTCCAAAAGTAGCTAAGAAACTTAACATCCCTATCTGAAATAATAGTTCTAGGCACTCCATATAGTCGCACAATCTCCTTAAAGAATAAATCAACAATGTTTGTAGCATCTTCAGTCTTATAGTATGCAATAAAATGCACCATTTTGTTACACTTATTTAGGACCACAAAAATAGTATCTCTACCTCTCTTAGTTCTTGGCAACCTAAACACAAAGTTTATAGATATATCAACCTAATGTGCCGTAGGAACTGATAAAAGAGTATACAATTCTTGAGGTAAAACTTTAGATTTGGCCTTTCTATATACAATGTAACAATCACAATTGCGAATCACATTCTTTTTCATCCCAGACCAATAAAAATATTTATGCAACATGTCTAAGGTTTTCTTAACACCAAAATGTCATATTAAACCACTAGAATGTGCCTCTCACGCAAGTAACTCTTTCATAGAACAATTCAGCACACATAACTTAGTCTTCCTAAACAAATACCTATCATGTTTATCAAACTTATCATATGCATTCGTACCACATGCCAAATATATATTTACAAAATCAGAATTAGTGGCATATAATTCTTTGACAAACTCTAAACCAAACAATTTTGAATTTAAAGAGGAAAAAAGTATATACTTATGTGATAATGCATCAACGATGATATTTTCCTTACCTTACTTAAAATGGATCACATAAGAAAAATTCTCAACAAACTCAATCCACTTCGCATGACGTTTGCCTGACTTACTTTAGCTCTTAATGTGCTTCAATTATTCATGATCCGTGTAAATCATAAACTCATTTAGCCATAAGTAATGTTGTCACATCTTCAACGCTATAACTAGTGCATAAAGCTCTTTGTCATAGGTAGGATACCGCAAGGATGCTCCACTTAATTTATCACTAGAGTAAGTAATTGATCACTTTTCCTGCATTAAAATGGCTCCAATGCCTATTGCTGAAGTATCACATTCAAGCTCAAACATTTTATCAAAGTTAGATAATGCCAAAATCGAAGTAGAACATAATATATTAAGCGTTTGAAACGCATTTTGTTGCTTTCCTCCCCAATGAAAATTAACATCATTTTTAATAATATCGGTGAGTGGTACGGCAATGGTACTAAAATCCATCACAAAACACTTACAAAAATTAGCTAAACTATGAAAACTATAAACCTCAGTTATACTCTTAGAAGTTGGTCACTCTTTGATAGCCCTAACTTTATCCTCATCAATCTCAATACCGTTCACACTAACAACATATCCAAGAAACACAACTCGTTCCATGCAAAATGTACGCTTCTTAAAATTTACATATAACTTCTCTATTCGTAAAACATCAAGCATACATTTTAAATGCTCTACATGATCATCTAAACACTTGCTATATATTAAAATGTCAAGAAAGTACACAACCACAAACTTACCTGAAAACACACGTAAAACACGGTTCATCAATCTCATAAAAGTACTAGGTGCATTAATAAGTTCAAAAGGCATAACTAACCACTCATATAACTCATATTTAGTTTTAAAAGCAGTTTTCCCTCATCTCCCTCTTTTATGCGAATTTAATGATATCCACTATTTAAATCAATTTTTAAAAATAATGTGGCACCATGTAACTCATTAAGCATATCATCTAACCTAGAAATAATATGTTGATACGTTATCGTTATATTGTTGATAGCACGATAATTGATGCACATCTTTCATATTCCACCTTTCTTTGGCATCAAAAGTACTGAAATGGCACAATGATTCATGCTCTCCTTCACATAACATTTACTTATCAATTCTTTGACTTGCTATTGAAGCTTTTTTGTCTTATAGGAATTACTTCGATATACTAGTTTGTTTAGAATGACGGATCCCGAAATAAAGTCAATTTGGTACTAAATACCTCAAATGTGTGGCAATCTACTAGGTATGTCTTCGACAAATAAGTTCTCGTACGCTTGCAATAAAGACACAAAAATATTAGGAAGAGAATGATTAGCAGTAACTTCTTTAATGTTAAGGAATAACTCCTTATAGAAATGTAGGATTATAAGTTTTTGTTGTTTGAATTCTCTCCTCACTTTCCCTATTTTGGAAAAGAAAGTAGATTTCACTCTTCCTTCACTCTATTTTTTCCTACTCTCGGTTTTTCTCCCCTTTGTACCCATGGATTTCTTGGTTTCATTTCCTTTTTTCCCATTGGAACTCTTAGCCTCACTTTCCTTATTCCTTTTAGAACTCTTGGCCTCACTCTTCAATTTCAGTTGATCATTGAACACTTATTTCAAAGATAAAGGTATGAATATCACTTTATTTCCATCATTAGCAAAGCTATACCAATTTTTACAACCATCATGAGTTACGTTTTGATCAAGTTGTCATGGTCTCCCTAACAACAAGTGACTAATATGTATAAGAACTACGACACATAACACCTTGTCACTGAACTTCCCAATCGAAAAAGTAACCAATGCCTACTTCGTTACTTTAATCTCCCCATAATTATTCAACTAAAGTAATCTATAAGGCTTAAGATATTTAAGCAAAGGTAACTCTAACTTCTCCACCAAAGTAGCACTCACCACATTGGTACAATTCCCATTGTCAATGATTATACTGCATACATCGTTGTTAACGAAGCAATGAGTATGAAATATATTCTCCCTCTACTACTCCATATCATCAATTTTAACTGGTGCACTTAATGCACGTCGAGCAATAAGAGTTCTACTCACAGCTTCCAACACAATATTCTCATAATCACTAACATCATTTAACTTCAGCATCTCATCCTCTTCACCCTCACTTGCGGTCACCATCATCTCTCATCATCATGACTCTTTTATTCGAACATTGAGAACAATGTGGTCCGTTCCCAAACACTTGAAACATTTGATATCCTAATTCTTAATAGGTTAAGATTCGGTTTTAGGCTTCAACTTAATGGTAGAATCTTCCTTCCATTTAGGTTGTTCGAATTTGAGCTTAAGAATACTCTCATCTCTTCTACCACTGCTATCTCATTTCGGTTTCTAATGTGTACTTGTACCCAAAGTATACTTCATTGCCCTTTCTTTTTTAACTGTATCTCCACCTTCATGTCCATGTGTATTATGTCTTCTAAATCCACATAATGCTAAAGTTCTACTATATTCACAATCTCTCTATTCCAATCACTCAAAAACTGTGCTACAGTGACTTTTCTATTTTCTTCCACATTAGCTCTCATCATTGCTAACTCCATCTCTTTATGATAGTTATTCACATTCTTATACCCTTGTGTAAGCCCTTAAAGTTTTTAATAAAGATCTCTAAAGTAATTATTCAGCACGAATCTCTTCTGCATAACAGCATTTAACTCAACCAAGTCTCAATAAATCTTTCATAATTTCTTCTCTGATTAGTCATCAACCGATCCCACCAATTAATTGTGTAATCTGTAAAGTCAACGATGGCTAACTTCACTTTTTTATGCTCAGAATAAATGTGATACTAAAAAATTAACTCCATCTTCTTCTCCCACTCAAGATATGTCTTAAGATTACTCCCACCTTGAAATGGAAAAATCGTCATCTTAATTTTACTCAAGTTCTCATCGACCTCATCTCAATCTCTAAAACCTCTTCAAACTTCCCTATCATGTCTCCCAACCCTTGCCCGAAATCTTTCCATGGCTGGTCCATACCCATACTCATCAAAATCACCATTATCATCCTATTCATTCTTAACTTCATACTCATCTAAAGGTACCTGCCTATGCCTAGCTTGTAAATTCAAATTTTGTACTTAATTAGGCTGCCCTCTTTGTACATTAGCCAATATTTTCTCTTGTATATCAATCATGTGCATAATGTTAGTTCTTTGTTTCTCTATGTTATTACTCATTTTCTTAAACATCGTATCCAACTGTTTAAACCACTTAAATATAGCTTGCATGATGAACACAGGGATCTCCTCGTTATGAGCAGATTCGTTGGAATTATTTGTTGCGATAATTGCTTTAAACATTGTGAATAAGCTCTCAGCCTCACGTATTTGTATTGGCGATGTCACTCCACTTATGTTTATACTCAATTAGGTTTTTTTCCTGATGTTGTGCTGGCACACTCTTACCTTTTACCACTCAAAATTTCTCTTTCAAATTCTTTAAGAACTAAAGACTCAATTGTAAACAAGAACCCTAAGTTTTGTCCATCAAATAAATAAATTCAGGAAACAATTATGAATAAGAATAGACGAAAACAAAGCAAGATTAGACTTTAGACTCAATAAAAAAAAAAAAAAAAAGCAAGAAAGGAAAAGATTACATAAGTTCAATCACCAAATTCAATAAAATTTCAAAATTTATCCTTGTGTTGCTTGTTGTATTTGATTTTTTTTTTTTAACCTTAATCCAAGGAAGGAATTAAAATGCAACAAGGAAAACTGAAAATTCAATGCTCTAGCCAAAAATTGGGGGCCTTTTCTAAATGGATTAGGTTAATAATTCCCTTATTGATAGCTAAATAAACAACTCTTACAAAGTAGTAAGGGGTTACTTTATTTATGTAGGAAAACTTTGCAGATTTTTTTTTAAAAATTAGGACCAGATTAGTGATTGGACAGAAAAATGCAAGTTTAAAGTTTAGATGCAATCCTAAACCATTAAATCTAATCTAAACTCACTCAATCAAGACAAGAACCAAAGGTTTAAAAGCTGATTAAGAGTCAAAGATTTCAGTTTCAAGATAATCATGATTTAAGAATTAAACATAAGAATCAAGTAATATCAATCAAGAACACAAGATCAATAAGGAAAAACACCAAGAAGACACAAGAACACGTAAGAAATAAGAAAACACGCAAGAAACAAGGTGAATAAAAGAAAAAAAAAATTGTAGAATTGATTTTATTTTATATGTTGTTTAATAATTCAACAAGCAAGATAAACTAAAAACAATATATTCAAACCCTAGAACATTAGTGCATTAAGGCCAAATATATCATATTTATATATTTTTTTGACTCGACAAACGCATAATTAAACACAGATAATAGAATAACCAGAACTTGGAGCCAAGCTCCGATATCAACTGATATAAACTAGTAGACAAAGTAGCTTAAAAACTCACAAACAAGTGAATCATAATTCTGGAAATCAATATGATTAGATTACGAACTCTAGACCCGTTAATGAACTCATCTCAAGAACCTCTATTGCAAAAGAGATGATGTCACAAATGATTGCAAAATTTTTGATAAGTTTAAGTTCACATAAAAATTTAAGAATAACTCACAAGTCCACACAATTTCAGGATTTTATTTTTCAAGAATTACTGCAAAATAACATGTTAAAATTGTTTAAATACTAAAACTCTAATGCTACTCTTATACACAAATAGGCATGCATGTCCTAGTTGAACTAGGACTCATAAATCTAACTCATAAGAAATCTACAATTATTGTAGCAAGCTCACACAAAATAAATTTTGCTTCATTTAAATAATAGGAAACTCTAAAACAAATAATTAAAATAATTATGAATTATTTAATTAATTGTATCAACCCATTAACCTAACAATAATATAGACTAAAATAATTAAATAAAATTACATCAAGTCCACTTGTAAAATACAAGATGGCTGCATATGTCTTCATGTCTTAACTTTGGAAAGTGAAAAAAATAAAAAGGGGATAGCAAAGGGATTACGAATGTTAGTAGTAAGCTAATAGCTCTCTGTCACACATGTGGCTTGAACCTGCTACACTTTCCAAGTCCCAAACTAATATATTAATTGGATTTTCTTTTTTTCTTTTATTTTAATTTTTTAAAATAACTATTTAATTTTTCCTATTAAAGTTGTCAAATTAAAAAATTTTATAATAAATACTTTTTTGGGTAATTAAATATTTTTATTAGTAATTATGTATTTATGTGGTGTGTTTTTGAAAGTAAATAATAGAATAAATTGTCTATTAATGATAATTCTGTTAATTAAATTGAGTTGAATATAATGGAATAATGCTCTCTCTCTTTTCTTTTCTAATCTTTTATCTTGTAACTTGTATCTGTCAAATATGTACGTAATAAATAAACAAGTCAAGCCCTCGTGTATGTAATACTAAAAATAACATGAGTTTTTAACGATATGATTCTAATTTTTGTATTCAATTATATTTTTAGCCTTAATAAAAAATTTCTTATATTTGCAATAAAAAATATTATAAGTGTGCAGTGATTCAGGTTCGATCCAAAACCGTTAAGAACAGAACCAAAAAAATTAGTTTCAAACTGAAACTAATTCTTTTAAGGTAGGTTTCAGTTCTAAAAAATCAAAAATCGATTTTTTTATAGTAGATTTCGATTCTAAAAATTGTGGAATCAGAACCAAACCGAAAAACTAGTTTTATTTAAAAATAAAAAATTATTTTTCATTCCAAATAAATTAAATTCTGCTTCATATTCAAATATAAACTTTTAATCATTAAACTATATATATATATATATATATAAAATTACACAATTTATTAAAAAAGAATACTTTTTATTCGTTGAATTACATAGAAAAAAATTAATCAATATGTTTATAATATTTTATTTAACATAATTTGTCATGTTATTTCTATAATAATTTAATAAAATCTGATATTTATATATTTATTTTAAAATTGTTAAATAAGTTCACAATTATAATAAATAAATATATACATAGTATAATATTATTAGATATATAATTGTACCATCATAAAAAAAATTAATTTTTTTTTAATAATGTGTAATATTAACTTGAATAATAATATAATATTTTTTAAATAATTTATTGTATATCAATTCTTTTTAATAATTTATTTATCTTCTCTTTTGTTCACTTAGTTTTTTTTATCATATATACAATACTTTTATAATTTAATTTTATTGAATTTATTTTTTTATGATTTTTTTATAGAGTTAAAAATTAAAGAAATTGAAATAATTAATAAAAAAAAATGATACTCTATATTCAAACTGGAACCGTATTAGAACAAAATATCTGTTAAACATAATAAATTTTATTTTTAAAATTTAATATCCAAATTATTTAGAGTAAGTTTGATTTTGAATGAAACCGAAACCATAAGTTTAATTCTGAGTAAAACCGAAACCAATTTTGCACATCTTTAAAAAATATACTATTCGAACAATTTTGTCACTCTTTCTTTGCCTAATATTTAGCTCCCTGAATGAATTTCGTCGGAAGAATATAAAATTATCAAGATAATCCCTCAATAAAATTTTCATTTTTCTCAATAAAATTCATTTTCTCTCAATTTTCAAATTCAAACAATAAATTATAATCAAAACAAATAAATTAACATTCAATCATCCTACTGATTTTTACTCTTTCTTAAACATTTACTAATTCTTTCTCACAATTTACGTAAAAAAAAAATTACAATAAAAAAAAATTTCAAATTCAAATTTTTTGATATAATAGACTAATAACAAAGAAAAAAATTTATGTATGAAAAGCAGACCTCAAATATACTTTAAAAACTTGGGCCATAAATAAAAATGGACCTAAATTTTAACTATTACCGTTAAAAACCTAAATAACATCATGAACTCTTTGTTATAAAAAATCTCTTACCTACAAAATCAAATATTACCCATATTGATTGTTTGACACTTACGAGAGATCAAAGTAGCCATGTATGAGCCAATGTTCATCACATAGACATCATATTTCACGAGCTTGCCACTGATTCCTTGCTAATAATGAAACTGTAGTGAAACACAGCTGCTGTACAACAAAAAGTTTTTCTCTTCTATCTGGTACTAAAACTGCTGCTGGTACTAAAACTGCTGCTAATTTCTTTCAGCTATATTTTGTCAGAGAGAAGACCTTCAACAGTTGCTACTATCCCACTCCCATATGACTTTGTAATGGTGTGTCGAATCCCCGTCCTCCGGAGGATTATCTTCCTCATGTGTAGAACATATTCTGAAGACGGCAATCTGAGAAGCAAATCCTGGTTCTATGTCACCAGAACCACCAACTCCACTGAACTCGACACTGTAATTGTGCCTTGCTGCTAGTTCAGTTGCCCAGCAATTGAACTGCTCTCTAGTCCATTCAAACTTGTGATCATGGTTGCGGAATTTAGAAGGCTGCAACTGGGTTTTCTCATCTGGATCATCTTCTTGGCTTGTCAGATTAGATTTCTGGAGAATCACATTGTACTCGTAGTTTGGGGTGGAAACAATAAGGATCCTTGGACGAAAATACCTTAGCACGATGTTGCCAAACAGAGAGGCCTCATCCTCTTCCATATGCTCAATTACCTATAATTTTTCACAATGTCAGCCATAAAATTCATTCAATTAAAGGAAAATGAGAATTCCATTACATTTGATAGTAATTGTAAATTTACTGCTGCAGAGGTGACTAACAGAGAGATTTGAAGTTTATTGGGTTGACTGGATTTCATATAAACAATTCCAAATGCAGGGGATAGAAGACATAAGAAAGCACCAGTGGCATTGAACAAACTTTTTCTGCGACATTGCTATATCAACAATTAAATAACAAATAATCATATTCCACACGCCCAACTAAACATTCAGCTGAGACAGCTCAAAAGGATGCATGCAAAGACCTTTGCTAATTCTACAACCATATGAAATGAAAGACATCCCATGGGAAAAAAAAATTACAAAATACAAAATTAGGTGATTGTGAAAACAAAACCATATAATATGGGCCAAGGCTCTCCCCTGGATGGTAACCAAACTTTACATCATTAATCTATCAACCAGAGTTGACGGATGAAACAAAAAAATTCATATTTTAGTCCAACTCAGATTTAAGATATGTAAAATTATACGGTGTATGATTTGCAAATATTATTCCATTCATAATAAAAGCATCCATGATGATTTTTATTTAGACTCTGGATTAATTATGGTTTCTAGATGAAAAGCTTAGAAATTATTTGAGACCTAACATATTAATTGAAGAGTATAGTTTGGCTTCTCTTATTGACAATGCCAAGAACAAAGAGCTAGATGAGTCCCGGAGGTATAAAATAAATATCCTACCACTCAAATTATTCATATGATGCAGCCAAATATGTGCATATGCAGTTCACATACGTTGCCCCCATAGATTATTCTCATATTAAATGCCTGCAACCAGTTATCTACTTTTGACCTTGCTCCACAGTATGGTATATGTGATCATGTGGGCAGCCCTGTTCGAGAGTTTAACCATTTTCTGAAAACATTTATCATGGAACATCAAATGCTGACTATCAATTTCTAGCATTTTTTTACCTTTAATTTATAATCAATAAGTTTAATCATCTATGAATTAGAAGGAAGAAAAAATAAATAAATAAGAAAGAACATCTCCATAAGTGTAGAATTGAGAAGGGTTACCTCTAAGCAAGTACCAATATCAAAACCACACAATCGAGAATCAAAAACTGAGATAGAGCCATCATAAAGAACTGCAGATTTGACTGCGGTACACAGCGTAGCAGCATCCAATTTCTTGCTCAGTTTTGAATGAAGTATCTGCAGTATTAACAGATCCAATCTACATAGCTAAGTGTTCTACTGATTAGCAAAACAAGGCTTTGTAATTAAAAAGAGAAAAATGATGCAAATCCCTAGTTCTAAAACTCAACCTTTAAGAATTAAATATTTCAATCTCCTCACATGCACCCTACTCATAAAAGACACGCAGGAGATTTACCCCAGAGGATCTTATAAATCAAAAGCAACACACCATTAATGATTGCAACCACCTAATTGAAGTCTGTTTAACTTAAACACGTCTACAGTACATCTTGACAGAAAAATTCATATATGAAAACAAACATTTATCTGTAGAAATTCCTTTGAGCACGTTTTATCGTATTAATTTACTTCCCATCAGCATACACAAACATGTCCACAACTGAACCTATCCAAATGCAGAACCAACCCCCATACTCTCGTTACATGCCCATGTCAAGAAATCCTGTGTAAGTAACAATCAATGCCACTCTTTGATCACAAAGACACTGGTGATTGGACCTATCAAACAATATAATCAGCCTTCATGCAGATATTCCCCTCCAGGTAAATCTCATGTTTGACAAAGGAATGACTATAACTTGAGGAATATTTCAGAGTAGCAAACAAAGAAATAAATAACGAAAAATCCCCAATTGCAAATGCAGTAAATGGTTCAGACCTTAGCTGCTCGGCTAAGACTCTTCACAGAAATATCAACACCAACAATTTTTTCAAGAGCTGTAGGATAGTCTAATAAAGAGTCCAGTAAGCTTCCAGAACCACATCCAAAGTCAACCTGCAACAAGAATGAAGAAGATTAAAATCTTGACTCAAGTTCCCAAATCAATAATGATAACCAGAAACATGGTAAATATTACCAAAGTAGTAGCACAAGATTTTTTAATGTGCTGCACTGCATATTGCACACGTTGCTTAGAAAGAGGAGGGCTGAAAAGAGCCTGCTCCATTCTGTCCTCTGGGGGTTCTGTTACCTGCAACAACGTTATGCAATACTCCAAGCAGCAAGCTTCTGCAAAAATGAGAATACAGACAAATGTAATGCTCAACAAGTTACATATTGGAAAGAATAATAAAATCAGAAATACAGAATTTTTTTATAAAATAAACCCCCCATAATAATAGGCTCTATTTACTACTGTGGAGATTACACATCAGTTAAATATTTAATGTCAGAAATTTCATCTAGGAATTGGAACAGAACAAGAAGTATCAGTACTAAAATTTCTCAAAACAAGTGCATATTTTTTTTTATTTGGGTAGAAACTTCATTTTTGGTAAACAAGTAACAACGATATTCATCAAACTTTCAGTATCACTGATACCACAGAATACAACCAAAGTATAAAAATAAATAAATTAGAAAAACACTAGCCACTCATCATTCAGCAGATACAAATCTTTCTTTATCTTACCTTGGTGATTTACACTGAAAATCATAAAGCAACTGATAAATCATGATTTAAAACTGCATGCCTTATAAGCATTTATCAACAGAACAGAGAGCACAACCTAAAATCCATAAATATAGGGAATTTGATTGATTTCATATCATGAAAGAAGTTCAATTTATTGTTGTCACTCAGTGCTTCACAAAAAATAAATAAATAAATTCTGAAGTTGACATAAATGAAGGGAGCAACTCACTTGACGATAACAATGACAAAGTTCTGGCAGAATCGTCAGCTACAGCTAAAATAAACTCTTGTGGGGGTAACTCATCATTGAAACAAGCTGACTGACCGACAGACATCTGTGTTATTACTGCTTCTACATGAGGAATAACAGCTCTGGTCCCGATCTCAAACTCAAACTCCTCTTTACTTTCAAGAAGTTCTTTCATATGTTCACCTTCTATCACTAAAGATACAGAATAACTAATAAATGATAAGCAACCATTAGATGGACAGACACCAGAATCTGGACCTCCTATACTTAAACAAATTCCATCTGGGGTAGTATTTAGCATATTTATAGTGTTTGGTTTTAGTAATTTGTCTCCTTCGGTTTTGCTATGCTGAACACTACAAATAGACTGACACAGAGCAAACTTTTTGAAAAGGTTTTGGGGATAAAATCGAATGTCAAGGGCACCAGCAAAATCATTCAACTTCTCCAAAGGCATGTCAGGGTCCTTAATATAAACATTCAGCCAAGACAGAACTTTCAAAGAAGCATTCTGTATGGCATCACTCTGCTTCTTATATAATTCTTTAGGTGAACACTCCAAAATTAGATGTTGAGACTTGGAAAATATTTTTACTTCACTTTTAACTGGCTCTTGGTAACTAGTAGCGGTGCCACTTCCATTTGTACATTCTTTCTCTCTCTCAACTGACTCTGAAACCACCAACTTCTCATATAATCTTGACAACTGAGATGATTCTTTTAAGGGACTGCTGAAGGTAGAAAAGACAGGTTCAGACAGCCATTGCTGACGACAAAACATAGAAAGGATCTCCCTTGGAAAGGAACCCCTCCAGTTTGTTCTCGTAGTGAATGCCAAGGGCAACTCTGCTGTAAGTATTGCCTCTCTGGACAACTTGTAAACTCCACTTGGCATCAAATTAATAAGCAACCTGAATGAGCAAATCAGAAATGATTATAAAACTCAAGACGATTTAACAGTACATGAGAGCTAAAGCATCATACAAGACATAAAAATAAAGCAAGAAATAAAGAAAATGATAAAATGAATGAATGCCTCGAGGACCTAAGTTCTTGTATAATAGTTGCAGCTGTTAACATGACATGCCATCATTTCTCCTTCAAACTGGACCAGAAGAGAAATTAAAACGGAAAAAATATCCTCCAGAGGTTTTCCGAGAAGACCAAGACCAAACCTAGCTCCCCAGAGGTGCAAAATGGTCTGACCTACCCCACGATCTTGTACAAACTAATGGTCATAATATCAAATATTTAGGGAAAATGCGGTAGTGCCAATATAACGGAGGCAATTGATTATACAGGGAAATGAGATTAAAAGCTTCACATGAGAGTATGAAGAAGGAAAAGATAAAACATAAGGAGCAAAAATATTAATTGTTTGCTGTATTTTGAAGCAAAGATGAAATGATGAACATAAAAAATAATGAGGAAGTGGATCAAATGTGTGCAGAACTCAGGTCTTACACAACCTTTACAAAACTTGAATCAATATTGTGCAGTAACAGGTAACAACCAAGAATGTAATCAAATTTATATGATCAAGTATCATTCTGGGAAAAAGAATGTTAATGGTGACAATGCAAAAACAAAATATTTATTGAGGACATTTAGTCAGAAGAAACCTGTAATATGATTGCAGCGTAATGTCTTCATGGAAAAGGTCTTTGGACTTCCATGTGTATCCAATGGATGCCAATACTGCATCACCATATATATCTTGACCATAGAAGTAGCTAGCTCTAGGATTCAGCGAACCTTCAAATTGAACATCTTCTTTAACATTTAGAAGATCAGATGACAGATCCAAAACATATGACTTAGGAGCAGCAAAGTACAATCTCATCTCAGAAGAAGCTTTACCAATAGTCCTGCAAGGAACCAATAAAAAGAAAACTGTGCATTACTTTGTCAATACGGTACAAACATTCACAAAGAGCCTAATTCATAAAACGAGAAGAAAGAAGAAATAAATTCCCCCAGGCTTTTCCAAATAATAAGTCCACCTACCTTGAAACCAGAACCTTGTTGCCATCTGTTAGACCAAGTTTCCATGCAATGACATCCAAGTAATATCCAGTTGTGGAAACATTAAGAGTCACTGGCCGAACGGCCTCTTCCAGTGAACTTGGAATGTGTATGGCTTTAATGTATATGCTATCTGGGGATTCAGATTGTTGAATTACTGATGATTCTATAATTTTAGGTGGATATGGACTTTTCCTCCATATGGAAAGCTGTCCCACAGAAGTAACAACAAACTCTGATAATCTAGTAGCAGCCCTCATGAGATATAATGTGAGCAGTAAATAACTTAACTCCACCTTAGGATTAATCAATTTGCATAGAGTACTAAGCTTTGAATCGCATACAGCAATGACAGAAGCAGGAACTGAACCATAAAGATCACCGTCTCTCTGCAAAGCTGCTCTAAAGTGGCCACTCAGTGGATGATCAGATGAAATGAACTATGCCAATGACAAAAAAGATGAAGGCCAAAAAGAAAAGATCAGAGCAATTAAGATTAATCTTAAGTAACACATCAAGAGCATGTAATACACCATAAGATTGTATTGCTTTAACAAACTCACAGCAATATTTGCTATGACAGCCATGTTTCAACAAATAAAAAAATATCATGAAAGTCAACCTCCATCTTCGCATACATTAAATTAACTTCACAAATGGCAGAAGGATAAAACTTAAAATACCCCCTACAAGAGCACCCCAAAAAATATACATGGCTCAGATTCTCTCGTGAAAAGCATGCTCTCATCAGACTTAACAACCAAGTGCATAAATATGCACACATCTTTTAGTCAGCTCTTTCTTCCATTAGACAGTTCTACTACTCATTAGAACTTAAATCAAGGTTCAATGCTAACAGATAAATATATTCCTAGTAGTCTATTTTGTTTCAGCAGCTTAACTAACAAAGCTAAAGGTTGAGTGGCAACGCCAGATAAATACTCTTCTAGAAATGAGTTGTGTCCAAAAAAGAAAAACAAAATCAGCATAATATAAGCAAATATAAAGGCTGTTTTATATTAATGTCGAAGACTGAATTGTTTAGAGAGATTACATGTGGAAACATTTTTCTACCAACCTCATTTGAAAATAAATATTTGACAGAAGCAATCAATTTTTCCCATGCTTCCTCTACAGAGGGGCTATCTGGTGAAGGATGGATGCCAAGCTGCAACAAGACAAATAAAAATATAATAAATTATATAAAGAGAAAAGAAAAAAAATTCCAAAATAGAAGTACCCCAATTTAAAAACAAACATCCAAAAGTTGAATCTGCTCCTTCTAAAGTCATCAAATCATAAAGATGAACGCAATAAAATAGGCAAAGAAAGAAGAAGCAAACCTTATCCAAAGCCTTTTCAGCAGCAGATTGCTCAGCGTCCTTCTTCTTCTTAAATGTTTCAGACACAACAGAAAACTCTGGAAGCTGCAAATTGCAGCGATAAAGGCAAGGACCCTTCTGAGGGATTGCCAATCCGGGGCATCCATTTTGAGCGACATCTTGTACTTCATCAATTGTATATCGAGCCTCTTTACCAAACTTCTGGAATATAATAGCCTTAGGAGTAAGGCTTGCCTTTTTCACTGGAACAGTTGACAACCCTCCAGTTTCCATCAGCACTCAACAGGTTTATAGGGGTTTATACTAAGCATATATATTATTTTGAACACTAATTTATATCCTGCATAAGGACAACCACAATTGTCAAAAACTTACAAAAATAGGAAAGATTAACACCATATGACACAAATTTACACGGAACAATATCTTATGAGATGCAAGACTATAATCACAATACAGATGTGGACAATAACTCAGTGCATACACACTTTTGTCAAGGCAATCTTAATTAAGATCAATTTCCACTATTTTTCTTTAAGAATATATACCACATTATCTGAAAAAGTATTATATAAAGAAGAAAGAACTTAAATATTTTATGTTACTCTCTTTTGCCTCATATTCGGAAATAGTTTTCCAGTCAGAGCACATAGTATTTCAGCATTTATGCATACCACACATTATAGGAAGTCTAACATTTATTAGCATGTCAAGAATTTAATACATGCACGCAAATATGCACCCCAAAAAGTAGAGGGAAACCTAAAACAGAGTTAGTATACAAGGGAGCAACAAAAACAATAAAGTAAAAAAGGTAGAAATTAAAAACCTTAATATCAGTGAACTTCATAAGAGAACCAGGAAATCTAAATCTATATCTTTAGAAATCCATGGGAACAGGGGCCTCAAAAGGGCCTGATTCAATCTGCAACCAAATGCTCTTATAATGTATCATTTTTCAGGCTCTCATTATACACAATATTCTTCTGTCTTTGTCATCACATATGATGAAAAAATTAAAATATTCAGGATGTAATCACATCCACACCCAGATTTCAAAATAATATTCAAACGAATGCCTTGGAACAAGATTTAAAAAAATAATAAAAATAAAAATTAAGTGGTGGCTATTACTTGTTCAATTTCCCAGTTAAAAGTCTAAGTGTCACAAATAACAAAATATGTGAAGACAAACTTTAAGAGAAAAAATTAGTAAAGCTATTATATAATATAGAATTGGTATTCAGAAGTTCACAATAGACATAAAAAAAAAAAAAATACGTCGCACATTTAAAACCTGTTTGGCAGTGATTTTTGGTACCAAAAGCACTGAAAAGCATAAAAGCGATTTCAATATATGTAGAGTTTTCTGGAAAAGCAATTGATAAGACTTTCTTACTACAAGTGCTTTTTCCAGAAGCACTTAATGAGTGTTTTCATTTTTAAGAACTTCAACAGAAAGCAGTTTTACTCTATTTCTTTTAACAAACGCAGTCCTAAACTCACCTTCAAAGCATTATCAACAAATGAAGAAGATAATTTAAACACAAACATCCATGGAACGTCTGCTTCACAAACAAAACCTCGGCCAAAAATAAAAGCAAATTTAAACGGAAAAAGAAAAAACCAAAGAGACGATCAAACGACGCCGTGACTGTACCTTTCCGTCAACAATGGCAGTCCACGCAAATATGGTGAGAGAGAGATGACTTCCGAGCTTCTGGTTTTTTTGAGTACGTACAGAATTTCCAGCGTGTGTTTTGGGTTTGGGGGTTCTAAGAGACGGTTTATTTATTTAGAGTGAGGGAGGGAAAGGTAGGGGTAGTTTTGGAAATTCATAATTTTGTTACGAGTCAGATAACAGAGCATGAATTTTGTTGTTCCTTTTAAAAGAAGTCAAATCGTCAAACACGCATAAGTTGTGACTTGTGAATGAAGGAGATTTTGTTCCTTCTATTCTATCCCGACTTTTTTCTTTTTCTTTTTCTTATTTCATAATTCATCATTTATATTTATATTTATATTATAATTTATATTAATTAAAATATTACAGTATTTTTCATACTTATTCAATAAAATCTTAATATATTTTCATGTGCCCATTTAATTAAATTGTTTTATGCATGTTTATTTTAAAATTAATAAAAAGTGATCATTATTATTATTATTATTATTATTATAATAAAAAATAAAAAAAATGTTATGCCTATTGCAATTGATCGGCATTCTCTTTCAATATTCTAGTTTATGGCTTGATTTATAATGTGACACAACAGACAACATATACAGTTAACCAAGATTAGTATTATACATAATAATTGCCTTTTTATCTTCTTTTATTTTTATTTTTTAATTTTGAGATTAGAAAAAAAAAAAAAAATAGTCATCAATTAGTTATAAATTAAAAAGCAAAAAGAAAGATTCTCCAAGGCACTTTTGCCTTTCAATAAGTATGCAAATTACACGATTCTCTTATCAATAGGAACTTTAGAGATCTTCCTCCACCCAAAGAAAGAATAATCTAGAAGCTTTATTATTGATAAAACTGTGAAAATTTTCCAGTAACTTTTACAATTTATTTTTGACAAAAAGGGACAAGCACAAAGGCAGCTTACAGAAGCTTACTGTAAATCCGAATTGATTTACAGGACAATACATGAACTGATGATCATGGAGCTCAAGTTCCTTTTTCGTTATCGGGGGATTTTGGAGAAGCAATGTACTTGAGCGTGCAAGCAAAGCTAAAGTTCATCCTTGCCACTGGCGAAAAATGCAGGAGAAGTCCTCGGATTCATGACCGTCCTCGCAGAGCTTTGTGTATCTGCACCAAGCAATATGTGTACTAGTGTATGCAAATGCAACATATAATGTTGAGTATATATGCAAGGGTGTTACTTACATTTCTTTTGCTTGGGATGTTAATGGGAAATCAAAACCAACCTCTTTTGCCCATACAGAAGCAAGGTTTAAGTCTTTAGCCTGCACCAAAAACAACAACATTAAAGCCATTTCTCCAACAGATCTTAGGGTATGTTCGGTGTTTTATGACTTTTAATCCTCAACTGCAGTGATTGAGTAAACACATTTTAGCTGCAGCGCTTAATCCTCAATTTAGCAGAAGCACAGCAGTTATAACCATACCCTTTATTACATTATGCAATCAGACTCAAAGTGATATTTAAGCAAACTAATAAAGTACATATGGGCTGAACGATCTAATTGATAGACACTAAATGCAGACTGCAAAGAAAAATCCAGTTAACAGAGATGAATATTCCTACTTAAAGATTCCAGTTGAACAACATGGTGAAGCATGGGATAAGAGCCCAAAACATCGTTGCGGAATCACCAACAGCAGATAGATATTATTTGAGAGAAGAATAGGGAAAACCTAATTACCATGAGCTTAGTTGCAAATCCACCATTGTAATTCCTTGAAGCAGGCACCCCTTCCATCACTCCAGGAACTAGATTATAACTATCACTGCAGTTTTGAGAGGTTGATAAAATTAGTAAAACACTTCAAAAGAAAATTAGGCAACCATTTTTTGTCAACATGGACACAAATTATTTCTCAAGTCAACAAAACAAAAAAGGCCCTCAAATTTTAACTGGAATATGATACAGGAGAACAACTGACATGAAATTGTGATCAAATTCAGTACCCTTGAACATATGTATCAAAGAGGGGACAAGTTTAGGCAACCATTTTACACCGTTCAACAAGCCAATGGTTCAATATAGTTTGGGACATTTAATGCACTCTTCTATGCCAATTGAGTTAGATGGAGCAGGGAGAGATTTGTTCTTCACTTTATTTCCTTTTTCAGCCACGATTTTGGTTAGCTCAAAGGACCAGCTCTTTGTATCAATGCTTGACTAAAAAGAAAGACTTCAGATCCAATTAATACAGGAGAGACTTGAGAATGTGAAGGGTACCTACTCCAACAGCGAGCACTCGAAGAATTAAATATCTTTGTTAGTGTACAGGCAGCGATTCCTAGTGACTGACCAAGAACAAGGGCTTCTGACACCCCGAGCATACTCACGGCCATTGCCAAGTTGTTGCAGATTTTTGCTGCCTATATAACAAAACAACGTCAAAGAGTTCAGATCCTAGAAAAATAAATAAATAAATAATAAGATTTCATAGGCGAAGCATAAACCTCTAATCCAGCTAAAAATAATTAAGGAAACTTACCGAACCAGTTCCTGCTTCACCACAAAAAATTGTGTTTTTTCCCATTGAAAGTAATAAGGGTTTTGCAACTAGATATGCATCTGCAGAGCCACCAACCTGAATATCATGCCATCTTTCATTCATAAGTCAAAACGGAACAACTTTTGTGCTGCCAACCAAACACAACTTTTGAAACTCCGGTAACAAAATGTGTGACCCGTCTATGCAAACACAACTTTTGAAACTCGGGTAACGAACGTGTGACCCGTCTATGCACACATCAATGATATAATGACAAAAGAATTTCAATGTGCCATAACCAAAAAAAAGTATGCTAAACATACAGTTTACAGTTAAAATATATACTACAGCAAATAAACTAAGCCAGAAACTACAATTCTTTGCCAGCTTAAATGAGCTTGGAGTGTTAACAAGATGAGTGAAGGTTAGACCATGGTATCCAACTGATCAGATAATCAGTTTTTACATGTTTGACATAACTTTTAACATATTGTGAAAATATTAACATCACAGTATCTCCATAATTACCAGATTGACAAGTTACCTAATATTTGATTTACAATATGAAAATTTTCTTACTTTTGTCTTTTGTCCTTTCTTCTGCTGTGCCAAAAGAGTGCTACATTTATTTTTGTCTGCTCTCATGGCAATTATGTTTGGTATATTCACTGGGATAAAATTTTTTAAATGGATTAGAGGGATTTGGCTTGTCTACTTCCACCAAGCCAAAGTTAAAGATCATGCACCCAACTGTAGATTGCTACAGATAAGAGAATTTTTCTATGTAACAAATGCATCTGTTCATCATTCACATGTTGTCATCACTCATATATTATATTAAGATCGTATAATTTAAAGAAAATTAGCATGTGTAAGCATGAAAAAGGCCACAGATAATATCTGCTTAGGTAATTGAATTCATTCATTGGATTGTTAAGAGGTGAAATCATGCCATGAAAGTAAGTGTACCAGCTTCTGCAGCGACAACACCTCCAGACACAGGAGCATCCAACATGAGAGGGTTCAACCATGAATCTATATAAAAGACATTAATTAAACTTCTAAAGGAAAATAGAAAACTTTTAAGTCCTACATAAGATAGAGAAAGATAACATTATTCAAAGACCAGCCACCATCCACATCTAGGTTCAAATCAATCAACTTTTTAAAGGCATAAAGGCAAGATCAGGATCATATTCATAATAATGGTGACAATAACCACACACCGAGGTCTCTCGTTCAAGAGATACCAATGTCTTGGTATAAATCATTTTCAGGAAGGCTTCCGACTATCTAACAACCAGACCATAATCCGGGCATGCACATTTTCTTCATTCACTCATGGTAATATGCAGCACAAGCCAACACTGGTGTTTTCTTTTGAAGCACTGTTAACCCTTAACATGAATATTTTCTTAAGCATGCCTGCAAGAATCCCTGTAACATAATACAATAATACATTTGCCTCTCTACTTTATCATGCATTTAGCATGCTTGATCAATTATGTTATACAGTCAAAATGTGCATGGTGGTTTCTCTGATTTATGTGAAAGGAATTCAAACATTAGCTAAGTTATAATAACGGAAATACATTGATTTTATATACGTAATGACAAAATAGATGTGAATAATTAAATTCTAACAATTCTGGTAAAAGCAAATTTTGATTGTTACTTGGGTTCAAAGGGTGATACCTCTCTTTTCTTTTAGAACACAATTAGATACAGCGGCAGCCAGTTTTCTTGAAGTTTGGGGATCAATAGTAGATGAATCTATGAATAATTGCGGTCTTAGGGAGTTCCCTCCTTGGAGGATACCATTTGGTCCACTGTAAACATCCAATACCTGCACAAATAAGACGATACATATTCAGCAAAAACAAAAAACTTGGAAGTAAGGAACTTTCAACCGAAAGCATGTGTGATAATCAAATTAACAACCTTCAATGGTGACATCCAGGGCCTAAATAAACTGAAGCTTAAATAGCACATAAGGCAGACAACATAAAAGTTCTTTCTTTTTTCCAGTTTGAAATGAAGCTAACAAATAGAGAAAAACAGAGCAAAAATCAGCAAATCTATATGCCAGGACAAAATGAGTTCTAAGGCAAAAAATTTTACACTTGCTTGTTACTAAGAACCATAAACTCATTCTGCACTTACAAGTTGAACGTAAGTAACTTGCCAGGTATTTCCATCTCACGGCACAACAATATTGTCCTAAATTAGTACTTTTCATATTATGGAGGAGCCATAAACAGTTGTATACTTCACATTAAGGCTACTTTTTCAAAAACGATGGTGGAGCCATGAATGAGAGCATACTTTAACATTAAACAATGTAATTACAAATTAAGATCCAGAAAAGTAGTTGTAAACGTAATAATGACAGACAAAATAATACCATTTACCTATGAGTACATAAATACAACAAAGACAGTAGAAAATCTTGCAAAAGGCAGCATAGATCTTTTATGTCAACAGGAAAAGCTAAATGGAATCATAATACTCACATGAGATGATGAAGGCAACATTGTAATTACAACATCACTTGCTTCTGCAACTTCAAAAGGTGTTTCTTTTGTAGGAACTTCCATGTCAGAGAACATCTTCATGACATTACAGTTTCTGAATTAAAGTCAAACTTGCAAATTTGGCTCAAAGTAGAGATGTGTATGTTATACTTTCTATATGTAAAACAGACCAACAAAATGTCATAGGATAAACCAATGGGCCAGAAACACGTGATTATCTCTTTATATTTCATAAAATAATTAGTTGAATAGTAGCAATTTCAAATTATTTATAACAAAAAAAAAGACAGAGATCATAGCACCATAAGTGCAAGGAAGAAGTTTAAATCCATTACACTCATGGACAGCCATTTTGTATCCAGCCTTCAGTAGATTATTTGCCATTCTGAACCCCATATTTCCCAGCCCTATGAATCCAACATTCTGTGATACATTCATAGACTGATAAGTATAAGCAACTAAGGCCAAAAAAAATTCTCCACATAAAAAACTAAATTCAAGAGAAAATGCAATATATTTCACTAATTAATCCTTAAAGAACACTAGAAGAAACAAGCTCCACTATTTTCAACAGAAACACTAGATGACTTATATACACAGATATATAATAAAATGACCCATCTTCCTCTCTCAATTTCTCAAATCCTTGATTGAGAAAGTCATTATAGTGATTGCTATGTACGTCATGAGCACAATGAATGGACATACTTTTCGAAAATAACCACGAGAAAATAGACACACACACGTACATATGCATTAGTTCAACTAGGGGGGGCAAAATGAAGGTCACAGACTCACAAATTTCAACATTTCAATGCAAAGACTAACTCATTTAAGTATGGCTGCATTAGAATTGGCAACATTTTTTCTAAGAAAAAAGACGTCATTTCAAATTCAATAGCTAAGTTGTATCCTTTCCCTAAATTTTCAAATTAAAACCCAAATAAACCCAATATCAAATATAGGAACACTAAAACCAACAGAATCCTATGCAATGAGACACAAGATTACTAAGAAAACTTTTAGTCTACCAAATACCTGGTGATTACCAAAGCAGAACTTTATGATGAATCTTTCAACTTAAATACCCATATATATTTAAGCATCTACTCTCATCTTCTTAACATAAAGCAAAATCCTTTTAACACAACAGAACCTACTTCCTCATTTTTCCTACATATATTTCCAATTCAGAATGGCCAAATAGAGCTTGGTATCGCATATTATAGAATAACAAACACAAGAAAAGTTCAAAACTATTTCTCAATTTCAAACTCGCAGAACTACAGTCCCCATTTATTGAACAAACAGAAAATACTACAATCAAAACAAAACAAAATGAAAATGAAACAAACCCATGAAATTTGCAACAACCCAGATGAGAATTTACACTGAAAAGCAGGATCGTGTACAATTGTAAACCTCAAATAACCCAAAATCGATAGTTCCAAGATAAAAGAGAATGTATCAAAGCTGTTAAACGCCAAGAAGAAAAAGCTCACCTCAAACTGGGAGGAGACTGGCACTGTAGAAAATTTACGCATTTCTGAAGATTGAACAGGACGTGATATAAATGAAGATTTGAATTTAGAGAGAAAAACAAGCCCTCTGACTCTGCTAATCGCCATTGATAGACAGTTTCCTCCTTAACTTCTTCTTGCCTTTTTCTAAAGTATATGTCCAGTAGCGGCAAAGAATATTTAACATATTATGAAATAATTCGACTTCTCACATGATGAATTATAATACTTATTCTTTATTGAGTTTCGTGATTCTTCGGTATCTATGTCGGAAATTATATTACCAATAACCTTTGCCCAGCAATTATATTATATAATAACGCCAATTTAATTCGAAAATATAATTTGTTCAAGATCCATTTTTATAAAAGTTACAACTTTAATAATAGGATTTTTAATTTTTAATTTTTTGATATTTTTATTTATATATGATCATTTTTCTTTTTGTCCATTTATGCGTCATGTAAGTTAAAGAGAGGACAAATAATTGGGTTGGGCAACATCATAATCACTTACACCGTTTAATTTTAGATAAAGGACCTGGATGACAGTAACTAATTTAAGATAAGTAATAAATCTTTGGACTAGTATGTTAGTTTTACAAATTATAGGGACTAATTTGATAATTACAGTTTTGATTACATAATTGGCACACAGCTGAGATAGACAAGAAAAAAGAAAAAGTGAGCTGTATTTGATACATGTCAAGAGCCGAATTTGGCAAAGAAGAAGAGTTGTAGATTAGATAAGATTAATAAAGTATGTGCTGACCAATTGCTTTTACAAGAAATGGAAATTGATTCATGCATACTACAACCCTGCCAAAGCATAATTACTATCTCAAATCTTTGCTTGCCAATAGCTGTTCCTTCACAGGATGTGTATAATTGGCAGTCCGGAAATCATAAAATACACTGCAGGCAAAAGGAAATCCAGTGAATGACAATTTTTCATGCCAAGCCATTCAAATCCTGCAAATGCAACTCCCACTGGAAGTGATAACCCTGGCAAAATGGTGGTCATAACTCAAATGGAAGGGGCAAACATTTGAAAATTTTGTTTCCATTCAAAATATACACCATTTTTACAACAAATTGTTGTTAATACAGTTGGCTGATCACACTAAAAATGCCAAAAATGACATATTCAAAAACGGGAGCCAATGAGATATTAAGTTCCCACAAAATTCAGCACTAGATAAACCAGATTCAACAAAACTATATAGAAGATAGATCTTCATATATAGTCTTTATACCTGGCCTCTCAGAAACAGCACGAATACATCTTAGAGCTATTCCAAGGACCTCCTTCATTTCCTTTTCAGCTGCTGGATTAGCCATCTCTGTCATAAATACAGTATCAAAACAATCCGAGCCACGACCTTCTGCAACCTTCAATCGCATCCAATCTGTCAAATCAACCCCTGCCCCTTCACCTGAAATAACATCACCTGCACTTCTACCAGTAAGAAGCTCCAACAAGATCACTCCAAAGGCATAAACGTCTGACTTGAAAGAGGGGTTTGGTTTCTGGGAAGCAGCTAACTCTGGAGCACGATAACCCAAGACCCCAGCATCAAGAATCTGTTCGATGGTGCCAGCTTGGGTCATGAGACGGTGGAGGCAGTAATCAGCAACACGCGCATTAAGATCAGGTCCATCTAGTAGAACGTTTGTTGCTTTTAGGTTACCATGTGGAACAGCACGGTCGAAATGGAGATAGTTCAGGCCACGTGCAACATCAACTGCTATTTTGAGCCTCTGGACCCAAGTTAATGGCGGGCCTTTTCTTTCTGGTCGATCTGGAAATACAGTTTTATCAGCAATGGCAAATGAAGTTTAGCTAAATCCATAAGTCATGTATACAGAAGAGCTAAACTTGAAAATCCTATCGTGTCTAGCTACATTTAATAATAATTCAATGGTCGGCCTATCATGTATACCAGCTGTATAATTTGAGCAAATGTATGAATAGATATCTAAAATGTTATATTGCTTGATATCCAGACTGAACCATATTTCTTTGTTACAACCTAGAGAGTATGCTGAGTTTGCATATAACACCATGCAGTAGACATTCAGTCAATTGCTTTCCCACTGCTACAATCGATCATGCAAAAAGACAAAACACTGAAAGCCACAATGAATTATCCCCCAGGCTACGGTAAAGTAGAAGGTGACAGGAATCATAGTGACTGTAAGTGAGAGTCCATCAAATTTTGCATAAGCCACTACACCAAATTAAGAATGATAGATTACAGAAAGGATTACACATTCCTTGTACTCAAATTTAATAGGTTGAGAGACAAAGAGGGGCAAAATGTTACCATAAAGAAAGCTTGCAAGACTTCCCGGTGAGATATAATCAGAAAGAATAAGCTTCTCATGCTGTGTAGGCCCCCAATAGTACCCTCTCAAACCCACGACATTCGGATGCCTAATATTTGCAAATTTTTTAGCTTCCTTAGCAAACTCCTTTCTCTTTTTAGCCACACCTTCTCTCAACCACTTCACAGTCAAGAACATCCCGTTCTCTAGTGTTGCCCTATAGGAAGTCCCGTGGCTGCTCCTCCCCAATACTTCAGCTGGGGCCTTTGATAGCTCCTCGGGTGTCAAAGTGATTGTGTCATCAAGAAAATGCAGCTCGCCAACCAATCGATCAGGTGATCTGACATCCAGTCTTGCGAGGTTTTCAGCTGTAAATGAATCCCCAGACTCTGGGGACCAAGACAAATGGCAGGTCTTTGATGGTGAGAAGCCAGTTACTGCTGCCATTTTCTCATCAGGACTTATAATCCCGGATGATGAACCTTTCTTTGAAGACACAAGATCTTCAGCTGAAACAACCAAAGCTGCACCACTGCCTGCTCCAGTACTGCCAGAGGGGTTTGATAGAGAACGCCTACGGATATCTTTATACGTAGCATGAGCTGGTGGCAATCTCCTTGATGTACGGATGTAATGTACGAAGACAGCAAGCAGGATAAGAATTATAACAGCAATTACACAAGAAACTATTATGATGACTTTGACAATAGTGTTGATGGGTTTTCTCTTGGAATTTTCGGCAGGAAAATTCCCTGATCCAGGAGGACCACCCGGAAACCTTAATCTGGAGTTCCCAGGATAGAAAGAAGAACTAGGAAACTTTCTCAAATTTTCAGGAACAACCCCAGAAAAATCATTGAACGAAACATTAAAGATTTCAAGGCTATTAGGCAAGTTGTTTGGCAAGGGACCGGCAAAATGATTCTGGGATATATCTAATGAGCTAAGAGAGCTCATTTTAGCCATAGAAGTAGGAAAGGAACCAGATATATTATTTCCTGCAAGACTGAGCACTTTAAGTCCGATTAATGAGCCAAGTCGATCAGGAAAATAGCCATTAAGACGGTTATGAGAAAGATCAAGAACCCGAAGATTGGATTCACTAGGAGGGGAGAATCCAATAGCACCAGTGATTAAATTATCAGCAAGGTGGAGTTCTTGCAATGTGGATGAGGTTAGCAGCTCGGAAAGAAAAGGTCCATCTAAGTGGTTGGAACTGAGATCAAGGACCCTAAGCTTTGGATACCGAGTGATAACTTTTGGGAGAGAGCTACTAAGAGAATTATGGGAAAGGTTAAAATGATTTAAACGTAAAAATTGTGGTGTTACCTCAGGAATGGAACCTGTCAAACGATTTTGGCTGAGATCAAGATATTGAACGTTACCCCATTTCACCATTCTGGACAGATTTCCTTCAAATTGGTTATTTGAAAGATCAAGTACAGCACAGCTTCCGGTCAGCAAAGGAAGTTCACCCGTAAGCCCGTTTGAGGAGAGATTAAGCATGTGAAGAGTTGTCGACAATATCATACTCACAGGCCCTGAAACATGAACTAAAATGTCAGGTGCACAGTAACCACACTAAGATGAGTAGACCGCTAAAAATATTTCCAACCAAACATAAGAATGTTATAACTCAAAGAAATTATAGTGATGCAAGTTATACCTGAGAGATTATTGCCACTCAAATCCAGTTCAGTTAAAAGCAAGGAATCTCCTTTCAACAGGACATTAGGAATAAACCCTGAAAATCTGTTGTTGCTGAGCTTGAGTACTTGAAGTTCATAAACAAAATTGAAACCAGGCAATTCACCAGAAAACTGATTGTAGCTCAAATCCAACACATTCAGGTTTTCAAAAAGCTGTAGTTCACCGCCATTTACCAATGAACCAGTAATCTGGTTGTGGCTAAGATTTAAATACTTGACACTCTGAGAAAGACCCGGTAAAAATTTCCGAGAACTAGAGCCCACTAACATATTCCCACTGAAATCAATACGACTGGCATTTGTCAGAAGGAAAAATTCTGCATCAAGATGACCATCAATCATGTTCCCATGCAAGTCAAGCACCTGAAGAAACGAAGTCAGCTCTAACCCTTTAGGGATTGCCTTGATAAACCCATTAGAAGATAGGTTTAAATATATCAAGTTATTCAGCCTTGTCAATGATGATGGTAATGACCCAGAAAATGAATTGCGGCTTAAGTCTAAAGACTGGATGGAAACAAGCCCTGATATTGAATCAGGAATTAAGCCAGAGAAGTTGTTCCCAGCCATTGAGAGGTTCCGCAAGCTCTCTAATTTACCAATCCCCGACGGTAATGATGAAGAAAACAGATTGTCAGAGACATCAAGAAACTCCAGGCTTTTGAAGTCACCTATGTTGTCGGGTATTATGCCCGAAATGGAGTTGTTTGACATCGAAAGTTTCACAAGCTTTGAGAGATTTGAGAACACACTCAAATCCGCAACAGCAGAAAGACCTAAGTTATCAAGGACAACACCAGCAACATTTCCCCCATTGCAAACTATTCCATTCCACGAAGAAGGGCAGCCATCAAAATCAATGGACTCCTCATTCCATGAATCAAGAACATAACCAGTGGGATCATTCTTGATTCCTTTCTTAAATTCAAGCAATGCCAAGATATCCTGTGAAGGAAGTTGCCCAATCGAACAGAAGAAAAATAGGGATAATACTAAAAGCCTTAAGAGCTTCATATTTATCAAATCACAGGATTCAACCAAGAAAGACACGATCTAATCGTCAATAACAGAAGGAGAATCTCCAGCTTTCTACTCTACAAACTGGAACAAACCAAACTAAATACGACACGAATACATACAACAGAACGTTTTTATCTTCAATGTCCAGAAAATAATCCCTTTAGAGCAAGAGACAAGCTCAACGAGGGAAAAGGGTGATTAGTCAACCTCTTGATTCTACGAATCCAACCAAGTGCAAGCTTTTTACTGTAAAAAACAAGAATGAAGTCAATAGGCCTCTCTTCAATATATTTAACACACACTTCCAGAAATTAAAACAAGAAACTAACTTCACACATCTAGTTAAAAACTAAAAATGTGTCTACTAACTCAACACATTTTTACCCGATCATGGCCAAATCTTGGAAGGTTAGAGCTTGAAGGGGTTGATTCTGCTTCCTAAACAGCATTCCTCCCCAAAAACTCTTCTCATTGACAATGGAGAATCCATAGTAACTACTACTACAAAAAGACTCAAAGTTTAAAGCAAACAAAGCCACAATCTAGCATTTACAAGAACTTGCAACAAAATGCACATGGGTGTAGCTTACCCTCTTCTGCAAACACACTACAGAACCAAAGTACAGTGGGTAACCAAAGAAACCCATACTCAACAAGAATGCAATAAATGAAGGAGAGCCAGAAATACTTCGGCCTTAAAAATAACCTTTTTAGCTGCTTTAAACATGCCAAAGCCCTAATCTTTCTTGTAATGATAATAACAACAAACCCCAAAAAGAAATTAACTTTGTCCTTTTACTCGGCCTGAGAAAACAAGTGAAGACTCAAAACAAAACCCTAACATGTCTGCATTTGGCTGATTTGACAACTGCCACTAATAATATATATATATATATATATATTCATTCGTTTGAGAGTACAGTGTTAGTAAAGGACAAAAAGATAGCGGGAAAATGTTTTTAAGGCCTTTTCTTTTCTTTTTTCGGTTTCCAACTTCCATAATTAAGGATTTACCCGCCAAAAGAGAGAGAATATCTCTCCACTACATAGTGGACGTCAAGGATTTTTCAAATCCAGTTTTAAGAATTTTTTTTTAATTTGAGTGCATGTGAGAGTGTGATCTAAGTGCCACGTGGCAAGAACCCACAATTACCTTTGACCAGGCTGGCTCTTCGCTAGGTCCAACAATAATATTAGATAATTATTTTATTTTATTGAAATAATACCGTACGGCTCTTTAAAAATTGACCCCGTCTATTTACATTATATTAATTTTTAATTAAATTTTTTTAATATTTATTATAGTAAATATATTTATATTTTTTTATAATTAGATTAAATATATATTTTAGATGAAGAATGTATAATTAGTTATAATAAAAAAAATTATATATTTTTTATCAAATATAAATTTAAAAAATTTTTAAAATAAGAATTATATTATTAATTTTTTTAATTAATTAAATATATAACAATTTAAAAATAAATATTTAATTATTATTTAATAAATGTTAATCTAATATTATATATTATATACTTGATTATATAAAAAAATTATTAATAGAATATATATTTATTTAATTTATAAATAATATATATAATTTATTTAAAATAATAAAAATACAGTACCTACAATCAAATCAATGCCGTAAGAGGTGAAGTTGGTGCAGAAATAAATACGAGCCAATGGTGGTGGGACCCAATGATCAGATATCAACCATTTGGAAAGTGGTCCACAATAAAACTGTATATGATGGTCCTTAATTCGTTGTTTTTACAAAGCTGACTTCTTGCCGTTTGTATGTAGATCTAAGGGACCACATTGATTAATCATAAAATCAAGCGAAAAAATTTGGTGGTCCATGATGTGATTGTGTTTTGTCTAGTATCATGTTATTGTCCGTGCGGTAACTCTCTCTTTTTGGGTTAGTCATCGTATGGTAATTATTGTGTTGGGAAAAAAAGATTCAAGAGAAAATTAACAAGAATCAAATCATAGACCCAAAGATTAGAAAATAATCAAAAGATAATCACCGTATTTTGCAAGTACATGCATTGTTAATTTATGTAGTTTGATTTCTCATGGTGTTTGATGAAACAAAAATGGTACAAAATAAATATGTTTTTGTGTTGTTCTTGAGAATATACTTATTTTAATTGTTTGTCATAAAATTAAGAAGTTAAATTAACAATTTTTTTTCCTAATAATTTTTTTAAAAAAATTATTTAATATATTTATGCTAAAAACAATTTATTTAATTTAAATTTGAGCATATACAAATAGCGCTATAATTGTCTATTAGATAAATTGATAAATTTTATTAAATTAGTGCAAGATATTTGAAATTTAAATTCCGTTCATACTAAATAAAAGGAGGAATTTATATTTTTTTAATATTTAAATATATATATATATGAGTAGAATAAGAAAAAAAAAATTATTTGTTTTTATATTATAATGATATAAGAAGTACTTGAATCAATTTAGTTTGCAAGATAAAAATTGAAAAGAGATTTTAATTAATATTTGATAATATTTAAAAGATCAAATATATTAAAATATCAAAAGAATATCTCAAAATAAATATTAAAAGAGCCTTAAAATTATAATGAAAAGGAAATAATTTTATAACATTCATCATTTAGTGTAATGTGTGACACCAAATATTAGATAACATGAAAACTCTATAGATAAGATTGATATTGTTTATTGTTGAATATGATTTAATCAAAGTTTTCCTTAATCATAATTAACCTTTTTAACTTCATTTATTTATTTTATTTTTATTATTCTAAAATGTTGTTAGTGGTGGAAGGCAATATGATACGATTGGAATAACCTAAACATAACCTAGCAAATCAACAAGCTCAAATTCTTACGAGTCAAAAGAAGCAAATGATGCTCAATTACACTAATTTTCAGAAAAGTAGAGCTATGTAAATTATGAGTGCAAGCTTTCTTGAAACAAATTATGTGAATTAGTTTTTATTTTATTTTATTTTTTATTGTTTACAAATTAGATAGAAACACTTGGTTACAAACATACACTAAATCAATTAAATGTTGATACTAAATTTGAGATGAGTATAAATCAAATGTAAACAAACGTATATGATTTAAATTATAAAATTCTCACAGAGCGATCAAGCCAAATATTAATCGTTGGCCATCTCAGTTATGCCTAACATAACATGTATTCATTCAATAAGTAATCTTACAGCAAAACTGCGAATCAGAATACAGATGATTATGATTGAACACCGTGATAAAAAATGGATCAAAATTAATAGACAACTTAACTCATCACCAACTCAAACCTCGGCAAAGTAAACTTCAATTTCTATCCGAGTTGTAAATCTCACTTCTTCCCACCACCGGAAACATTGAACTTGAAAAATATTATGTCCCCATCTTGGACCACATAGGTTTTTCCCTCCTGCTTGTACTTCCCAGCAGCCTGTACAAAAAGCACTAGTTCACATCACAATTCCCTAAAGTTAAGGCCAACTAAAGCTACGAAACAAGGGAAGAATTCATTTATCATTCTTCATAAATAGTAACTCTTTTAGCGAATTCATTTATCATTCTTCATAAATAGTAACTCTTTTAGCTCTACGGGAATGTACACCGAGCTGCACAAATCCTAGAGCTGTTACACATTGCCATTCTTATACCCCAGTCTTGAACATAAGCTAGAATCTAAAGTTATTCTATTTTCATCAGAATTCGTTTCTGCAAGTGTGTTCAACTGCTCTCAATTTCTTAGGCCACAAATAGGACTATTATTGCCGACTAATGACACTGCAAATTTACCGGCAATGAATACATCTTTAGATTAAACATTACCTTAACAGCTGATTCACTACCGAGTTCCTTCAGATCATCAAATTTCATCACCTAAACATCAAGAAATCCAATTCAGGAACTTTTAGAGGTTCAACATATGTATCAACATAACAGTTGGAGAATCAAGTTCAACCATTAGCTAGTTTTGGGCAAATGATAAAACACTTGCACTCTTGGTTAACCTTTTTTGAGGCATTTTAGATAGATAAAATAAAAAAAAACAAATACAATATGCACACACACACACACACACACATATATACGTGCGTGTGTGTGTGTATCCCTTCGTTTAGTGGCAGGTCAACATTAAAAGTCACGCTTAAGAGGACAGAAGGCTTAACAGTTGTAAAAAGGATGAGATCATGGTGATGGTTGAGACAGTTGTTCTCACAAGTGTCCTAGCTTTGAAGCAATATAGGGGTGTAGCTAGCATGACCAATAATGCACCAGACAAAATTTTGAGATATGCTGTATGTAACACAACACTATATACTGTTCTTTGAAACTTTCAGATATCATGAACAAGCAACAACCTCAGCACAAATGAATCCTCTTTCAAAATCAGTATGGATAGTCCCAGCAGCCTGAGGAGCCTTTGTCTGCCGTCTAATCTGCCAGCACTTCACCTGCAAAAGGCAAAATTTTTAGGACATTCATACACTCATTCTTAAAGGTTATGAACATATGGAAAGTACAGATCAGAATTTTAACTGAGGGGAACATCACAATGAAGATTCTTATCATGCAAACCAAAACAATGGCCTCATACAAGGAAGCAAAGCATAAACGTATAACAAAGGAGTGTTACTTGAATTGAATTCCAATTCTCCTAACATTTACAAATATTCAATAGCACGCTTTACCATCCATATGATAGCATAATGAATCGTTTGTGTATTAAACAGCTTTACATCCATGCAATTCTTCCACAGAACTTGCTGGTAATACACAAATGAAAGAAATTGACATCAAGAATTAGTAAGTTATCAATATTACCTCATCAGGGCCTGCCGTGAAAAAGTATATGAGAATAATCGCTGAAAAACCCGTCTTGATGATTTTTGGAAGAGCACTGTGCCAAAATTAATCATAGTTAACTTGATTGTAATCTCATTAGAAATCTAGTCTTTGTTCCTATTGCATAACTCCAAAAACTCTTCAGTAAATTCTTTTTTTTTTTTTTCTCTTGGTTAAACATATAATGTTTTAGAAATGCACAAACAAATAATTTGAAAGGGTGAAAAGAGATCCCCACAAGATCTTATAAAAGTTAAATTTAACAAACCACAGAGAAGGTCCTTTCTGAAAGAAGTATAACTATATGTCTCTTAATCAGTATATCCAGATAACATTTTACATGGATAAATAATGAAGGCCTACTAATAAATTATTATCCCAATAGACTAACAACAATTACTGAACACAATCACATGTAATAGCACTATAATTGTTTTTTTTTTTTCTCTCACTCTTCTTTTATATTTTATATCCTGATCAATAAAATAGTTTCTTTTTTTTCTAAAGTGTAAATACTTTAATACACAGTTCCTTCTAAAATGCACTAACCTCTGTAACTTGTTCTCCTCGTAATACTTTGCCGCTTCATCCGGTGGCATATCAGCAAGATTTCTCTCTAATGCACAACTGAAAGGAATAATTGGTTCACCGCCATGTTCTTGAACCCTAAAAAAGGATAACGCAACTCTAATTCCTTTAGACAAAAAGAATACATAAAAGTGACACAATTATATCTCAGTATACACGATACTATGCTTTTAGAGATGAATAATCCCTTTCAAGCAGCTTAAATCAATGTTATGGAAAAAATGGTAAATACCATGCATGAATCTTGGGCAAGAACTTGTTTTTCTTTCTTTGGTAATCCTTCTCATTCATGTTAACCTGTGGATACAATATAGATACAGTTAGGATATAGGTCAGAGACCACATCATTACAACTAACTAAGATAAAAAATAGGAATATTGACAGAGTAACAACCCGTCTATGGAAAAAAAAATTAATACCAAAAGTTCTTTTGTGATAAATAGTGAACTCAATTCATTAGCTCGGAGAGGAAAATAGCACCAACTTCCCTTGTCTTTTCTTTCTTCATCAAAAAATAAAAGCATAAAGATTTTCACTAGCATAACGTAATATTATTGATAAACTGTGACCACAAAAAAAGCACATGATAGATATGAAAAGGAGAGGAAAAGGTGTCTAAATATAAGAACATGAAATAAATGACAAGTATAGTTAGCTCAACAGATCCCAAGGAAACTCTATCATATTACGATGAGAAAAGAAAAAAGGGCTTACCAAGTAAACTACAGGCTTGGCAGTAAGCAATTGAAACGTATTCAGTATCTCAACATCAGCAGCTTTCCAGTCCCCTAGCCGGACATCTTTTCGATCCTCAAGCCAGGCCTTGACCTTTAAATACCAAGCACCAGCACTATATATCAATTACTTCTTTAAATGAGAAAATTTGTAAAATATATGCTGAAAATTCAAGTCAATATTATTATTCCAGCCAGTAAAGCCACAAACCCTTTGGCACAACTCAAGCTCTATCTTCAACTGTTTGTCATTGCTCCTCTTCATGCTTTTCTCGACATCTTCAATTCTCCTTTCCATGAATTCAATATCCTACAAGTCCATTACAACATAGCATGTTCTTGAACATCTATTTCAACAGATAAGTTGAGACGCCAAAGATATTCAACAAAAAGTACAGTTAAGTAAAAAAATAAGCAAACAAACAAAATAAATTTTCTGGTGAAGCCACAGAACTTACTTAGAAAGAGAATTTTAAAAAATAAAAAGTCACACTTTTGCACAGAGTCAGAGACCAATCAAGAGAATGCCTTTGATGCAATTTTAAAACAAAATATTTGTATACAAAAACAAAATATTTGTATACAAAACCATAGAATATTTTATTTATAATGCAACATATAACATAACAGGAATTCAGAAGAAAGGAAATAACACTGATAGTGATAGCAGCAGTGAAGAGGACTAACACTGATGACACAAAAGAGGGCACAGAGTGTATTACATAAACATTACACCACAAAACAGAGCGTGGCAGGCACTAGACATTGGGCAAGGGAGAGATGGACATGCAATTTTGAGTATGTAATCACACATAATCCTATGTCTAAAGTACAATTAAACGTAGGCACCGCCCTCGTCAATGCATCAGTACTCGAGATTGAAACCAACCAAGCAGCTGAGAGTCAAACAGAAAGGATACCCGTAGAAGTATAGAAATGATACAATTGACCACCAGAAAATATACATATGATTTTTTTTTTAATTTTTTGCTTCAAAATTCTCAACAATGAAAATAAAACAGAGGATATCATAATAAAAGCTAGAATTCTGACCTACAACAATAAACCAGTAAACCTTTCGCAAATATACTAGTCTCACTTGTATGGCTATAATGTTTGACAATCTGTATAAACATTGTATTTCACATGCATACCAAGTATAACTTGAAAACTAATGTGAATGAGAGACGCTTAACCATACATCAGCCACAAGAGCGATAAATCAAGATCCATAATTGCGATGACCCTCTCCAGGATGTAAATATCTACCAAAAATTATGAGTTGGTTTATCAAACTCAAAAATCAGAATAGTAAAGCAGAAATCCTAATCATGCAGTGCAGCCAAGCTCTTCCCATTAACACATAATTAGAATGATCGCAAATGGCCTTTCTTAAACTACTGTAGTTTCAAAACTTAATTAGACAATGATTTATGATCATAGTGCAAACAAATTAAGTATCCACCAACAAATGCCTGAAGAAAACAATCATAAACTTGAAATCCAGAAACACCAATACCTTTAGACGTAATTCTGCACTAATAACCTCTAAATCCCTGGCAGGATCAACAGAGTCATCCACATGGATAATGTCCGGATCTTCAAATGCACCTATAAAATGTAATTTGAAATTTGAAATGTGAATTCCACAGCAATAACATTATCATGAACAAATAAGTATGAGAATGCATCTATATTGAACTACCAGTATGAAACAAGTTATACAATAATGAGAAATGAAGAAATCTTTTGGCACATTATAACTAAAAATGGCAGTGATACATGAACTATGTAGATGACATTCATTCCTTAGACCTCTCCATTAATATATGAAGGGGCCAAAACCACATTGGCTCACATAACCATCATGGACAACAAAGACCATCACACTACTTAGTAATTAAACAGTAGCATTTGATGACACCAATCGTTTTGAGCTTTCAGTCCTAGTTTACTACTGCACTCTGTCAATGTAAGATAAGTAGAAAAAGAAGAAAAATCATGGGTGCACATACAATAACAAAGTAATTTCAAGAATATAACAGGATAGACCATGATACTTAGAAGGACAGGAGAAAAGCCATTACTTCAGTCATGATTCTGCAGATTAGAGTTACAGTCCCAGACTCAAGACATTAATCATCAGAAAAGTCATACAACCAATACACTACAGGAAGCAGAAACATTCAGAGATCTTCTTCATTAAAAATATAGATGTCTTACGTAAAACATGAAAAATGCCATCAACAGCCCGGATGTGAGATAAGAAACTGTTGCCCAACCCTTGTCCTTCATGGGCACCTCTAACTAGTCCAGCTATATCATGGATCTCAAGGAAAGCTGAAACCTAATTGTCAAAGTGTAAAAATATATTAATGTCACATAAATAACAAGTAGAACAACATAAATCTACAACAGCTACATTGAAAATTAGGTAAAAGACCTCGCTTTTTGGCTTGTACAATTGGCAAAGCCACTCAAATCGCTCATCAGGGATATTAACTCGAGCTTCATTAGGCTCAATAGTGCAAAAAGGGAAATTCTCAGCAGGTATTGACAACTTTGTGAGCGTGTTGAAAAGTGTAGATTTGCCAACATTCGGCAATCCAACCTGAAACCACCAGCAATAATTAAAAAAAAAAAGAAAACAAATAAATAAGTAACAGTATTACTACAATAGCGCGTTTGGAATTGCATTTTGCATTTCCAAAAGCGCTTCCAAATGATCAAAAACGTTTTTGTTGCTTTGAATTGCTTTCTGAAGAAATATTATGGATCACGTAAACAAAATCATATATTGCTTTAATAAAAATGAGAATTCGCATAGCATTTCAATTCAATATAGAAATTTTAAAAGCATCTACAGTATCATATGCAGGCAATAGTTAAACAAACAATTTATAATTATAAATTGAAACGGAAAATAACAAGCAAGTATCTACATTTGAAGAAAAGAATTACAATGCCAATCTTCAGGTGAGAAGAGAATCGGCCAAGGACGGGACGCTCAACTGGCGCTTCTTTTGATTTGGAAGCTTTTGGCGGCATTTTTTTTTTCCTTTGTTTCAGAAAGATACAGAGAGAAGTTATGTCTAGGGTATTGCAGGGAACTCGGCAGGAGATGCGAGTCTGCTTGTGGTTTTAACAGTCAAGCAGGGTGAGCTCACAGTGAAAGCTTTGGATTAAAAAACAAATAAATAAAAATAGAATAAATAAGTTTTACTGCAAAAATAAACCACACACCCATTTTATAGAGACAGTTGTCTCCAAAGACCCAAACTTTTAAAAGTAACCAAAATACAAATACGCTTACCGTTTTGACCCATACTCTATATCAATTAGTTTATTAAAATAATTACTTTCATAATTGTTTACTAAACAAAATAAAATAATTGAAAATTTTAAAATAAAAAGAAAATAATTGTACACTTATTATTTTGACACACACTCTAAATAATCACCATTTTGAAAGGGAATTTTTTTTAAATTAATCATATTTATAAATTAATTTATTAAAATAATAACTGTCATAATTTATTTACTAAACAAAACAAAATAATTATATTTGGAAAAAAAATATACTTATTCTATAAAATTTAATAAATTTAATATTTTTATTTTAAATGGATCCCAAACTTTTAAAATTAATAAATAATAATAAAATATTTTAAAATTTTGTATATTTGTATTCATAAATTTAATTTATTTAAGTACTAATATGTTAAATTTTAAAATATTTAATTATTATTGATTAATTTTAAAAATATAGGAATTCATTCAACCTTTCGCTCGCTTGTTGGAACCACTTTCGCCGGCATATTTTTAGATCGACAATGAATTTTGTAAATTTCAAAATATCTAATAGATTTTTAAATATTTGTAATTAACAAATAATTGTCAAATTATTGAAAATTATGCATATTAATACCCAATCATTAGGGATGTGCAATCAATTTCGGTTTCACTCGGAACCAGAACCTATCATAAATAATTCGGTTCTTAAATTTTAAAATTGAAATGTATTATGTTTAGTATGATACATTTTTTTTCTATTCCAATTCAATTCTGATTAAAAAATAAAATAGTATATTTATTAATTATTTTAATTTTTAATTCCATAAAAAAATTTTAAAAAATAAAATCAATAAAATTAAATTATAAAAGTATTGTATACATGAAGAAAAATTGAATGAACGAAAGAGAAGATAAAATAAGTTATTAAAAAGAATTGATATATAATAAATTATTAAAAAATATTGTATTATTATTCGAGTTAATATTACACATTATTAAAAAGAGAAACTTATTATTTTTATGATGGTATAATTATATATTTAATAATATTATACCGTGTATATATTTATTTATTATAATTGTTAACTTATTTGACAATTTTAAAATAAATATATATATATATACATATTATGATTTTATTAAATTATTATACAAATAACATAATAAATTTAATTAAATAAAACATTATAAACACATTGATTAATTTTTTTTTATGTAACTCAACAAATAAAAAAAATACTCTCTTTAATAAATTATGTGATTTTATATATATTATTCAATGATTAAGAGCTTTTATTTAAATATAAGGCGAAATTTAATTTATTTAACTTGAAAAATAATTTTTTATTTTTAAATTAAATTAATTTTTTGATTCGGTTCTGGTTCTACAATTTTTATAACTGGAACCTATCATAAAAAAATCAGCTCTTAATTTTTTAAAATTAAAACATACTTTAAGATGATTAATTTTGGTTTGTAATCAATTTTTTCGATTCGATTCTTAAATATTTCGGATCGAACCGAAATATTTACACTCCCCTACTAATTACAAACAAAATTGTTATATTATTCATGCAAAATTATGTTTATGAGGTTATTTTTATTTAAATATATGTTTTTGTTATTTTTAATAAATAAATTATGGAAGTGATTAATTTAATAAAATAAAAAATAAAAATAATTGCTATTTAAAAATGATATTCTTTTTAGTAAACGATTTTTCCATATATATTTTTTTGCTTTTTTTTTTTACTACGAATACGATGTACTTGATTTTACACGACACCTCGTTCCAATACGATGTACGAGTATTTCAAGAACACGAACCGAAGGCAGCTAGATGTACGATCAGCACGATTGCCCATGTGTTTCTTGTTTTTCACCGGTTTTACACGTGTCAGATTTCCATTTGAAGAAAATAGCCTGTAGACTTGGACAGTCAGCAAAAGACAACCCACGTCATCATCTTTATCGAATGAGAGCGCAAATACGTGCAAATTTGCAAAAAATTTCTCCTCGTTTGTCTAAAAAACTAGGGCGTAATAATTCGACTTCTCGATCATCACGGTTTTGGAGGTATATTCTGGTGAAATTTTCGAATAATTTAATGATTTTCTGCATTTTATTATTTAGATTTGTTATTCTGTTGTCGATTGTAAACATAAATTGTTGAATAGTTTGAATTTGGGTGCATTGTTGAAGATCGCTGATTGTTTGCGTGAGTGGAGTTTCTCCATCTCAACTTATATAATCTCATAGAGCTGTAAATTATTCTCTATTTGGAGTTTCTATATCTCAGCTGCATTTAATTGTGTTTATTTTCCTGCTTCAGCTCTTCTTGTTTTTCCTCTTTTAATTATTGAGGAAATTGTTTGGTTGTGAGGAAATGAAGAGAAAATTGAAAGTAAAGTCCTTTATTTGATTATGCTTTTGAGTATCTAAGGAATGCTAAATTCACATTGATTGAGATTCTGCTTGGTGAAACTGAAAATTTAATGTTAAGTAGTTGATAGAATAGAAACTGAAATTTTAGAAAATTTCAATATTACTTGATAAATTTATATTGGTATTTAAAAGGAAAAAAAAAAACATGAGTGGCAACTGTAATGGTGGTGGTTCACGGCAGCTGTTTGGTTGCATTGATTGTGGTGGTTGTTGGATGTGATATGGTAGTGGTTGTTACAGTTGGCGGCTGTTGTCCACAGATGATGGCGGTATAGTAGTGGAAGTGATTTTGTTGTAGTTATGTGATCGTAGTTATGAGGATGATTGCAATCGTTGTGATAGTGAATTGAGTAATACCAATCACCTATCAAAGATGTGATGCGAAAATATATTTACGCGATAAATTAAGAAATTTCACTATTCTTAGAGATCCTTTTTGAATATAGGTAAGGTCTAAGATGGAAATTAAAGAGTGAATTAAGTGATCTCTTCTTTTCAAAAAAGTTAAGTGCTGAACTGTACTGCATTGTTAGACCAACTTGAAACATTAAGATAAGAACTAATAGGTGTATTTGTTATAAGGTGTGCCTACAGTTTTCAGCTCTTAAGTTGGTTATTAAATGCCCATAAGACAGCATTCTTATCAATTAATTGAAGTTTTTTGTTTTTGTAGTTTTCCTATACTTTTTTTTAAAAGCCAATGAAATTTAGTTTTCATATTCATTTATGCAGAAACAAGGAACACGGAAAGCGATAGGCTTCAGTTCTTATTTTCTTTTCCTTCTGTATGGTTTTTGCATTTGAAAAGTGGGTTGTTTTTTCCTGCTTGATTGAAGTTTGAAATTTTCAAAGGTTTACTTGATCTGCTGATTATTTGTTAACATTTCTCTTTCAGAAATTGTAAGACGGAAGTTGATCTGCTGGCCAATTAGGGCTGGCTTCCTTTGTTCAAACACGGCTCTAAGAAGAGAGACTCGTATTGAGATTACAAGGGGCGAAGAATGTGCTCAAGTATTCCCTAAGTTCTTGATTGCGTCCCCTTCTTTTCACGGTGGGCGTGGTGCCCTACCTTCAGCTGGTGGGCATCCGGCAGATCTTACCTTCCTTGCTGGTGGTGGGTGCTGATACTGGCATCCAACACAGCAAACCCTCCAAATTTGTGGTGGGCGATAGAAAAACATATTGAATTAGATTTCTTTCAGTTTATTGTCAGTTTCAAATATTTTGTTTTTCAGCATGGTTACCATTGAGCAGCTGGAACATAACAACTTTCTATCGAAGTTTGCAACACCTGAACAACTAAAATGTTCTATCTTCTCTTTTCAAGGTTAGTTTCTGCTTGCTTTTATTCATCTATTATACTCGTGTCATTCTTCAAACATTATTAGCCTGCTTCAGCTGGAACTTTCATATATGGCTCATGACAGCCACCTGTCCTCTGTTCTTGCTCTGGTTATTGAAATTTTATGCGTGGGTCATTGCTTGAATCAAAAAACTTTTTCGTTATATATATTCTTAATATCTGAAGAATTTGGACAGGTACCAACACTCCTATTTACTACTTGGGTAATCAATCTCTCATTTATGATACTCCATTTGCAGACCTTTCAGTCACTCCAGAAGAAGAACAAAGTTTATCGGATACACTTCTTCCTGCTTAGGTATCGAATAAATGTGAATCTTACTTCTCATTGCAGCCTGATTACTGTTTCTAAATGTGCTCTTGTTACTTTCTTCTTCTTCTTCTTCTTCTTCTTCTTCTTTATTCTCCTTTGATAAAGGCTTACATCAAGGTTAAGTCTCATATCTTTGGTACTTCCTGCAAGTCATCAATGGCAGGAAAAAGTTTCTTGCTCAATTGAATGAAAAATGGAGTGCGGATTCATTTATATTTAACTGCATAAACCACAATGAGGAATTACTCTTTTGTATTGCAAGCAGAGAGAAGCAAACTCTGAGCTTATTCCTTTAGCTGCTGTGCCCAATGATGCCAACTTGATTATTATAAATGTAAGGCTGAGTATAGGTGATTTTTTTCCATAAGTTTTTGGCAATGTCATAGATAGTTTATATCAGCCTTGTGGGGAATATTCTGGCAAATGGTTCCCACTGCGGTCATTTATCCTGAGTAAATGGTTAGAACCAGTTGAAAATAATTTTCCTTTCCTTTCCTTTCCTCTCTTTTTTTTTTTCCTGATTATTTGGTGAGCAAAAGAACCTGCTAGTTGAGAGGCTAAGATTATATCAAAATACCATTTCCAAGTCCAGTGGATTGCCATTTGGCTGTGTTGCCAAGCCTTCATAGCTTGTAGAGATAGTCTGTAATAGGTGTTGATTGCTATCTATTATTTAGTGGTTTTATGACTTCTTCTTATCTGATTGCTTTGGTTTGTTAGGCAACCCCAGTTGAATATGGCCATGTCTTCCTAGTTCCTAGTGGCTCTAACACACTTTATCTGGATGCAATATCTTTTGAAACGATCTTGAGGATTGCTGTTGAAATAAATAACTATTCTTTCTGCTTGTTCTATGATCGCTCTAGCCCTAGTGCTTTTCATACATATTTGCAGGTACTGAATTGCTAAAAGTTGTTTCTGTTGTTCTTGCTTCTACTGGCCATTGTGAATTACAAATAGTACTTTGATTTTGGCCTCATAATTCTAGATTATGTTGCATTAGATTATCATGTCGGGCTGCTAAATTCATTATCTGCCTCTTTTCTTTGTTAAAGATGAGAACAACTTTTTGATGAGTAGAGAACCTTTGACATACTGAATGAACTCATACTGTTGATAAATGTTCAGTGCTCAATAGCTTGTAATGGGTAGAACAGGTCTGGTTACTGATTTAGATTTTCTATTTCTTAAACTACTTAATCCAATTTTTTGAATGTACCTTGAGAATAAACGGTGTGATTTGTGATTTGAAGTCTTGGATGGGGTATTCTAAATTTTGAAAGGAATTTTAACATGTGCATCAAATTTAAAAATAATAAAAGATTTTGAATCCTAAGAGAGCATTGTTATATACCATATCAAAAATTGCTGTATTTCTGTTAAATTCTGGGTTTCTGTAGAAGGGTTGGTAGTGAATATTTTGTACAATCTGTTGTTTGTAATCGAATCAAGGACTGTCTGTGACTGTGATATCCTTTGTCGATCAGAAAGTACATATTTAATGGTGACCATCCTTGACTACATACTGAAATGTTTATATTTCAGTCGTATAATTTCTTTCTTTTTTCCCTTTTATAACATTTGCTTTTAACTACTTGGCAAATTTACTCCTTTTGTTGATTTAGGCCTGCTATTTTCCTGATCATTTGCCTGTGGAGCTCATGGCCTTTGATACTTTCTTCAGTAATGGGCAGAGAGGGATTCATATCAGTAGTGTGATAGATTACCCCATTAAGACCCTTCTCTTTGAGTGCACTGACAACATTAAGATAATGATGGAGGTTGTTTCTGAGATTTGTTCTTATTTACTGGAAAAGAGCATTCCGCATAGTCTTCTGATATCTGATTGTGGCAAAAAGATCTTTTTGTTTCTTCAGGTAAAATAGCCCACAATCATATTCACAAGAGCTTTTGTCCTTTGCTTCATATCACACTTGAAATGTGATTGTGTGCAATAAATTACATTAAAACTTCAGCTCCTTTTAGTTTTTGCTTGGCACTGAATGTAAGTATGGCTTGAGTTGAGCTGAGGGGAAACTAAACTTTCTTAAAGTTACTGGAAACTTATTTATTTTTGAAATTTGAAGTGTGAAGTCATAAAGGAGAGGGGGGATGTTTTTCTTGAAGGAAATCACTGTCAATAATTTCATTGCCTACTCACCTGTGCTTTCCTTTACTCACTCAGTGGCGAGAATCATCTGATAGTGAATAATTTAATGAATCAGTGCCAAAATTTTAGTAGTGCTCATAAATGAAAGTTCTTTTTAGCATGGACTAATTTGAGTATAGAACAGTTGCGGCATCAAAGATACTGAACTATAATGATTGTTGTGAGTTTAGGGTAAGAAGGAAAGAAGAATAGGAATAAAGTGGAGAACAAAAATATGTACTTCCTTCATATGTGACCCAGACTAAGCTTCTGTAATTAAATAAACTTTGTTGAATTCTCTATGTTCAAGTTTTGAAGCCTGGAATGCCAAAAAAAAAAAAAAAAAAAAAAAAAGATAAGGTTTTTATAATATCTTCTTGTTATTGGTGGTGTTGTACTTTAGGAGAGATGCAGTATGAGGCAAAGTAGTGTTATTGGTGCGGCAGTTGTAATTGCTTGCTTATGGATTGGAGAACTTGTACTTGTTTTATTGTTCCGATACATTTATTTCCCGATTACCAATAATGGCTTCTTTGTGCGAAGTTTGTGTCATGGTAGATGATTTAATATATCTGGTCTCTGTTTGATGGATTTATTGTACCCCTGCGGAAGAAATTGGCAATCCAAGGTAACATCTCTGCTTGGGAGTGCAGTGGATACTTCTTATTCAGGTCAAAATATGAATTTGATCAAGTCACTGGGGAGGCTATGCTTAACCGTCTGAGTAATTTATCGCTCGATGTGAAGCAGCTCTGTCACAGCATTGCAAGTAAGCTCACCATTTGAATCTGAAACCTCTAATGGATGTGTGGCACAACAAACCTCTCTTCATAGTCCACTTCGTTTGTGTGAATACATCTTACTTCTCTATTTCAGATTTTTCTTGTTCTTGAGAACTCAGAACTGATGTGTTGTTTGTAACGAGATTTCTTGCTGTTGCTTTCAATAGATTGTATTTGTAATTATGGTGACGTGTTTTGCGGCAGAACTGAAGCCTTAAATCCTTGGTTCTGAATGAATGTAAAAGATAAAGATAAAGAAAATAAAATATAGTGGATCCAATATTCAAAATGCAGGTAGAATTGCTAAAAGTTGTCCTTTTAAGATGAATTGATTGATGATGGCAAGGGCATATGCAACATTTTATGTCTTTGCTATCAAAGTTACTTTTCTGAAAACATATTTGCTTACCTGTAAATGACAGCCGGTAGAGAATGTCATTGTAATCATAAAGTGTATTACATTATTGGTATATTTATTGAACAAAAAAACCACATATATTTGCATTTCTATTTAAACGCTTGTTATATACCTTATATACTGTTGATTCTGTTTTCCAAGAGAATACATACTGTGTAAAAGCTTATCGATATATAAGATAAATAACCAAATTAATATAAAAAAACAATAATTAAAAAAAAAAAAAAGAATCTTGAGAAGGAAGAAAGAAACAGAAATTGCCTATAAAACTAAAACTAAAAAATGTGAATACAAAAACTGTGGATTGTAGCCAATGCCTATATAACAAAGAATAAAATTTGAATAAACTCCATTTACTTTTAAGATATTACAACAAGAATTCAAGGTTCACATTGAATTCATTGAACAAATATAAAGAATTAAGAAACTTATATAAAAGACTAACATCATACAATCTCTAACTCTCACTTGACATTTGAAGAAGCTCACCTTGAAATCAACATGTAGCATATCATTTGCTAATCTCCATTGTTGTAGACTCAATCTCTCCTGCCCTTTTGACCTCTAAACTATTCTCAGCATCAAAAGTTAGAGCTTCTTGCCCGTCTTCTACTTCTCTCTCAACCAACTCCCCTAGGGCCTGACTACTTGAGATTGAATTTTGTCTGTCACTTCTGCGCATCCAAGCTTCATGGAGTTGCAAAACATATTCCAATTGCCATAAAACTTCACCCATTGTAGGTCGGTTCTTCCCCTCATCATCAAGGCATTTTTCTGCTATCTCACCAAACTTTTCCAATGACTCTGGAGAATAGTTTCCTCTGAGATGTGGATCTATAATGCTTTCAAGCGATTTTAGCTTTTGCCACTTCATTGCCCATTCTGCAAGATTGATTTGATCTCTCGGCAAGGTTGGATTTATAACAGCTCGAGCACAAACAACTTCAAACAACACCACACCAAAAGAGTAGACATCAGATTTCTCAGTCAACTGCTGCCTCCGGAAATATTCAGGGTCAAGATACCCAAAACTTCCTTTCACTGCTGTACTAACATGGGTGTGCTCCATAGAAGGACCATCTTTTGACAAACCGAAATCAGACATTTTTGCCACAAAGTTCTTATCTAAGAGAATGTTGGTTGTCTTGACATCTCTGTGGATTATCCCTCGTTCTGCTCCTGTATGAAGGTAATGGAGTCCCCTTGCAGCACCGATACACACATCTAATCGCTGCCTCCAGGTCAATGGAGGAAGGCCACTCCCAAAGAGATGGCTTCTGAGAGTCCCATTTGCCATATACTCGTAAACCAAGATCATCTCATTTTGTTCTTCACAGAACCCAATCAGGGAGACCAAATGCCTATGCCTGAGCTTTGAAAGCATCTCAATTTCTGTTTCGAATTCAGCCAGGCCTTGCTCAGATTGTGGGTTCGCTCGCTTAATTGCTCCAAGTGTGCCGTCTTCAATCTCCCCTTTGTACACCTTACCAAAACCTCCCACTCCAATCACTAAACTTTCATCGAAATTATTTGTTGCCACACGAATCTCTGCCAATGTAAACCGCTTGCCAGCTCGAGTTGAGGCCAGAGATCCATTTGGATTCAGAGTACCCGTTCCATTGGCATTAGTGCTATTCAAAATGCCTCTATGAAGGAAAAGTGGCCGCCAACCAGGAGAGTTGTTTTTGGTGTCGCTTGATTTTTCTTTCCTGTTCTTGCAGAAACAAAAGATAAGAGCAGATATAACTGCAAGAACAACAACAGAAGCTATACCTACTACAATTCCCACCCAAAGAATCCAATTCTTTGAACGGCCAACTGGGTTCCCCGCAGAATCATATCTCTCCACATATGCAAGATTCCCATTTCGGCTCAGCTTGAAAATCTCAAGTCCATTCAAGAGAGCATCAGTTCCTGAAGCACCAACAGCGGTGTCAGGACCCAGTTGAATCCAGAGAGTATCAATCTTTGATGACACAGCATCGAAGTAATCACGATGATATGCTTTGTTCCTCCCCCCTGCCTGCCAAAAGATATCAAAATTATTTGCTGCAGTTCTATTGTTTATGTAGATTCTAAAAATTCTCTGGTTCGCCTTCTCGTAAACCAGCTCACAAAAATGTAATCGAATTATGTAATCAAAATCAGGATCCACTTCAAATTTCCATGACATGTTGAACCTCTTCTCCAAGACTTCAGTGTTAGACATGATTCTTGCTGTTTCGTAGACAAGAAGAGGAGCCACCGATGAATCATTCATTGAAGCATAGGTTATATTTGAACTGTTTTTGATTTCGGATCCAGCATTTGCTGTGATCATGTAGCTGGAATCCACCTCCCACATTCTCCAAAGATCTGAATCCTGATTTGGTTTGATCTCCGGACCCCCAACATTTAACCTATACATGGTTTCAATCCCCCGACCATTCAAATTGAAATTCACATCATTTCCACCCACTTTACTGATCATGTCTTCAAAAAGCTTGCCTATCACAGGAACAATCTCTATGGCGTTTATGAACCCAAATGATCCTTTACTCGGAGTTAACTCAATCACGAGCACATCCGAATTGATCCCCAGTACATACTCCTTGATTAAAGAGACTGAACTTGAATTCCCGCCTGAACTTTGCAAGTAGATGTTCTTGTGTGAAATCTCACCAGGAGCGCTAAATTCGGATAACAATTTCAGGCCATTCGCCACAACACCAAATGAAGATTTGTTGACATTATAATCCTCAAAGGGGAAGGGACAGAAATGGAGCCTAACAACATAGTTTCCTGGAATCATTTTAAATGTATAGTTCAATCCATCAGTGAAAATCCGGGCAGATTCATAAATCGGCTCGTAGATTGAATCACCACTTAATGTGGCAGTGCTGGCAGCTGTACCAGTAGAGCTAAGAGTGACATTGTTATTTGAGGCTAAATCACCAACCCATTTCCTGCCCTCGACAGTAACACTAGAATTTGTACCACAATCTATCAGAAAAGAATTTGACTGAGCTTCACCAATTCCAGTATGCACAAAGATTATCACCAGAAACATCAGAATATTCTCCATTAACAACACCATTTCACAAATTGAATCACAATAAACAAGCAAGATTCAAGAACACACTGATGAAATAACTAAAAACTCTTTAACTCTTAAATCACATAAATAACTTCACCTCCAAGATTGTTCATCAAACAAACACAGACATGACAGATATTGACAACATGTTTTCATGTTCTACCTGAAACATTCAAGTTACCTTCAAAAACCCATATGGGTATCTAAAAGTTTCTTGCTTTGCGGTAACTTGAATGCTATGAACATGAACATATAACAATTAAAACCCCACCTGAAACTTAGTCCTGAATCAACCAATCTCCAATCTACAGACTCGGTTAACTTGCAGATCTGAAAAGAGAAAACTTTGCCCAGCAGTGAGAATAATAAAATAAAACACTAGAGAAAATAGTAGAAAAATGATGATAGAGTTATCTTAAAAAGGATAGCAGAACATGGGTTGTAGTTGGAAACAGATTGGAAAAGTTGCATTTCATCATATGCTTCTGTTTGTTGTATCGTTCTATTCTCCCATTACAAAATCAGCTAAAGCATACGACACAATTAAGTTTCCACTTTATTACAAAAGCTTTTCTGTAACTGTTGTTTTGTTCTGTACCTGTGTCTGTTTCAAGATACAATACCACATCAAAATAATATTCTATTCACTTCTGTTTCGTCACCACCTTTACCTTATAATAATATAATACGTAGAATTTTATAATTTACTAGAAATTGATGGAGATATATATTATGAGTATCATCAAATCAAATCATGAACAAATGGAGAAATATATGGTTATTATTTTAAATTTTCGGAAGCAGTTGTTGCCATGTTGGTTGCCAGTGATGATGGAGCGCCATTATTTGTGAGGTGGGTCACATGCGTTTGTCTGTGACAGGTGACGAGCAGTGCAATTATCATTATAGTATTCCGAAATTAACCTTTTATTTTACTTTTTATTTATTTTTGGCATTGTTTCTAATTACCGTACTTTTTTAGTACCTTTTGAAGAGTCCTTTCCCTTTTGATTCAAATCTGATTTCTGAAATTAGAACATCGTGCGTGCATGTTTTTCGGTCTCTGTCTTCTATCATTTATTATTTATTTAATTCCTCCCCTTTTACGGTGCATTTTTTATTTTTTATTTTTTTTAAAAAATATTATCTATTTTATTGACACTCCACGAAAAAAATTAATATCAATTATATTTTCATAAATAATTTTTATAAAAATAAAAATAAAAATCAAAGCGACAGATCAAATGGGCCTCGGCCCATTTAATAAGTTGGTTAAAACAATCCACTCGAAGCAGGGAGTTGAGGGTACATGACCCTATGAATCCACATAATTTAGATTTGACAAACCAACAACTTTGTTTAATTTATATATAATTCTTGTTATTTTTTTTTTAAAAAAATAATAAAATGCATTATCCAAACAAGCTTGAAATAATAAATGGTTTCAGATTGTATTTACAAATCAGTTTAAAATTCAAAAATAATAAAACAATTCAACATTAAACGGTTCAAATTATAAACGTATCAATGCATATAACCCGTTTAATAAATAATTCGTAATTATAGCATAATCCCATAACATCAAGAAAAGGTGCAAAGTCAGCTCTTTCTTGTATCTCAAAGGAAGCTACCGACAGATTATTCCACTAAAAAATGTCTCAGATGAAATTGGTGTACCTCATCATCTAGTAAAATCTTATCACATACAGTTATATTGTTTCATTGGCGAGAGTTTTAGGTGAAACAATGTCATCTATATTGTATACACTTATCTAATAAAATCTTACCACATACAAATTCATTTGAATATTAATCAATAATGGTAGTGATTATGATAGTGAATGCAGAAAGGAGGTGTGAGAATTCTCAAGAAAAATAAGGTTGGAACGCAAGTCTTTCAAACTTTGGAGAGATTATGGGATTTGACTCACAAATGCAGCAGAAATCTTACATGTATGATGATGAAAAATTGATATGTTCTATTATCTAATCTTAACCTGGAAAAACAACAAAGCAAATAAGTAACAGATTAAGAAACTGCACCTGGTTACCATCAACTAGAACAATGTGGAGTTGCTGGTTTCAATTTCGGAAATTTCCTATACATTGCAAAAAGAGTAGCTGCAATTTGTACCAACTTGAAATGTGTACAATGAACTGGCAATTAGTAATTATGGACAGGATAACACCAAAGTTAAAGCTTGAAGAAACATAATGGCATCACACCAAAAGTTCTGCAGGAAACAATTACAAAAACAATAAATGGAATTAAAATGGGCCCAAAGTCCAAAGCAAATGAGAAATATATCTTTGAAATCTTTTAAATGTGAGTCACCACAAAGATTGTTTTTCAGATGAGTGTCACCATAGCATATGCGCATGCTGTCCTTCCCCTTATGCATCATCTAGATTTTATCTACTTATTGCTAAGTTAGATATGACATTATGGTTTGTCCAACAACAAGAACACAACTAATGATATGCAATCTCACAAGCAGTTTGGTTAGAAAAGAATTTTTTTTTTTTTTTTTTTGCCACTTTTGAGCTCTCAGTTCACTGTAAATTACTAGAACAGATTTGATGACAATCAATGGGCATTATCTTTCCCAATTAGTGGAAATCTTTTATGTGAGTTTTGCCTTAATTCATGTGATAACCATGGATAAGTACGGAGCTTCACAGAGTACTTCAATGAAGAAATAATCTGCACAAAGACTGGAAGCTGAAACAAGAAAAACTTGAGCTGGAACAATTAACAGCAATCCCCATTTGATTCTCAATAGACAAGGAAATTGAACCACAAAGATTAACAACTAAATATCTTTTTGCTGCAAAATCAAAAGATCTTTTGTATTTTTTTTTTTTAAGAATCAGAACAACACCATTATGTGCATCTCAATTGTTGCCATGCTTTGTAAGATTGCCCATGGAAGTTCAATTCCTCTAATCGAAAAAAAGAAAGAAAGGAAGGAGTATGTAAATAATTCTGGTTGGTGTTTGAAGAAAATGAAATTATCATTATTCAAAGATACAAGTCCGAATGGGGGTATTTTCAGTAAAATGGGAGGTGTAGTAATATGTAAATACATACATACATACATACATACATATATATATATATATATATATATATATTACCTGAAAAATTATTAACAAGTGCATAGAAATTTTGTTATAGATAATCACCAACAAAAATTTGATGGTGATTCCAATTTAAAGTTGCTATCCTCTACATAAAATGACAGATTGGCAGAAAATGAATAAATATAACCGGTAATTGGGATATCTATGGTACAAAATAACACCACAAAAAGGTGCAAAGCAAGGATTGATACTTCCTCTGTTATTCCCAGTGCAAGGTAACAGCATTCAGGATGTTTCATTGACATAACTGACAACATTTAGGAACATTAGAGCTTAAATATTACTGTCACAGATAAGTTTAAGCTTCAATAACTCTAAGATGGTATTTAAACAAGTTTCTATCTTTAAACTTTTGCACTAATTCAGTCTCACAAAATCATCTACAATCAGTGTCTTGTCAGCCAATCTTTTTGCCCGACTTCTCCCTTCCATTTAACGCAAAATGATGGACTTCGTTCGACCTCGTTAATAAGTGTTCTTTAGCTCCAGAAAAATAAGGTTACAACATCAGTCTTTTAAACTTAATAGCGATTGTTGTAAGCAACATTAATAAATGACGAAAGCAGAAATATACATGTACAATGACGAAAAGTGACATGTTTTTGTAATTCAGGCTTTAGTCAAAGTAATAATAAAGTGCACAAATAAGCAAGCAATAGCGAAGTGGACCTGCTCAATGACTAGAACCATGTCCAGCTAGCTTTAGTTCCTGAAATTTCCTACACATCACAAAGAAAGTAGCTGCAATTTGCAGGAAATTGAAATATGTAAAATGGATTAGTAATCGGTAAATTTGAACAGGATAACTCAAAAGTGGAAGCATGGAAGAAAACATAACACATCACACCAAATATTTCGCAAGAAACGACTGTAAAACGATAGATGGAATCAAATTGGAACCAAAATCCAAAAGCAAATGAGAAAAATACAATCTAATCTTTTAAATGTGAGTCACATCTGAAGCAAAATCGAGATTCAGAGAGCAAAAGGTGGAAACCAAAAAACAATTACGGAAAAAAAAATTTGGACCATTTCTCGATTTGTGCGTGTCATCCTTGCGCAGGGGCCATGCTAATCTTCTCTGTATCGTTCCAATTTTATCGGATGTCTCCGAAGAGACGTCATGTCGTGGTACTTTTCTATATATACAGTGTACTGCTGAAGCAGAATCCTGCAATGTGGTATTTTTGTCAATTACAGCACGGGCTTCTTGGATCCTCTTGCGGTAAATGGCCCAACAAAATATGGGCAGCAGATGCAATGGCCCAGTTTCTTTCTTTTTTTTTTTTTTGTTATTCCCTTTTAAAATTAATTGTGTTTTATTTTTAAAATTGGATTATTTGTTTAAAAGGAATTTTTTTTTGTTTAACACAGTTGAAATTTGAATCTAAGTTAAAATATACCACATTATGTCTTTTAAACTATTATATATTTAAAAAAAAAAACATTATACCATGACATTCAAAATTTATTTTATTGAATTTTATTTCATTAATTTGTATATATAATTTATTTTAAAATTAATACTGAAAAAAATATTATCACAATGTAATATATATTAGTAATTATATATGTTGTTATTAATGAACCTTAAAGATTATCAAGTCTAATTAGTGTCTCACAGCCATCATCTCTTACTATACACACTGACACGCCTCATTACGTATACTTTCTAAATCTCTCTTGAAAAACTACACTATACAACTTTTCCAATGGGCAAAATCAACACAACATACTTAATTATTCAATAATCTCCAGTAAGCTGTCAAGATTGCAAGAAGAAGAAGTGCAAACTCAAAGTGCTTTTGGATGGGCAGATACTGATTCTCAAGGAATTCTTCATCCTTTCCATTTCACTAGAAGGTTTCCCATTCTTCGTTCTCTTCAATTATTCTTACAGGAATCCAGTTCATCCTTTCGCTTGGAAATTTGAAATCCAATCTTCTGATGCCACTTTAAAAACATGACTAATAAAACTAAAAAGCACCCACTTAAAAAGTGCTTTTTACAGTAATGTTTTTTAATTAAACATACTTTTTGATGCCATCTTATAGTATTGTTATTGCAGTGCTCCTTGTTCTTCGGCCCGCTTTGATAATTAACTTATAACCAAATGGCTATGATTTTGATGTTCTCAGAGGCCTTGGTGAGAATGATATTGCAATAAAGATTCTGCATGGTGGGATTTGTCATTCTGACTTGCACATCATTAAGAATTATTTTGGAATTTCTTCCTAACCTGTTGTTCACGGGTATGTTTTTGTTGTGGAACTCAATTTCACAATCATAACAAACCAACATCTTCATAAATCAACCTCCAATTCATTTTCATTTAGTTTTGTTACAGACATGAGATTGCGGAAATAGTGACCCAAGTGGAAAGCAAGGTAGGAGATAAAGCAGGAGTAGGCCGTTTGGTAGGTTGACGTAGCAGCTGCGATCATTGCCAAAACAATTTGGAAAACTATTGCCCCAAAAAGAACACTTAACACAATCTTTGATGACGGTGGAACTAAAAGCTACGGTGGATTTCTGATGTTCTTGTTGTTGAGCATTCTTCTGTTCACTTCCCTGAAAACTTGTCATTGGAAGGCGGAGTGGAAAACTAATACATGGTGTAGGCTGGAAAGCATCTAGCTCTGGTAGGTCTTGGTGAACACAGACTGGCTTTTTCTCAGGGCATGACGAGAAGTCGAGTCTGGAAAGCATCTGGGTGTGGAAAACTTGACAAGCCTGGAAAGCATCTGGATGCGTTAGGTCATGTTGCTGTCAAGTTTGCCAAGGCATTTGGCCTGTTGCTGTCAAATTTGGTTATCTCAGGCCTATACTGACTAATGCTTAAACTAACTACATAATGTAGGCTGCTATAGGGCGATGGGTGGCAACATTGACATGGTCTCTTCAAGATATCCTGTGACGCCATCACTCAATCTTCTCAAGGTTAATGGAAAACCAACACTGTTGAGTGTACCATATTTGGAGAAACCAATCGAGCTATCAATTATGCCCTTACTTTTTGGTAAGAACCAAGCAGAAAAGATGCTATTAAACATTTGTTCCCGAACCAAGCATTATCAATAATGAGAAATTTTATACTACAACTAATTTATCAGGAACTTTGAAAAACTGAAGGGAAATTTTTTTATGCAGGTAGAAGAATGATTTCAGGAAGTATAACAGGGAGATGAAGGAGACAAAAGAAATGACAGATTTTGCAGCAAAGCACAACATAACAGCAACTGTTAAAGTTATTCAAATGGATTATGCGAACCAACCCATTGATCATCTATCTAAAGTGGATGTTCGTTATTGATTTGTCATAGACATTGCAAACACCTTGACTCCCTGGCAGCCAAGACTGGCTCTACCTAATATGCAAGTGGCAGCATGCTTTGGCCACATCTATGGTGTCTTTGTTATACTAATAGATTTAGTTCATTCTTAATTTAAGGAACCAATTTCACATCCTAATAATGCTAAGATTTTCAGAAAGTATTGCTAATGCAAACGAAATTCTGTTAACGAAAGCTTTTCTTATTTCATTCTTTTCATTTTCTCAATAGCTGGTAATCTAAATATATATAAATACATGGAAAACAAGCTTATATTAGATTTGTTTTCTAAGGAAAAAAATCAGGAATTCATCTCTAATGTAAGTAAGAGCATCAAAAATTCATAATAGAAAGTCACCTGCAGTCCTCTAGAGCAACAAGCAAGGAAGAATATTACCCCCATCTCCAAGGTACAAAATAAATATTCACCACAAAACAAGGATAAATATTCACCACCAAAAGAGGGTGCAAAGCCAGGGACCTGATACGTTACTACTTACCTCCATTGCTAGGTTATCAAAACCTGTAGCGACAAAGATCATACAGCAGTCAAGTTGTTCCACAGTACAAACAGCTCATAAAATGTGGGCTAAAATATTAGAATCCATGATTCTACTTTTATATTTTGTACTACTCAAGGGAGTCAACCAAATCTAGTGCATGCAAAATCACTCTACAAACTGTGTCATGTCCCTGCGTAACTCAAATACATCAATCCGACACTAACATCATTCTACAACCAGTGTATTTTCCTATAATGCCCTGAGAAAAAGCCAGCCTGTGCTCTCAGTGATCGGAATTCTTGCCACAACAAGCCCAAATTCTCCCACGAGTTTGTGCCCCGTCAGAAAGCAAACAATGGACTTTAGGCCTGTTAAAGGGATTTCCGGCAAGAAAACGACATAAAAATTCTCCAGATATACAAGGTTACAATGTAGTTCTTTCAAATTCTGAAGTTCTGAAACAACCGGCTAAAAGTCTTTCACCATCTATAGCAATTTAGAAAAATCAATCACATGCAGAAGTGAAGAAGCAACGTGTCATGTAAATTAATATTGTGAAAAGGTTTACTGATTTTCATAAATGAAATTGTAATCAGCAGGTTTGGACAGAAACATAACAACACCACAACAAATAATTTGCAACAAACACCTTCAAAACTATACAAGCAATCATATTTCAAAAGAATCTGAGTAATCATCCACATTAAAAGAAACAAAAAAAGTCAATAGCAGATCAAAAAATTTCATCTACATTCTGAAGCAAATAAGCGAAACTAGATATGTTTTAGCAAATTAAGATGTGAATTCTCTGCAAACTAATAAATCACACTAGTGTCACTCAGAGGATATAACCTCCTTAAATCATCCTAATCCAGTGTTCACAACACAAATCAAACAACAAAGTGGAAAGCTTTTACCCATTGTGTTGGGCAAGCAGCAAGCATGCATTCACTGATTAGAAACCCTAATGGGACCATATTCCTACATACAGATGCATCAACAAGTTCAATGAATAGCATTAAGCAAAGGGATGGATGAAACAACAAAAATAAAAAACAAAATTAGCATGTCACCAGACCCGCAACGAGGAAAATAAAATTCCCAAAAACCCTAGCCCTAGAAACGCAGAAGATCAAAAATAATAAATTCCCAAAATCCCTAAACACTATAAAAAAAAAATTTGGACCATTTCTCGATTTGTGCGTGTCATCCTTGCGCAGGGGCCATGCTAATCTTCTCTGTATCGTTCCAATTTTATCGGATGTCTCCGAAGAGACAGCATCTCCGGGTATTTTTCTTAATATATAGTGTTATCATTAACATAATCTGGCAATGTGGGATTTTTGTCAGATGCTCGGGTAGACTAGTGCTGAGTTTTGTCGATTTGGCCCCTAACCCAGCATTATTTATCAATATGACTCGGCAACGGAGCTAGGATTGCCATCCCTGCCCGTGCCGCATTTGAGAAGACATCCTCTCTCGCCTTGTCTTTATCACCGTTTTTAAGAGCGAATCTCCGCACATCCCCGTTATGAGGCGAAATTCTAGTTTGATTAATAAATAATAAATTTTATTGTATTATTTTTATGTAAAAAAAAAAATTCCATTATATTTATTGATAAGAAAAGAATTTACATAAAATACACTTTTATTTTATTTTATTTATATTATTTTTTTATTGATATGTATTTCTTGTTTACATGTTTTGTATGATGTACACTTTTTGAGGGGAATTGAAAATTTTAATTGGTTTAGTAGCATAATAGTAATTTACGTCTAAATTTTATTTTTGTTATTTATAATTTAAAATAACTTATTTAAAAATTTAAAATAAAGAATAAAAACTTGAAACAAAATTAAAATTTTAATATATATTATTTGTAAGATAGACCTTAGCTAACCCCATTAATTAAATATGATTTAGAATGTAAGAAGAGATTACAAGAATAGGTTGGGTATTTGTGAATTGCATTTTATCCTAAATTTATTTTTTTAAAACTAATTTTTCCTGCATAATTTAATAAATATATATATATATATATATTTTAGTGACTCAAATTGGGTAACGGACGGGGGACGAATATTATCCCGTCCCCAGCCCGCTTTTAAAAGCAGGGTCAGGATACGCCCCACTCTCCGCCAAAATTAGTCATTAATGATCCCAGCCCGAAGGAATGAACCGGGAGCGGGAGGGCTCCTGCAATATCTGTAATTCTAGACTCAAGCACGACCATGAATGAGGCCTATCAATTTAAAAGTTGCAAATTACAATCTCTCCAACTTTCTTTCTTTGTTTCATTTGCTTCTGTAAAGACAAGTGATACAAAATACTTTCCCCCGTTTTGAAAAATATAAAATTTCATGACTCTGAACATTAACAAGGACAACTTGCAAATATGATTCGTACGAAAGAAAATTAAAAATTGCTTTCGGAAACTAATTTTCTTTCATTAACTGGTCTGCCAGAAGGAAGGAATACACATTACGCACGGACAATAAGGCTATATATATATATATATAAAAGTCTGATTTTAACTGCCCAAATACTTTAGGTAACTGTGGTTCACTATAAATCAAATAACAACATTCCTCGACTAATAAATACAATTTATGGGGAGATAAAGAAATAGGTAACTGTGGTTCACTGTAAATCAAATAACCAAATTTCTCAGACTTATAGAATGTACAACTACAATGAACAGTGTAAAACTGAACAAAAAACCCTGTCAAAATGTGAAGGAAAAGTTATCTGTGGTTTAAAGACTAGGATTAACCTCGGCGTAAGACAAAAATAGAGAACCTTATGCCACATACACCTAGCTCTCTCACTTTGCCCTATGAATTATCTTTGCAATGCAACTTCTGTCATTCACAGGTTTTTCCTTTGTATGGGGAGCGAGAACTGACATTGTGAATAAGAGTATAACGTTTCTGAATCATCTCTGCAAAATATTCTTTTCCCACAGAAGTTGTTTTAGCAAGGAAATGAATTAGCTTGGCATAATCCCACCCCATAATGGTGAAGTGACAAAAGATCAGACAGCAGGGACCAAAAAGAAGTCATGCAACATTCCAATCTGTTAATGAAAAATGCAACAATAAGATTAGGAAGAAACATTACCAAATAAAAGGCGCCAAATTACCATAAAAGTTAATTCTTTATTTTAATATCATTTTTTCTCTCTCTTGAGCGAGTTCATGGAAGAAAAGACCACTCATTTTTCAAACATTACCTCATCAACGAACAGATCATACTGATTTAGCAGATTGTCCACTCAATTCTCTTCCAACTAGCTTCAGAATCTCAATAATCTGCGACGAGCCAAAAAAGGCCTTCGTTAAAAATGGAATCTTATATGAAGAAATAAAAAATAGAGTATTTGTAGTTTAATAATGTAGTTGAGGAATTACACAAGTATTGATACATCATAAAACAAATTAAAAGTTTTTCCCACCAATAACAACATCAAGTTAAATTTGTCAAGTTGATGTAGGCACGATTTATATGAATGGGAATGAAAGCAATTTTCCTTTCCTTGCCTTTGTAATGACTGTTACTGGTCGAAAGTTGCACTCAGATGTTAAGAAACATATCACGAGCACGAATTTTTTCATACATCCAAAAGCAACATGTGCGTTTTTCTTTTTTAAACTTTATATTAGTCCTTTTTAACAATCTCAAGAAGAACTACTAATGGGATCTACAATGGTACATGATAGCCCATTTCAGCAGTCATATTGAAGGACCAAGGGAAAAATTATCTAGGAATTTTCAGAAAACTATGATACAACACAGTACAAGATAAATTTAGACAATATGTTCCTCTGAAGCTGTGATTTTATCTTTCCTTAATCATTTAGCATAATGGAATTTAACCGTTGTTTTGAATTTGATAAAACTTGAAGTCAACTTCGCTTAAATTGCATGTAATTACAAAGTTGGAAAGCAATTCCAGAACATCAAAGTAGCAAAAACAATAGTAGAAAAAAAGAAACTCACCCCAGGATAATGTCGCAATATCGGAGAATAATGATCAAGTGCTATGTATATTTTCTCAAGAAGGCCTAAAAGAGCATCCACCTCATCTCCCAGGAGATCAACCTGAAATCCAAGGAAAAAACCAGTGAGAAAAATAGTACAACTCACTACAAAGTTCTATTATCAAGATATTCTAGGAAGAAAAAGGAATGAATGCAAGTAATATTAAATAATTCTCCATGGTCTTCTCTAATTGTTTTTTTTTTTTTTTTTTTTGGGAAAAATTTACATATGGACCATGCTACACAACTCAACTAGCCAATCTGATTCCAATTCCATATAATGACCCAACATGTTCCATTCATTTACTCACATGTCATATTTCCAAGTATTATCACAATCACACTAAAGGTGAACTCTAACATATTCCTTAAGATTAACATGTCTGCATGTTTTATAAGTCATATTCTCCTTTCCTTTCTCAGAATCCCTTAGATTTTATAACCAAATCAGTAAATGGATTGATCAAAGAGTTTTTTTTCCTTTTCAAGCTTGCATCTGCTATCACTTGGATGCACATAGCAAGAGTAACAACAGACCAAAAACAACAAACTAATTTCCCTTCTTTTCCATATCCCATCTAGGTTACGTACTACCTCCTGATTATAAGTACAAGATTGATTTTACGATGTCAATTACCTTGGTAGCTTCTTTGAAGGAAATTATGGTTTTAGGAATGGCATCAGTCTAGCAGTCAAACCATAATACGAATGATATAATACACCAATAGGAGCACACCTAAATAAGTAAAATGTCAACAATCATAATTTTCTAGTGGTTATATGAGTTCAGATATCTAATCAATAACACAGTTTCCATCGAATTTTGTAAGAGCTACTTCAATAGTTCAAGCATGTTTGCTGTGTGTTTTAAAAGTATTTTCATATCCTTCTATCTTTCTATTTTCATTCTGAAAACGTCTACAACCATTCAGTTTTTCCTTGCTTTTCTTTCTTTATTATTATTTTTTTATATAAAAAAGCAATATCATTTCATCTCTATGCTGTGAATGATTTCCATATTTTAACCCAACTCACTTTTATTTGTCTACAACTTGCTTCAACCCAAATTAAATAACTCCAGAACCAAAAAGGAAAGGCAAAAAAGGAAAAACTTAAAAGATAAAAGCAAATTTTAAAAAAAGAAAATGCAAAACATTTAGGCAATTAATTAGCTAGAAGGTTCATAATTTTGAAATCAATCAGACAATACACTGGAAACCTCTAAAAGGAATTGAAGAAAGGACCCAAGTTATGCAGCAACACAACTTTTAGAAAAAAAGAAAAAGAGTTTTTTTTTATAAAATATCTATGATTTAGGTTACAAAAAATAATCTGTATCCTAGTATTCAGATTCCAAGCAACCCTTAGATGGCTTTGAAGAATATTTCAAAATCCAATGATAACACGTAATTATAAGAGATAGCACTAATTAAACGGCCTACATTCACCAGTCCAAGAGATTACAGTGCACAACCTTTTCAAACAATATTAGAGTTCGCCTATAATACTTTCAAATCTGTCATATTATACACCTTCAAACAAATTTACAATTAGCAATACAGATAGCCTTACACCTTCTACAACAAACAATGAACTAAATGACCGTCAACACAAATTAACATATCAACATGTTTCACTTCTGACAAATGTGAATTTTTCAACATACCTCGGCTTCAGCCGTTTGAAGATCAGAGCACCTTCTTTCAAGCTTTTGCTTGTAGATCAGGCCCGATGTTTTGATAACATTAGCTTTTTGGATAAGAGCTCTTGATTGAAAAAACAAACTATCCAATCTGAAAGCAAAGCCACAAGCATATACGGTTTACTTATTAATAAACTCATAAAAAGTTCATTTAAAACTTGTAGATCGATGGCTGCTTGTTTATGAAATTACAACTGACAACAGATATTTGACACCCGACAATTACAGAAAATCACCTACTGCTCTTAATAAAAAGTTCAACTACAGATTTATAAATAGAAAAAATAGAAGAAAAAAACTTAGCAAGTACCTCGAGTTACTTCTCTTAATATCGCCAATCACTCTACATTCAAAATCAGCAACTGCTTTTGATAACCCCTGGATCAGACTGATTAGCGATTGCATTTGATTCCTGTGCTCCCTTTCTTTGGCTTCAACCAATGATATAGCATGTTGTTTCTGTTGGGTAACAGATAGAAGCATACTTTTCTCCTCGTTTGTTTCCTTTAACTCTTTTAAAGCCAATTCAAGCTCATGCTTTAGCTCATCAACCTCCACTTTGTATAGTTCAATTTGCTCCAATGCCTTGACCATATTGCCCTTCATGTCATCAGATTCTTTATGGCCCTCTGAAATTACTATCTGCTGTCGATTTGTCTCATCTCTTAAACAGCCAAGCTCTTGATAAACTAACTTAAATCGCTCCTTTTCTTTCACCAATGCAGCAGCTGCTTCACTCACTAATTTTTCCTTTTCTTCCACCAAAGATGATAAAAAGAGCATCTCTTGCTTTAATCTTTCATTCTTTGCAACCTCCAATGTCAATGCCCTTTCTTTTTCCAGTGTTTCCTTTTCAACAGAAACACGAATTTCAGTTTCATTACCATATAGCCGGTTTAAATCATAGAGTTTCACCTCAGCTTCCTTTAAGGATTCTGTGAATATCACTCCGCTTAGCTCTTGCATGATAACAGACTCCAAATCATAATCTTCAAATCCATACATGCTGCCAGGTTTAGCATTTTTAGCAGCTTCTCCAAATACAATTTCATAAACTTCTTGCATAATTTTATACTCCATATCTGAATGTTCAGTGATACTTTTTTTAGAGTTCATCACCTCCCTAAGAAAGCATTTATGCACATCCTCATTAATTGAAGCTTCAATATGTGCGTCATCTAGAGCACATTGAAGTTTATCAATTCTCTTTACTAAGGTTGCCTCAGCCGGAGAGTGCTGCAACCTTATCTCTGCAGTATCAGAGACTTGTGAAGAGAGGCATTTAACTTCTCTTTTCTTATCAACAAGCAAGCTCCTAAGTTGGCGATTTTCCAAAAGAAAGGACTCCAATCTGTCCTTCAAAGTAGAACGACCCTCAACATTCTTACTAAATGTAGGCAAATTCTCATTTTCCACAAGAAAGTCATCCAATTTCAAGATTAGCTCTGGGATCTTTTTCCTCAATACATCAAACTCTTTATCCTTCTTAATTGGCAAAGAAGACCCTCTTTCTCTCAAGTATTCCCGCTTGAGACTGAAACATTCTTCAGTCATCTCTTGCACTCTATGTTCATGGTTTCTCTTCATTTTGGTCATCTCGGTCTTAAAATAATTGACCAATTCTTTGTTTGACATGTGCTTCAGTTGGTTAAAGTCAATATTCTCTGGCATAGCAATTACCGATTCATCGTGCTTCCAATTTGCCTCCCAAAGAGAAGTTGATAGTGTAATGTGATTGCCTGAAATCTTACGGTGTAAATGATCAGTCTTTGTATTGGTATCACATTCATCACCAATTTCCATTGACCCGTGAGGAGTTATCAGTCCGATTTCAGGAATAGGCAATGATTCGGAAATTGCATTTAATTCCTGACGCAAGCTTGAAATTTCTTTGATCTTCTTGCTCCAGTTTAAACTATCATTATCATAAAACAGAGCACTTTGCTCCCACAATCTTTCTTCAAACTCTTCCTTAAGACTCCGAATACAGTTCATGATCACCATATCTTCAATTTCCCCCTGAAACTCCTTCTCTTGTTGCCATTGATAGAATGATGCCTTTGACAAGTCAACCATGTCATCCACATTCTTGCATATGGTGTCTACTATACTTCTCAGGGAATCGAGTGTTTTATCTACATCCATCCATTTTATGTCAGAAACCTTGTCTTGAAGAATACCGCCCAACCCCATCATCTCAGAACCCGAACCTATCCTCCTAAGTGAACAGCTTCCTCTTATGCGGTCAATTTCTTTTCTAAGATTCTTCAACTGTTCTTTAGCTACATTTTTAAGGCTTCCCACAGATTCTCCAATCCTATCATAATCAAACAAAGCATCTGACAAGTTAAAATATGTTCCAATTTTTGCACTCCCTGGATCATGTATCACTTGAGACCCAAATGATTCACTTTCGTCTGAACCCACGTGGTAAAAATGTAATGTTTCCTTCAATCTAGCCAACTCAAGTTCTCTCTCTGCAATCTTCTCGGCTGCCTCCTCTTCAATGGCATTCACCATGCCTTTGATAACTGAGTCGCTAACCATCCTTGAAATTGTCAAACAATCAGTGATATCTTCCCAATAGGAATCCAAATCCTCTAGTAAAAGATTCCCCGGATTCTCACTCTCTTCAACATTATTGACCATCATCAGTGACCCATTAACTGACCCACCGCCATTCGAATTGATACTGCCATTTACAACTCCAAAATCCTCCAAAAGTTTCGTAGCCATTAGAAATTCAACACCTACAAAAAGCACTGAAGAGGAAATCCCACTATCAGTCTAATAAAAAAAAATGTCCAGAAACTGAGAAACATTATCAAACCCTTTTAAGGTCCAAGTTTTTGCCGAGTAAATAATTGTAAAAATAAAAATTGAAGCCTGAATCATTTCAAGTTACTTAATTTACTTCAGATTTCAGTAAGAAGAAAAATAGTAAAAAATTCCCTTCATTTTCTTCTCTTTTTCGCCATTTTCCCAGCAACCCAACAGAGCTTACAAGCTGAACTGAAGTCTCCAAAACTCAGAAAGTAACAACCCATAAGCTCAATTACTATACAAGTAAGCTTCAATTAACTTAAAATAAAAACAAAAAGCAGAAATACCAGAGCAAAATACAACAAGCAAAAATGACTTGCAAGTCAATATGAACTAGTGGCGCATAATCGTCAGTAGAAACTTAACAGTAAAGAAAAGGTGTTTGAAAATCCCTAGACGACACCGTTGAGATTCAAAAAAGCTGCCGTGTCTTTCTCCGTTTTACTCTCACAAACTTCGGTTAGGGTTTTTGTGGAAGACAAGACAGAGATTCGTTGGAGTCCGAGCGGGAGTCGGTCAAAAAAACTAACCCCTGTTTTACATTTATTTACGTAAAAGGCCCCTTTGTTTGTGGTGGATAGATGGGCTAATTGAAGTATGTATCACTTTCTTTAGTTACAAAATTATAGAATCCAATGGGCCTGCACAAGCCCATCAAATTCATATATTTAATATTATTATTATTATACCATTTCTAATAATGAAATAATATTTCAGATTTATGTAGTGAAAATTGTTATTTATATCTTAAAGGACTCATTAAGTTAGCAGCTCCTCACATACAATTTTTATTTAGAATTATAAATCCAATCAATTATTTAACATTGATCCTTCTACTACAATTCCATATAGTTTTTGTATATTATCTTGTAATAATATAATTATGGATACAATTAAGATATGTGACAATGATATGAAATTAACACTTTAATTTATATTATATAAATGAGTTTGTATACATAATAATATTCATTATATAAATTTTATTTTGATATAATTGTAATATCATGATGGTGATGATGTGGATTATAAGTGTAATTAATAATATGTTATTAATTTAACTATTGATACAATGTACTAGTTAATATACTAATATTTCTTGCATTATGTACTATTAATTATATAATTTTATAATTAAGATGTGAGTGGTTTGAAGCTTACAATAATATATAATACAAATTATAAATTCAAATAATAATAATAATAATTTTCAATTTTTTATTTATGTTATTTGTTCATAGGACATAGAAATAAATGTCATATACAAACTCTCTAAGCAATATTATTATTCATATAATGAATTAATTTTGATTATATGATGTTTTCAAAATGATATATTGACCAAACTTCTATGTTTAATATAATAAATGATTCACTATAAAATGTATTATTTTCATTTGAATATTTAATATTTGAAACATATTTTAATATATACACATATATATATATATAGTCATTAAATTACATTAATTTATATATAGAAATTAATGAGATTTTCAGTTCATTTAATAATGAGAGAAATCTGAAAAGTCATTGAGAATATGGAATAAGGAATATGATTGATGGTCCATAGTGATAATAAGGTAACATGTCAAATTCTTGTTATGTAATTTAAGTCACATACTGTATATAATTCTGACTTATTAATCATAACTCTAAAAATAATACGTATCCGTATTATCAATTTTTAATTCGAATCATTAAAGAAAATAATATGGTTGGTATGCATGCGCATATACGTATATTACACACATACAGATCAGACACGGTTGGGTGATTAGAAATATCAAATACGATCGATATAATGACTGTTAGGTGGCATGGACAGTTGAGATGTCTCAACTTCTAACTCTTATTATTTTTATAAATTTGGTTATGTTGTCTTCTCCTCCCATGCATTCAATTTTCCTTCACTTCCCTCTCCGTCTCCGTCTATAAATTTCATCCCCCACCGTCCATTTCTCTTCAATTCTTTTACATATTTCATCAATCGATCCTTGATCAAAGACAAGACATGAACAAAATGTCTCGCCCCATAAATTACCAACCCAATGAAACAGCTTATTTGGAGATCTTTCTAGAGAAGAATTTTACAAGAAAATCAAATCCTCCACCTAGAAACCTTCATGATAAACACAAAGGAAATGAAAATCTTCACCCAAACTTGGCGTCCTGGTCCTGATTACTCAACCTCAAACCAGCAGCTCAAAGGGGTTGGGGTTGTAGCAATGGCTCATGGCTACACTTCTGACAGCAGCTGGTTATCAGAGCTCACTGCTGTAGCCATAGCCAAGCTTGGATTATTAGTTTGTGCACTTGATCTTCAAGGCCATGGCCAATCAGATGGCTACCCTGATCACATCCCAAATATTCAACACATTATTCAAGATTTCATACAATTTTTTGACTGAGATAAATCCCAAAACCCTAAATTGCCTTCGTTTCTGCATGGTGAATCACTGGGAGGAGCAATCTGCATTACCAAATCCCTACAGCAAAAATATGAATGGGATGGTTTGATTTTGAATGGTGCAATGTGTGGCATTTCAGTAAAATTCAAGCCAACTTGGCCATTAGAGAAGCTACTTCCTGTGGCTGCATTTTTTGCACCAACATTGAAAATACTTGTGACAAAACCTGTAGCGAGCAAGTCATACAAGGAGGAGTGGAAGAGAAGATTAGTGGCCAAAACCCCGAATCGCCGGACTTCAGGTAAGCAGCCAGCGGTGACTGCGTTGGAGTTTTTGAGGGTTTGTGAGTATATAAGGATGCATTTCCATGAGTCAGCAGTTCCATTGATAATTTTGCAAGGGGAAGATGATGCTGTATGTGATTCTGAGTCTGCTAGGTTTGTGTATGAATCAGCTGCAAGTAAGGACAAAACATTGAAGATTTTCCCTGGTATGTGGCATATGCTGATTGGTGAGACTAAGGAAGATGTGGAGCTTGTGTTTGGAAATATTTTTTCATGGATACAAGAGAGAGCAACCAAAGCTAAAGACTACAACAATAGGAATTGATTTGCTTGGCCAGTTATTAATTTCTACAGTAAGAGTTGTATCCGAAATTTACATAATACTTACTGTTGTAGCTTTGCTTGCCCAGATATCTACGTCCGAATATTTGAAGTTGAATATAATTAAATTAGTATAGCATACAAATTAATGTTATTTTCAGAATTGTTGATTGGTTCCACAGCGAGTTCATTTACGATAGACCTAGTCTTTTAAGCCAACATTTTACACTATACTAGACTATTAGTGAGAAAATGAATGATATTGTTGGTTCATGGTTGGCCCTCAAGGGGGATTAAGAGTTCCCTCCCCATTAAGATTAAGATTAAGATTAAGATTGATGTATGAATTGTACGGAACATCACATGTTTCATGTGTTATCAAATTTTTACATTTACATGAAACTCAAAAATGAACTCGTTACATGCATTTGTATGTATTATTATTTTTATTTTACAAGAAAGTTAATTGTTAGTTCAGTATTATTTTTAAACTCGTATTTTTACAAAATAAAAATAATATTTTTCAAATATTGTATTTCACATACGAGAACATGTTCAGTATCATATTTTAAAAAATTGTATTACAAAAATAAGAGAGTTTGATTTGAGTGAGAGAAATATTTTATGATATGTTTTGTAAAATAAATAAAATAATTTTAAAATATTTTATATTTTAAATTATAAATATATAATTTGTATTTTCTATTTTACGAGTTTAATTTTAACAAAACAATAAAGAACATGTTCTACATTTAAATTTGTAAAATAAAAATGAAAATAATGAACAAAAATAATACTGGACAAGCCCTAAATTTTCCATATATTTGCAACATAACAAGGTATAAAATTACTCTACTGAATTTTCTGCCATGGGAAATCCTAGTCTTTTATCTTTAAATTGAGACTATTGTTTGCTTATATACTACTTATTATTACTATTATTGTTCACATAATGATATATTTAATTGGCCCCCAAAATGTTCTTTCATTTAGATGCGACTGCATTAGACTGCATTAGTTGTGGAACATGAAGTCCCCATTAAGAATTAAAATTATAAAAAATAATAAAATAAAATACACTTAATAATCATTTTATATAGATATACAACATTGAAATTAATATATATTTTAATAATTATAATTTTTTTAAAATATTTTTTTGAAAAAATAAAATATTTAAAATACAACATAACACATATAATATTGTATCAATAATTTGTATCGTATCAACTTTTTAAGAATCAACCACAATATAAACCTAGCACAAAATATAAAACCCTAATTTCATTATATATCACAAACATGAACTTTGCCTTTCAATGTATTGCTTTGGTACAATTGTCATGTCATTAGATTACAATCTTGTGGTAATAAAATATAAAATATTGACGCTTACTATTAACACAATAATTAACAACATGAAGTTTTTATAAATCACAAGTTATATTCTATGATAAATTATCGTTGATTATTACAAATATAATGTTTCATACTATAAATAACACATTTTTTTATTTATATAATTTCAGCATTGATTGACCAACATAACATTGGATTTCTAATCTTACACGACATTATATTTAATTAATGCTAAATCATTATCTTCATCTTGTCTAATCAAATTAATTAGGGAAAAGGTCTCTTCTTATTCAAAGCATTTATATATCAACTAAAAATCCGTCTTCTGTTGGATCGCTAAGAAAGTTAGAAGCAAGGCTTGGCTGTTAGATAATAATTAAGAGGCCACTTAAGAATTAATGTCATTCAAAACAACACTTAATTAACAAGTTATAAAAAATAATCATTTTTATTTTTTATTTTATTAAATTAATCACTTTCATAATTTATTTATTAAAATGTCAAAAAACATATATTTAAATAACCTTACAAACATATCATTTTGAGTGATCAAAAGTCACTTTCAGTCACTATTTAAATCGCCAAAGTAATTGATGAAAAGTCACAAATTAATGATGAAAAGTTAATATTTTTTTAAAATAATAATAAATTATTTTAAAATCTTGCATATTAATATAATAATTTTGTTTTTAATTAGGAATCAATATGCATAACTTGAAATAATTTAATAATAATTTGTTAATTCTAAATATTTAAGGGTTTATTGAATAGTTTACAATTTGAAGCTATTTGAAATTTACCAAATTCAATGATCGAAAGTGACTTTCGAAAGTAAAATTTTTTAATGAACCCCAAAGTTTTTGAAATTTATGAATAATAATAAAATATGTTAAACTTTGGTATATTAGTACCGAAATAAACTAAACCCATGAGTATGAATATAAAAAATTTTGAAAAATTTTGTTATTATTTACTGATTTCAAGTATTTTGTTATTATTCACTAATTTCAAAAGTTTGAGATCCATTCAAAATAAAAAAACAAAACAAAATCCTTTAAATTTTATAGAATAGAGGGCATTTTTGTTCGAATATATATTTTAATTTGTCTAGTTAATAAATTACGAAATTGATTATTTTGGTAAAATAAAAAGTAAATGTAGGTAGTTTAGAAAATTTCCCTTATTTATTTTAAAATTATACAATACATTTATTAATTTCTCCTAATAAAAAGTTAAAACATTATAACTAATTCAACGAGTGTTATAATTATTATGCTGACAACTAATGATTAATGTTAGACATAATATAAATACTTAACTAAGAAAATGTTGGTATTAAAGCAATTGCTTGTATTCCAGCTCCATATGAGTTGTCATCAAATATTTTGGAGTCAATTTCATGCATTTAGTGCTTCATATCTGTCATAATCTTCAGTAATCTCTATTAGAGGTGTCAATTTGGGACACAATATGATTATTTGATACGAATTGGATGTAATTAAATGGATTCGAATTTTAAAAAAATTGATACGAATAATAATTATGTCGTATTCGTGTCGAATTTAAAATAATCGTGTCATATTTGTGTTTGACCAGTTTAATTTGTTTATTGGTTTAGGGTACGATCAAAACGGCGTCATTTTAATTCGGACTAAAACAATGTCGTTTTGATATAATATATAAAGTAAATAAAACACCTAGGGTTTATTCTATTCACTTTTTCTTTCTACTGTCTCTTGCCTTTGCCTCCTTCACATTGTAATCGTTCTTAACTTGTTACGGTAAGTTTCACTCCTTTTTCCAATTAATAGCCTTTTTACTAAAGTCTGTAGGTATAGATTAGTGTTGTGTTTTGTTTTTGAGGAGTCAACAACAGCAAATTGACTTTTGAATTTTGAGAAAAAGTTATAAGCGTTTACTTGTTCATTCAACATTTTCTCCATTTCTTTCACTGTAAGTCTCTTTTATTCTTTGTTTTGTTGATTTCGATTTGTTGAATTTAAAAATGAGAGATTTTAATGACAGAATGAGTTAATGTATGAGAAAGTGATTTACTATCAACCAATAGATTAGTTAGAAGGTCAATTTAGATTTAATAAGAATACCAGAATTAAGATTAACAATAAAAATAGTTAAAATTGGTAGAACTAATTGCACCTCTCTGTTCCATGTTAAAATTGCCAAGCTATCCGATTTCAGGACAGTATATCAGTCGAAAATTGATAAGAATGCTTTTAGATGAATTCCCCAAAAAGAAATGTTACGATTTTCACACCAGGTCATGTCTTTTCTACTTAAAGGAGAAGTAACTAATTTGCCAGAAAAGTGACTAGGATTTGAACTCGGCTGCAACTCCAGACTAGCTACTTCATAATTTACCAAAGACAAAGGCTACATAAACCTACTTTGGCAGAAAAGCTCAGATTAGTTTGAACTTTTTTTTTTTAATCTTATAAAAGAAAATATAGGTAAACTGTGCAATATTTCACACTTGGTTATAGGCTATTGCTTTTATCTCCAGATGATTGTAGAGGTGCAATGTTTACTAAGGAACTTTCTGTCTAGCTTTCTAAACTATTGACTGCTTGTTTATTGAAATGTCCTTTGGTTTATACAAGGGAATTGTAACATCGACCTGGTGGTTAGCAACAGATTATAAACTTTTCAATGTAATTTTCATGTTCTGCTCCAATATTCTATTCCAAGAAATCTTAACATAGCTTGCGCCAACTTTATGAGAAAAAAAAAACCCTTTTTAACTTTTCCTTTCCATTATTGAATTGAAATTGCTTGCATTGGTTAAGTTGTGTTTTCCATTCAGTTTATACCATAACTTTATGCCTAAGTGGGGTATGCAGATATTTGGGTGTTCAACACTGTTTAAACATGAAACATAGAAATAGTTAACTATTACTTTAATATTGGCACGTATGATATATGTTCAAGACAGAATGGAATAACAAAATTGAATTATTATTGCTGACCAATGCTAGGGCAGAGATATGAAATGCTTGTGTAAATTTTCTTCTTACACATAATTAAAATAGGTAGCTGCCTGTAAATTTTTTAGTTTGTTTCCAGAAGTAGGCATCTTCATTTTTGTATTGTTATTCTATCCTTTTATTTTATGTGGTTATTATATCTAGTGTTATTAAGGTTTTGTTTTTTATCTTCTCTTTTTAATTGGTGGATAGAATCATGGCATTGTCATTTCCCAAATGTTGTTTTGAGCCTATGCTTGATTATGGTTGGTAGTTTAGATCTGCTTGTACAGAAATTGGAATCGTGAATAAGACAAGAAAAAGAGAAAAATGGATGTTAATTATCAAAAGATAGCTATTATTATTATTTTAGTTTATTTTTTTAATTATTTTTGTTATAATTTAATTGTGTATAAACGAATCGTGCTAAAAGAATGAACGGATCTAAACAAATTTAAACGAATAATCGTGTCTAAATAAACGAATCGTATTCGAATTTAAATTCTTTATATAAATAATAAACGAATTGTATTTGTGTCTTTGCAAATTTGATTCGTTTATTCAAATTGACACTCCTACTCTCTGTTCATGTATTCTAGTTTAACTAATTAATGAGCTTGACGCTCCCTCTGAATCATGCGTCAACTTCCATCTCTTTTCTTGTTATTAGCTTTTATTATATTCACAACTGCAAATCAAACAAAAATGAAACAAATTTGATCCATTTATTACAAATTTGTTAAACAAATTTGATCAATTTGTTAAACAAATTTGATCAATTTTAATTTATTTTGATGGTTGTTTAAAACGTTATTTCATATTCAAATGTAACGATAACAAGGGAATACTCACATATGAATATCAGTGGGATAATTATAGCCAGATTTCAGATTTGACATAACTTCTCTTTGAACTTCATGTATACTTATTTTCGCTATTGTAGTAAGTGGAAATGGTTTTCTCTATGAGATAAATACTTTTGGTATTTTAAACCTGTAGAAAATTTGAGAAACAGCGAACAAATTATGAAATGTTGATTCATCTACATAATCATATCATATGATATATACAGTAAGAAAAACTGTAAATCATGTTATTCAAATATAATGTTAAAATAATCATTGTATGACGTTCATTTCACACATGTATGATTTATGATTAGTTAACACATTATCAAAACTTATTTGAGCTTAAGTTAGCCCACGGTATGAGAATGAGTTAATTGAGTATTATGAGATTAGTATAAATTGGGTTACTATATGTTGCTATATGCTTACACATTCGGCGATCTCGCTAGTCAGTTAGTAAGTAGGATCAAGGCACAGTTTCTTTGTAGGAGTGCAGGGGGCGGAACCCTTATAAAAAAAATAAAATTTGTTCTATAGAATATATGATTTCTGCTTAAAATATGTGAGAAATATGTGTTAAGCCAAACAGATCGATACTTTACAAAGTTAGAGACTTGGGAAGAAATTACAAGCCGACCAAATCAAAATATATGGAGAAGATATCGATACATTATAAAACAGAAAGTTCGAAAATAATTACAAAAAGGACCAGATCGATACCCTCATCAAAGGTATCGACATATTGCAAGTTAGAAAGTTTAAATATAATTACAAGCTGAATCATATCGATACTTTCATAAAATTTATCGATACATTGTAAGTCAAAGAGTTCGAAAATATTTACAAGTTAAATCACATTGACACCTTCATCCAAAGTTTCGATACATTTCAAATGGGTTGATACATGAAGGCAAATGTATCGATATTTGGAATCGAAAGAATTTTTATATTCAAATTTTAATAAATGGATTGATACCCAGTCCAAATGTATTGATATATTATGCAAATCTGGGTAAAAATTCGTCAGATAGTTTTGAAAATTCTAAAACTTCTTAAGGGTAATTTAATCTTTTTCTCCCAATTAGATATATACCCATTAGGGCGATAAACTCCTTATTTGTTCTTCATTTTGTTTCACTCTCCCTCTCTCTGATTTTCTTACAATCTTAGCAAATTCTTTAACTTTTTCTTTCAAGTTATGTGTCAAGTGATTACCCAACCTTTCTTCTTCAATTTGGTACCGATTTTGATCTAGAAATAGCAAGGAAAAACAAGACAGAAACTAGGGTTCAAAGAGAATTTGAAAATTTTTCGTTTAATCAGCAATTCAATGTTTCTACGGGTTTCTATAAGTTACCGGTAAGTTCATTAATCTGTTAGAATCTTAATTTTAAGATTTTGAATATATACTGTTCACTCAAAATTTTTATTGATTTTAACGTAAGAAATATAGATTTGTGTTGATTTGTAATAATTGAAAACATATGATGATTATATACGTGTTGGATATTGTTTTGGAATATATATATATATATATATATATATCTGTTTTATATGGAAATGTGGAATTGAAATATTTACTATCATGAGATTTTATTGTTAAAAATTGGATAAATAGCCTCCGTTAGTTAAACCTTGAAGAATGTGTCATATGTCAACAAAGAGATTTTAGCCATGTTTTCAACGAGTATTGCATTTAGTGCATTTAAGTATAATTACTTGGATCGTGAAATTCATTATTTTATGCATGTGTGGTACTACATTCCAAGAATCAGAGAGAAGAACCAAATGAGTGCGATGAATTTTAGTGAGAGTAATTACCCTCCCTTTATTGTAAGTAAATTTATACATATATGAATATGTAAATATATGTGTGTTGCACATATATGTATACTTGTGTGCTAGACAAGCTATTTTCTGATTAAAGAAAATTTGAAATAAATTTGTTTATGTGATTTACATGATATTGGAATGATTTACTTTTTTGGTCTGCTGTTAAAAGTTATTTGATATACATGCTGAAATAGTCGGAGAGGCCGGATTTGATTTATATGATTTATATTCATTGTTTGAAAATGATTTAATTAAGTATGTATATTGGTGATGTGGCCAATAGACCAGTTATTGATTTATGGACAGTTGGCCTGTTGTATAGCTAGTAGGCTTACTTATTGACTGTAGCTACAGGAAGGTAGCCTATTAACAAACCTATTGAGAGGTCGTATAAGTGAGTGAAGCTATAGTAGGACTAGTATAAAGGAGAATGTTCATGGCAAGCTTACTGTGTGCCGTGCACGGTTGTGTGGTTATAGATACCCTATGAAAAGTCTTGGCGACTTGATAGGGATATCTTGGATTTGAAAGATTACAAGGATAGTCACTTATTTTACCAAGTGACTACTCGGGGTCAATATTAGTGAGATATGCAATTATTTTTTTATTATTTATAAATGCATGTTTTACAGAAAATAAATAATTTTATAAAGTATGCGAAATAGTTTTCTATTTGATAGAATTCATTGCATATGGTTTTATATATGAAAGACTCACTGACAGTTTTGATGTTATCTCGACCAAGGTAACAATTGAGAAAATATAGCCAGTCTAGTTTGTTTATTGAAAACTATTTACAAACTAATGAAATATTTTCCGATTATTTGAATTCAATGAATATGTATATATATACTTTTGAGTATATTGTTAAAGTAAATCATAATATTTGGTATTTGAAAATGTGTGTGTATGTATATATGTGTGTATTTTATTTACTCACTGAGTATATTCGTACACTCACCCCTCTTTTATTTCAACTTTTAGATTATGTACATTAGTGCTAGTCATTAAAAGTCTTTAACGCTCAGGGTAAACTTCTCTTGACTCACATTTGTATTTTGCCTCACTGGATAAATGTATTTGAATTTGTAATACAATTATAAACTAAACATTTATGTAAATATTTATATACATTCAACCGGAAATTATTTCCTTAATAATGATATTTTATTTATTTTATATGTATTGTGGATAAATTGATCATAGATGATTAATTCTTTGATAATGCTTCCATGGATGAAAGTTATAATTTATAAACTGTTTTCAAGTTTTTATGATTGATAGACAAAAGGAAAGCCTTATAAACTCTCTTTATACATTCTAGGTATATAGGGTGTATCATGAGGGTTTGTGATAGTTGTCACGGGTGAACTTCAGGTTCAGAGCGTGACAGAAACAGCGAGGGTTTCTGCAGCCAACATCATTATCTTAAGGTGAAATAAAAGTTAAAATGACAATACCCAGTTAAATTCTTCTCTTGGCAACGTCATTGGCGAACGTCACTGGATAAAAATAACTCTTTGCTTTTAGAGGGTAGCTCACAATTGTTATCAGACCATAGCCAATTGTCTCTTACTTTAATACAAGCAACCACCATTTCTATCATACCAGTATCTTGAATTCTCACAATGCAATAGCACTAACTCGTGGATGTTATAAAATGATTACCTCTAACTAATATCAAAACAAATTTATGCTTTATATAACAAAAGAGATCATAAATTTAGTTAGAAATAAATTAATCATCGAAGCTAGAATTTCTCAATCTATAAACTCCGTTCTTCAAACATAGGGGTAAGATGGTCATTTTATAACATTTCTTATCTCACGTATATTGTACAAGATAAATTGGTATAGTAACGAGACTTAGGTAAATTTAAATTTAAGTTTAATAACGAGAATACAATGAAATTGGAAATATAATTTGAAATTTTTCATAAGTTGGGTTTCGCATATTGCCCTACGCTGAAATATTCGGCGATCTCGCTAGTTGGTTAAGGAGCGGGGTCAAGGGGCAATGTCCCTTGTAGGAGATCGGAGGCAGAGCCCCCAAAAGGTAAAAGAGATTAGTGCTAAAAAATGAAAAGAAAATGTTAAAATCTCTTCTAAGCATAAAGAGATCGATACCTGAAATGAAAGTATCGATTCATTACTCAAATGTATCAATATATTGAAAATGCATGTCGATATTCATTGAATGTATCGATACCTACGAAGAGAGGATCAATACTTTGTAAGACAGAGACTTGAGAATAAATTACAAATCGACCAGATTGATACTTATAGAGGAAGTATCGATACATTACGAAATAGAGAGTTCAAAATTAATTACAAGTTAGACCAGATTGATACTTTTATCAAAGGTATGGATATATGGTCATACAAAGAGTTGAAAAATATTTATATGTTGAACTAGATCAATAACTTTAACAAAGGTATCAATACATTGAAAGAAGAGGGATCGATACATAAAGACAAATATATCGATACTCGAGATCGAAGGAATTTCCAGAATCAAAATTTTAAAGAACGAATTGATACTTAGACCAAAGGTATCAATACCAATGCCAAAAGTATTGATACTCAGCTTAAAAATATTGATACTTTACACAAATTGGAAAAAAAATTAGACGGATAAGTTGGTTATTTCACTCTCGTTTATATTTATACCTATGCTAAAAGTATTGATACTCACCAGGGGAGAGACGTCTCCAATGTCTTTTTCATTCTCCATTACTCTCTCTCTTTCATTTTCTTATAGATCTTAGCAAATCTTATGGGTTTTTTTTTTCTCAAATTTAGTTGTCAAGTGATTAAACCACCTCTTCTCAATAACGTGATATCGGATTTGGCTTGAAACAGCAAGGAGATGCAGTGAACACGTTAGGGTTTCGTATTGAAATAGGGTTTTTGGGTTTAAAGAACAATATGAAGCTTATGAGAACATTTACAGGCTAAAGGTAAGCCTATAAACTTATTTTAAGTTTAAGTTAATGGAATTAAGCATGTTTGAGTGTTATGATTCACTGTTCACCCGAGGGTTTCAGATTAAATTCGAGTAGGAAAAGTAGATTGAGTTAATTGGAGTTATTAGAAGTTTATATAATGTTAAGTAAGCATTAAATATCACTTGGAATGCTTATAATCATGTTAGATTACAATGTGAAAATTGGAATAAATACAACTATGGGATTCCGTTGTTGGGAATCGGTTAAATGGTTCTCGTTAGAAAGCCTCGTAGAGTTACATGTGCCAAACTAAGAAAATTAAGATATAATGACCATGAGCATTGCATATAAGACATAAATGTTAATTGATTAGAATATCGAAGTTTATACTGTTATATATATGTAATATAGGTGCCGAACACTCGGAAGTGAGGTATACTAGACGCGATGAGTAGTATTGGGAAATGATACTCTTCTGTTTATGTATATGGATTTGCTTGTGGCATTATATTGGTGCTATGGTCAGGAAGGCCAAGTGTGTATGTGACTGTAGTTACAAGGTAGTAGCATAGGAACGGACCTATGAGAGGCCGCCTAGGTGAGTGCGCTACAGGTGGGATAGTTATATAGATGGATATGGTGATGTTGACCCTTTGCAGGATTGTCAAGGATAGTCATAAGTATCACCAAATGACTACTTGAGGCGAACGTCAGTGGTGGGCAGATTTGAAAATGTGTATGCTTTCGTTATATTAAAAAGAATATGTTTTAACAAATGAGCATTGTTTTCTTTGTATAAAGCCAACTGACGGTCTCGAGGTTACTAAGACCAAGGTAATCACCGAGAACATGAGTCAGCCCAATGATTTGTGCGACAGGCCATATTTTTATTAAACTAACATTATTTTATATGCATTTACAAATGGTTTTATTTAAACTATATTTTTGTCCATTCACGGAGTATATCCTCTTATACTCACTCCCTCACCTCCCAGTTTTTAAGAGATCGAGATTAGGAAGAGTATTGTGCAGGTGGTAGTGATTAGTAAAAGGTGTAACACCCTCAGGTACTGTTGATATTCCCAACTCACAAACTTGGACGGATTAGTTCACTAGGTATCTTTTATAAAACTGTTTTATGTATGTAATTATAAGCATAAACGATGTAATTTGATAAGTATTTTACATGTATCTTAAATTAAATATAACTTTCATATGTGAACTTATTTGAAAACCGTCTCAGGGAGACAGTAGTTATGTGATACATTTTATGATTTGTTTTGAAATATTTTTGAGATGCATGTAAATGAGTATACAGGATACAGGTACCCAAGTAGCCTTACAGGTCTAAGGGACATGTTTAGGGATAATAATGTGTCTCGATGATCTGTGGCGGTTGTAACGTGTGGACCCCACGGGCAGGGGTGTGACACAATCAAGATACTTCTTCAAAAACATAAGATCAACCAAGACTTCATCCTTGTTTTGTACATATTAACATAGATCAGCCAGCTCAACTCCCACAATTAGAGCACATTGGGGATGTTGCCTAAAGAGATAAGGAAACTACCTTGTTCTAGAGTATAAAGAAGCACAACATCCTCATAATCAATGTCAATCTATGGAGATAATTTCGGATGATGAGGAGATGTGAGTACAGCTCATTCATAGCCAATGATTAATCTGATCCAAATAATTGCGTTAAGATCATTGCCTAAAATCAACACAAAATAGTCAAAGTGTATTTTTATACTTCTGTCTCTTTAATGAAATTTTATCACCAACCATATATCTCGTGATTCTCTCCACTTTCTAAGGTCTTTTAGTCATTGTATAATTCTTCTAGTTTAAATACAAATTATAATCTCTTTTTGTTGCTCACATTAAAAAAAAAATACAAAAGTTAGTCTTGCTGTATAAATCCTAAATTTCTTCTTTGTATCAGAGTAGGTGTGAGCAATAAGTACTTTCTTAATGGCCTTCATTTCTCAAAACGTCAGCAATTTTATCACCTTTAAACTAAAACAAGACAATTACCCTAAATGGCATGAACAAGCATTGGCTCTCGCTGAAAGCGAAGACATGGTTGGTCATCTCATTGGAGAAACAACCAAACCGACCATGTCTTCCACGTTAGTCAGAGACAAGCCTACAGATGTGATCATCGCATGGCAAAAATCAGATTAGCTTCTTCGCGGATGGCTCATTGGCACACTTGCTGAGGAAGTACTTAATTTTGTTATTGGCCTAGACACAACTAAATCTGTTTGGGACGCTCTTAAGGAAGCTTATAAGCAAGACTCACATGAGTGAGAATTCACTTTTCGTCAACAAATGACTTGCTTATGCAAAGATGACAATATCACCATTAGTAAGCATATTCGCAATTTCAAGAGCATCTGTGATAACCTAGCAGCCATAGGAAGTACTGTAACTAAAAAAGTAAAGGTATTTTTTCTTCTCACAAGTCTAGGGCCAAAGTATGAATCCTTTACCACAACCATATTAAAGCCACCACGCTTAACCTACACAGAATTGGTGTCTTTGCTGCAAGGGTATGAGCAACACCAAAATTGGTTCAGTACCAATACATCAACCCACCAGTTAACCCTTTATGGCCAAAAATAGCATTATCAACAATATACTTTCACCAACCGAGGATTACATAGCCACTTCAACTCAAATGGTCGTGGTTTCCAAGCCCACGATCAGAATTTCAATAGCTAAAAACACACCAACTGTCACAATTAAAGTTCCAATAATCAAGGACACAAATTTCAGTTAATAGTCAACCTATAACAACAACAAACAAGATCTATGACTCGGCGACCACCTCCTTGAGGATAGTGGTAAATGATACCAGTCGAATGAGAAATGTAATGATTCTTATCAAATTTGTGGTGTCATGGGCTACATTGCAAAGATCTGTTGGCATTTACCAAAACAATTTCTTAAATAAGATATTCCACACGTTCTGGCTGCTCCCACCTTTAACAACACATTCTTTGATACTAAATGGACATCAGACAAGGGAGCCTCAAATCACATGACAAGTAATGCAGGTATGTTGAAATATATACGTCTCTATCTAAGTACCGACTCTATTTTAATTGGAGATGGAACATCAGTATCAATTGAATCTATTGGTGATGCTACTATTAAAAATGGAACTCAAGTTCTATCTCTTAATGACGTCTTACATATCCCTCAGATAAAACGTAACTTACTATCTGTAAGCCAACTTACTGACAATTATCCCTTGAATTGTAAATTTTCTAATATGGATTTTTGTGTTAAAGAACGGGAGATAGGCCATAAAGTGATGACAAAATGGCGCACGAGTGATTTATATGTTATTTCCAGCCCTTATGAATTACACTATTCCAATAGGTTCAAATCCAGTACCGCAGAGGTGTGGCATTAGCAATTAGGACATCCTTAAGCATCCACTCTGAAGTTGCTTTAAAATAAAAGGTTGATTCATGTTCAAGGATCCAATAAGTTACAATCAATTTATAATGGCTGTTAATTAAGCAAGCTTAGTAAATTGCCATTTTTTTGTTCTGATAATTCTAGTTCAACTATTTTCAATAAAATTCATTGTGATTTATAGGGTCCATCATCTATTTTGTCTCTTGGAAAATATCGTTATTATGCATGCTTGATTGATGATTTCTCTCGATATACTTGGCTTATTCCTCTCAAAACAAAATTTGAATTTGTTGATACTTATTTAACTTTTGAGAAATATGTTGCGAAACAATTTGATAAAAAAAAATTAAAATCTTTCATTCTGATGGTGGTGGAGAATTCATTAATTTAAGGATTAGCTCTCATTTCCAAGTACAGGGCATCATTCACCAAATATCTTACCCACACACCCTAGAACAAGCAGGTATAGTTGAGCATCGGCATAGGATAATTTGTAAACTAGGTATGTCAATGTTATTTCATTGTAGTGCTTCTTTATATTTATAGGTTGAAGCTTTTACAACTGTTGTTTCTCTTCTTAACCGTCTACCATCCACTGCTATTAATCTAGATACACCCTACATCAAATTGCATAAGATGTATCCAAATTACTCATTTTTACGAGTATTTGGATCTAAATATTTTTCATATACTTAGGATACCCGAAAACACAAATTTGATCCAAAGACAATACCATTTTTTTTTTTTTGGCATACAATGATCGGCATGAAGGCTATAAGTGCTTCCATCCATCTACACAAAAAATGTTTATTTTAAGGCACATGGTCTTTGATGAGACCAATTTTCCTTTCAAGATATCCTGAGATCGTGATATTGGCATTCCCTTTAATCAATGGATAAGTATTTTTGACTCATGAGTTACTTTTCCTATTCCCCAAAATAATTCTTCTTTACTTTTTATAGGTTCTTGTGATTCAACTCTTCCATCATCTGATTTGCCACATTCGAGTGCTCCACTTGATACTGTAATTGAACCAACATCCTCCATTCCAACCATTTCTTTTGAGTCAACTTTCGCTCTTTTTAATTCACCTACGGCCTCTTCAAACTTGATGCATCAAGTTTCAGACACAGTATCCATGTCACTTCTTTCCCTTTCAGAACTCAATAAAGCTCAACATAGAGCATTTCACGATCTCTAAGCACCACTTAAACTACCTAAATTATCTGAACTACCTGAGACTCAAAATCAGCGAATAGTAAGTCGCTCTCAACTTGGCATCCATAAACCCAATTATAATTATGCTCTCACTATTGTCAGTCAAGATATCCCAAAGGTACTTTACTCAATTAAAGCTACTCTCCGTCATGTGGTTGGCAGGTAACAATGCAAGAGAAAATGGATGCTCATCATCATAACAACACTTGACAACTTGTTTCTTGTAATCCTACTATGCATGTCATTAGTTTCAAATGGGCTCTCAAGTCAAAACTTAAACTAAATAATTCTCTTGATTGACTCAAAGCTATTGTCGTTGCCAAGGGTTATCATCAATTGGATGAAATAGACTACGTTGATACATTCTCCCCTGTCATCAAACCAGGCACAATTTGTCTTGTCCTCAGCCTTGCTTTAGTTCGACATTGAGATATTCGACAATTATACATTAAAAATGCATTCCTCTATAGAGTTATCTCTGAAGATATCTATATGGAACAACCCACAGGCAGGGCTGATTCAATGTTCCCTAAACACGTGCAAATTTCAACGAGCTCTTTACGGCTTAAAACAAGTTCCTCGCGCTTGGTTTGATCGTTTCAATACTTTTCTTCTTCAATATGGTTTCATTTGTAGTTCAGTTGATCCATTCTTATTTATCTTGCATTCTTCTTATGGAACTTTAATTCTCTTATTGTATGTTGATGATATGCTCCTTGCAAGCTCCACCCCGAGCTTCTAAATGATTTTATCTAGTTTTACATACTGAGTTTACCATGAAAGATCTTGGTCCCATCCATCACTTTCTTGGTATTGAAATCACACACATCTGAAGGGTTGCATCTCTCTCAAACTCATTATGTGCTTACCATTCTTGAGAAAACACAGATGGTGGATTATAAGCCCATAAGCACTCCTCTAGAGACAAAGATTAAAGGTTTTAACAACGATGTTTTGCTTAATGATCCTAGCTTCTATCGTGGAATCCTTGAAGTTTTACAATATCTAACCCTCACTCGACCTAATATTTCATATAATGTTAATTTTGTTTCTCCATTCATGCATGCACCCACCCTTTCATATCTTAAAATGGTCCATCGGATCTTGCGATACATTAAAGGCATTATTCATCTTGGTCTTAATCTTACTTCTCACACTACACTTTATCTTTGTGCATTTTCTGATTTAAATTAGGTAGGTTGTCTTATTACTTAACGTTCCACGACTGGATATGTCACATTCCTTGGCCACAATCTCATCTTATAGTGTGCAAAGAAGTAAAATACAATCTCTCGCTCTAGTATATAGGTAAAATATTGCGCCATGGCTCATATTGTTGCTAAAATCACGTGGCTAACATTCATTCTCAAAGATCTTGGCATTCCTCAACCTCATCCTCTAGTGTTGTTTTGTGATAATCTTAGTGCACTACATATGATTATCAATCTAGTCTTTCATGCCCGCAAAAAACACATCGAGTTAGATTATCACTTTGTGCGTGAACGAGTTACGCTCGGTTTCTTTATTACTTGACATGTTTTTACTACAAATCAGGTTGTGGACATTTTTATAAAACCCATGTCCAAAACTACCATTGCTCTATTTCGCATCAAACTTCGCCTCTAGCCTCGGCCAAGTTTGCGAGAGGATATTAACACAGACCAGTCAGCTCAATTCCCACAATTAGAGCACGTTAAGGATGTTGCTTGGAGAGACAAGGAAATTATCATGTTTTGGAGTGATAAGGAAGCACAACATCCTCACAATCAGTGTCAATCTATAGAGATAATTTTGGATGATAAAGAGATGTGAGTACAGCTCATTCATAGCCAATGATTAATCTAATCTAAATCATTGCGTGAAGATCATTGCCTAAAATTAAGGCAAAATAGTCAAAGTGTCTTTTTATACTTTTGCCTCTTTAATAAAATTCTGTCACCAACCATATATCTCATGATTCTCTCTGCTTTCTAAAATCTTTCAGCCATTGTATAATTCTTCTAGTTTAAATATAAATTGTAATCTCTTCTTGTTACTCACGTTGAAAAGGAAATACAAAAGATAATCTTGTTGTACAAATCCTAAATTTCTCCTGTACAATCTTCTGTTTTTCCTCTCATTATTATTATTATTGTTTTTTAATCAACAATGGAGCATAAAGTTCAACATAACTTGGAGTTACCTTTTCAGGATAATATTTTCCCCACCACTCATGATACGACCATTTCTTTGTCCAATGAGCCATATGTTTCCAACATCATCTATGAATTTAATGTCACCAATGTCAAGCCAAACTTTATCACTGGAGTCTAATGGCTGTTCTGGAATTTGATCCTAATATCTTAGCATTACACGAGGGCTTTTAGTCAAAATTCTTATAACACGAGAGGACATCAATGCATATTTTTAATTCAACATGTGGTATAGGCTTGCCTACACAAACACCTTGTGGTTAAGTTAAATTGCATTGTAGTTTACCAAATGTCTGTGAAAGTTGGCCGGGGGTTTCAAGTGTTGGGTTATGGAGAGTCATGAAAGTGAGTGATGAACATGTCTGTGCCATCCCTTTATAAATTGCATAGAAAATATAAGAGCAATAATACTACAAAATCTCGTAATTCAGAAAGTTAAGAAGAAATTAAAGAATTCAATTTCAACAACTTCTATACATCTACTTATTCATATTAATTTAGACCACAATCCCTATAGTGGTAGATAAGGCAGTTGAGCAAAGCTTGGTCAACCTTGGAGTGAGTATGAACTTACGTAGTTTCATTCAACTTAGCTTACAATGCAAATGGTGCTTATACTGGTTCACAACTTAATTGATCCAAACTCATTAGCAAGAGCCTGCCTAGGTTGAAAAACCTTGTTTAAATTGATAAAGGTTGAAATCTTAAATTCATTATAATAGTTAACCCTAATTCAACTTGAAGGAAATAGAAAAAAGTATTTCATATAACTTCTGATGATTTCCTCATCCCATCTTCCTTTACATTTCCTGGTTACTTTTCAGAGACTACCTTACTATTCAAATTCAGAGCAAGATCCCAAAAGTATCCAACTCCTAGTAGAAAGAGGTAATAAGGGCAGAGTTTTGTTGGTTAATCTAAAACTGCATATGTTTAATATATAAATCATATACTATCATTGGAGTATCTTCCAATTGTCTAACAATTACAACATTTCACTAAAAAATTATTTTAAATTATAATGTTTTAGAACGAGTGTTAGAGGAAAGAGTGGAAAAAGTGAAACCCACCATAAGCTGAGAGGAGCTTAGCTCTAGAGAAATAATTGGTAGTTTTTTATAAGCTCAACTGACAAATCCCCTCCTCTATTTGTATCTTTTTCGCAATATCCCTTCGTTTACAGGTTTCCTTCACCTTGACAAAAGTAAAAGTTGAACCAAGTCAGTCAACAATTTGTATAAAATAAATTAAGCAAATAACTAAGCGAAAAGCACATTGTGATAAAAGGGCTTCTTTTAATTGTTCTCTTGACCAAATAAATTGTATCTCTACCTAATTAGGGTAATTAAATCAGCCATTATTGTAGGGACAATGATTAGAGAGTTCACACAATGTTGCTTTATGGCTTCAAGGGCTAATTTAGCTTTAAACTTGGGTATCAACACAAGGCTAGCTTCGACCATTAGAATATTCATTGCTGATGACAAACCACCAATGTGGCATAGTGGAGTGGTATGCAAATAAACCTTCAAAACCCACACAACAAAGATGTATAGTAATTCTAAAGTTTTATCCTCATTTAAGTTCTGCACATATATAAAACTTCATGCAGTAGATATACATATCATATCTATCTCTATTATCCCTTCAACAGGAATATTCTTAAATTACATCCCAAAAATTAATATGAATTTCTTGAGGAAATGCGTACATCATCCTCACTATAGCCAATAATGGCAATTTTTGCAAGGGATTAAACAATAACAGCTGAATAGTTTATTGAAACTTTCTTAGGCCTTCTAGTGGTTCCTATAGGAAAAAAAAAACAATTAAGCCAAAACTCTATTTTCACAGGTAGAAATAGATTTTGAGCAAGTTATGCTGTACATGGGAGTAACTCACAACAAAAAAAGTAACTAAAAATCATAATTTTACGTTATATTGGCTGGGTATAATATACTATGCATGTACAAATAATCACAATTTATAATCCTTGCCACTTCAGTAAATTGTGATCCTACAAAATTTTGTGTGGTGTACTCTGTTGAAAATTTGAGGGGATTGTAAAGATGATGCTCACACCATAGCCAGGCTAGGAAAAGCAACATATTCTTCTGTTATTTGTCAATTTTTTGTTGAAGTTATTTCCTTTCACAAGGAAAGAGAAATTTGCATTAGGGACATGACTAGATTTTTGGGGATTAGGGTGTTGTCGAGAAGAGTTTTGGATAAGTGACATAATATAAAATCACTATCATGTTTAAGATTCAAATTCTCATGTTATTCTCTTTGCTTAGCAGTTTAAGTTCATGTATAAAACTTTAAATCATGTTTCCATCGCAAACCTAAGTGTTGAAAGAACTCTCAGAGTAGTAAAAAGGTGATCCTTTCTGATTAATGAAGTTAGGAGAGCCAAAAGAAAGATAAAAGCATACATAATAAGTTATCCCCTCCGACACTATCAGTAATAATATCACACAAATTAAAAATCCAGCCAAGCTCCAAACTTCTAACTTTTCTAAGTTAAACATAGCATATTTGATATGAACCTCACTAACAACATGACGAAACCCAATACCAAAAATAGCATTAAACCTCAGGATCTTCAAGATGTAAGTTTGTTGAATCTTGACTCGTTACCTAATAAAATAAGAACCAAGAACTACACTAGTTAAAGTCGTCACACCAAGAATCTTAAGAACAAACTCAAAAATCTAGGTGATAACTATGATTATTTTTAAATACCACAAGAATAAACTTGATAAGTTCAAGAATCTTTTCAAGAATAACAAAAAAACACAAAATAGCTCTCTAATATTATTCTTGACTAATAAAAAAGTACATTGCTTATTCATTTATATAGAGTTCCAAAATTTAACCTAAACTATGGAGAACTATTGCTGTTTTGACATGTGGCATTCCTCATTTGAATCAGAAAAGGAAAACAACTAAATCAAAATTTTGACTTAGAAAATAAAACTATTAAATCATAAATTTAACTCATAAAAAGAAGCTATTAAATTAGAAATTTGACTCATAAACAAAAACTATTAAATCAGAAATTTGACTCAAAAAATGAAACTTGTTCTAAAGCCTTAATTATAATGATTAAGTTTCCTTGAGACTGATTTAGATTTTTGTTAGGCCCTCACATATTTGTTGTTTCATTAACTTGTTGAATCAACCCTTTTAATACTTTTTAAAAACGTTTGACATTAAATCTTGTGATCAGTCAACTTAGCAAGCTTAATAGATCTTGTGATTGATATCGTTGAGTCCCTCCAAGCCCACATGTGAGTTCCTCCTCTTGTATGCACGGTTGTGCAGGTTCGTTTGCATCAATATCATAGTGTTTTAATGATACTTGTAAACAATAGTTTTTGGCTTTTACTGCCCAACTAGATGCAATGACCTTTCATGTTAGAAACTTTGCACTGGTGGAATTTGAACATAATTTACAAAATAGAATATGGCATTTCCTGAGATGCATTATGCTGCCATGTTAGTTGTTTGCTTGAATATTACAGAGCATTCAATTGACAACAAAAGCCATTCTTCTGAGAACTTGTATTCATATGTACCTTAAGTTACATAAATCTTAAAAGAAGTAAACTTGTACTTAAAATGAAGCATATTATAACAGCTCCCTCAAGTGCCCAAGATTAATTCAGTGGTGGAGATCTTAGAGAGTACTCCTTGATTATATCAATAGTTAATACTGGTAAAATGAAGAAAGAAACAATGACATTTCAAGTAACTTTTTTTCAGAATTGAAAATTATATGGTTCTAACAATCTATTAGTATCGTATACTAATGTGTGATCTATAGATTGTAAGGAAACTACATACCGTTCCATGTGTTCCTAAAAACAGAGGAAGGGAAACCTAAAGTAACATACTAACATACCACCTCAAAGAAGCTTTAGTATTCCTCTGGAGCTTTAAGTATCAGGAATGACAACTTTCATCAGTCACTAACATTACTGGCCTTATAGTTGTTATTGCCAAGCTTGCCTCTTTGAAACTCTAGAATTTAAGAAGGTTAGAATAGTAGAATTAGATATGCCTTAACATGCAAGTTAATCGTTATGATGCAAAACTTACTTGAGCACAGTCTCACATCATATTACCAGTCAGAAGACAAGTTTGTATTGAAAGACATCAATGATGCACTGTATAATTTCACTAACATCGCAAAATGCAAATGATTCTGCATCTGGACAGTCAACCTCTGTAAGTAACCCTAGATTTCCATTTTCTTTATCCCAGCCTTACAAGAATTTTATTCTTATCTCTGTTTTGTAAGTATTATCATGCATGTATTTTGCATGATTTCACCGTTTGTTAATAGGTTTACATCCAAAATGATAAACTAGAATCTTTTTTTTTTCTAAGAAAAAAATGCGTGTGAATGTATTGACATACAAGTTAATCTAATTCAACAAGTAAATAGGTAGATTGGTAACCTAGCCACCTCCCAAGGCTTTAGATTATAGAGTTAAATAGGTTACCACAAAACTAGATGATATAGATAACTAAAAAGATGGCATGGCTCTTCAATGATATCACTAAAAGGAGGAAGCTAATAAGTGTAGTCATTTACTTACCCATCAATAATTTAAAGGAGCTACTATGCCTCTAATGTATGTAACAGCTAGGATCCACTCTAAATACCATTCACTAAAACAACACAAAGTTCATGCTCATTAGCATTTAGCACTTTGAATCTATATTAGAGCTTAACTTGAAACAAAAAAATTCTCCAGAAACAAGTATAATGCTTCTAAGAGAATTGCTTGATACGTGGTTTTAGAAATAAATTTTTAAAAAGAAAACCATTGGAAATATTTTTCAAAACATGGGGTTTTTCAAAAAGCACTTTCAGCAGTGTTGTCTAAAAAATTACTTACAAACGTAGCCTTTCTTGATTTCAAGTAAGTTAACTAACCTTTCTATTTTATTAAATTAAGCATAACTTTATTAATTACAAGCAGGAGAAGAACAATAGCTTCTATTTAAACTTCAATGTAATAATATATGCATTCATCACGCAAACCCACTCCATTATCAACAATAAACACCACGTTTTGTTATCTGAACTAAAAAAACACCTTTAGCATTCATATTTTTCTTCATTCTCAAGCAATCAAACTCAAAAGTTCCAATCATTTCATCATTTCAGAAATAAACGAACATATTCCAAAAATAGGTTTCCGCAAGTACTTGAGTGACTAAGTTTTAGGTAGAAGTGAGCATGTTAAAAGCATAGATGAAAACAATGTCACCTGACCGGAGGCTGAGTTCAAGAAACTAGCACGCCAACATGGTCGGTCAACATGGGTCGGTTAATTTACCTCGGTCTTGAGTTTACAAGGGAAGCAGCATGTTCCATTTAGGGTTTTTGACCTGTAAAGCCCAAAAACACTCCCCATTTATGTTTATAGCTAAATTCTCAAATTTGTTATATTTTGAGTTAATTATCTGCTTTTTTAATAAAAATATCATTCTTTATTATAACTCAAAATTTAATGTTGAAATTTTCACGTTTGATTGTAATTTTTTATATGAATTTTAAAAAAGAGTTAGTAAATCTTTGAGAAAATAGTTAAAAACTAGTTTACAAGTGATTTGGTACCAATTTATTTATTTTGATTATGATTTTTTTGTCTGAATTTGAGAATTTGGAAAGTGAATCAACTAGAAAGAAGATGAAATTTACTATTCCGTCGACAAATTTACTGTTTCTTTGATGAAAATTCATTTTTCCTCGATGAATTTACTATTTCCTAGATGAAAATTTATTTTTCCTTGATAAATTTACTATTCCCTCAATGAAAATTCATTTTCCCTCAATGAAAGATGGATTTTATTAAAGAAATAATAAATTTCATCGAGAGAATAGTAAATTCGTCAAGGGAACAGTAAATTCATCGAGGGAACAGTAAATTCATCGAGAGAATAGTAAATTTTCGTTAAGTTAGTGGTAACTTCGTCAAGGAAATAGGAACTTCGTCGAGTGAATAAGATATTCGTTGAGGAAATAAGATATCTGTTGAAGATAATAAGAATTAAGAATAAAATTGTCCAAAAAACAAACAATTGACTCCAAATATAAAAAAAATTTTGTTGAAATTAAAAATATAAATAGACCATAAAATTGGGCTATGCTCGGTAAAAATCCTACCATTTAATAGACTATTTTTCTTGTCACTAGTTTTATTGGTTGAATTGCTTAACAATAACAAGAGTTGTGCGCTTTCAAATAACTGTAATTTGTGTTTTAATAAAAGAATTATCACGTAGGATGTGGGCCTCCAAAAAAATACATAGATAATAACACGGATTAAATGAAAAATGAAAACATATAGATGAATTTGATCCAAACAAGAATTGAATGAATAAAAATATTAGATCGATATTAAATTTACAAAACGAATAAGCACTACCACTTAATAAAATAGCATTTTGGATCGCTAGCAAACGCGATAGCAAACATAAAGCCGATAACATTACTATTGATAAATTTGAGCTTGGGAGTAATTAATCATATTGAAAGAGGGCAAATTAGAAATTTGGTAAATTCTAATTTGAGCTTGCGAGTAATTAATCGTAAATTAGGAATTTGGTAAATTCTGTTCGTGAGGAAAAGAAGAAAGGTCTCCAGTTTTGAAAAGCACGGTTTCTATAACTGTATAAGAAAATGGGATATGATATGGTACCTAATCTATATAAAAGAAATGATTACCTCCCTAACTTGTGTAATAAGATACATTACGGAAGCATATTATTGGAGGTTAAATCAGATTATGAGTTCAAAACAATAAAAATAAAAAAAATAAAAATTGATTTCATAAAGAGAATAAGCAGAAACAGAAGGAAGCGATCACCTACACATAGTCAATTCTTCTATCATATTAGAAGGGAGTCTACCAATAAATTTGTAGGAAAAAAAGAGGAAGGGGCAAAAGAATCGAACCAACTTCTTTGTAGTGAGTACTGAGTTGAACTCATTACTATTAGCACTAGGTGGAGTGACAATTAGAAAAAAAAATATAAATAAATGAAGTCCAACAAACATATTGAATTAATTTTTATTTTAAAAATAAATTGATATTTACACATACCATAGTCTATATAGTTCAAATTATCTTTATGCCATTCTTATTAAAAGAAAAAAAAATTGGAAATTGAAGAATTTGGACGGACATATAAAAATAGGTAAATTGATTCTTATATCTTAGAAGACAAATTAACAGAGAACTGTCATGTCCCCTTCACAAAGACAAAAAGTGCACCAAATCCAGTTATAATCATCAAAATTTGATTAGTAAAAAAGCCCCCATCAGATCTTGTACAGCAAAATTTACTAGAATTTCTTTCAATTTTTGAAAATCTTAATTTCAAAAATAATTCCTAACTAAAACAAATGTATCGTGTTTATACTTAGTGTAGCGAATAATTTTTTATTATTAATTTAATAAATTATACATACATTTGATATCAATTTAAGAAATTATTATATTTAACTATATTATATACTCAATTTAAAAGATAGAATTATGATCTGAGTTTGTCACATGAATTTTTATTAAATTAGAAAAAATAATTAATAGATTATTATGTTATATAATATTGATATTATGAAAAAAAAAAAAAAAGGAAATTTAAACATCAATTATTATTTACTTTTTCTTTTAAATTACCCTACAATATCACTCTTCTTTTTTTACTTTGACCTGAATTTTAGCAGCTAAAGCCAAAAATACAATCGGTGATGCGTAGTCGTTTCATGGCCCGGTCCCGACAAGATATCACGCGTTGTTTGTAAAGAGACACATCACTAAATTCCACACTTCCCTTGTCCCACCCCAGTCAAAAAAGGAAAGTAGGAGAGAGAACCACGAACAACCCTAAACGACATCGTTTTTTATTGTCTTTATGCTTTTCAAGTTTCTTAAGTTAACAGATAACAATCAGCTCAGTTCGTAGCTAACGAAAAATTGTAAACAAAGGTTCGTAGAAAAATACCGAGTGAGGATGGTTTCCTATTCAGTGATCGCCACCGTGATCTCAATCATTCTGATCAGAGCAACACTCGCCAGAGAACTCCGGCCGTCGGATCACGGACTGGAGTACCAGAGTCCACCTCCGTCGAGCACGAAATCCTCGACGCAGATGACGTCGTTTTTCAAAGGATCGTCATCGCCGTCTACTTCATCCAACGTCGCATTGCCGAGAGCTATGAATTCAACCGACACGTCGTGGTGGACCGCCGGCGCCAGCGGTGGTAGTAGGGACCACGTGAGGCACGTGATGCTGGTGGCAAGTTTGGTGTGCGGGGTCACAGGTGTGACTTTGTTAGTTGCTTCTGCTTTCATTTATTTTTTCAGGTTCCAAAATCGGAATTCATCGCCGTCGTCCTCGTCAGCATGTCTAAATAATAATACAAAGTAGCAGAGCTTACGGTAAAAGCAGTCTTGGTTGTTTCTTGTTCTTGTATAAAATTAAACTGCAACATTGGCTTTTTTATATAATTTTTTTTTCTTATAATTTATTTTTTATTTAAATAAATATTTATTAATTTTTAAATATATATATATATAATATTATTACGTTAATTTATAAAAATAAATTTATATAAAAATTAGTATTTATATTACATTATTAGTGAGAATATAGAAATTGTAATATTAAAAAATAAAATCATGAGTTGGTATTCGATTACCGTTCTCCTATCCTCCACAAAACAAGATGCTATTCAATCCTACTCGATTGAGACTGTCGGCTGGCTGGCTGGCTGGTATAGTTTCGTGAATCCAGCTCAACTTATGCATGTAAAGCAATGCTGGATTAGGAATTGCTTGAACCAATCAATATACTACGGTCAACAAGGGGAAATTAATTTTATTTAATTAATTAATTAAATTGTGTGGAGTGAAACCCTTTCTAAAAGCAAGCTATAGTTAATCTTGCTTATGTAGACGGGGCCTTAGACGATTTGTTGCATGACTGAGGTCCACGTATGCCTAGTATTTTATAGCATTGAGATATTATTATATATTAATAATAATAATGGCCTATGACCAACGAAATATATATATTATTGTGGGAAAAATAGGTCATCACCCGTTCTACAATTGCACATATAATATAATTTAAATTAATTAATCAAATATATTTTATTATAATATTATTCATTATAATATAAATAAAGTCGTTTCGTTTTCTTTTATATTTTTTTTAGTTAAATAACAAGATATATAAAAATAATAATTTTGTTGTGACTCTATGAATTATCCTCTTCTCTTGAAATCTAGACATCTTATTCTTATTATAAATAAAAAAATTTAATATTATTATTTAAAATATTTATATTTTATATTAAAAACATATATATATATATTAAACCTATAATTATAGTAATTAATTTTATTATGAGATTATATGATTACGCCACATATATTAATATACTTTATTTAATGAGTAATATAATTTTATGATGAAAGACAATATTACGTCACATCTCATTGTTAATTCAATTATATTTTTACTATGTTTTGATTTTTATTTTTAGTATGTATGAATTTTTTAATAGAAGCTCTTATTATAATACATAACTACAGTTAATTTTATATTATTTTTAAATAATAATTTTATTATTATAAATTCAATTTATTTCAAATTAAAAATATAAATTTAGAATTTATAAAATTAATGTATAATTTTGTGATGTATCTTATATTTTAATTTTCAAAACCTAATGTAAAATAAATGAATTTCGAAAATTTTATTTTAAAATATTATTCAAAGAGATTCTTTGAGTTATGGTGAGTGAAACTAAACTATCATGTAATGTCATCTAACTAATTGACAAAATCTAATTACTACTTGGGATAACATGAGTTGTTGTGTTCCACAAAATGAATGAAATTTTTCTTAATATATTTTTAACAATAAAATAAGTATTAACCTAATTTTGTTATAATAATATTTCTAAAATAATGTTATACTAATAAATTACATATATAAATTTTTGCATACAATTTGATTTTTAGTATTTACAAAATAAGATTTCCTTAAAATAAACAACCAATCTAACTACAAAAAATAAATATAACTCATTCAAAAAGGATTAAAGAAAAATTATAGCCCATATATTGGTGATTCCCTTCCCTATATGAAGATTTGGCAAGCCCAATTTCTTCAAAACATAAAAAACTGACGAGTGATTATTCCACATTGTCAGATTGAACTACAATTGATAGTTTATATACGAAACAATTCTACGTTATACCCTGTCTTCGTAGACAATCCCATAAAAAAAAAAATAATTAAATAGCTCCTGTGCAAGAATAACACACATGAAACGGAGATTTTTAGTTATATTTTTTATATTAAAATTATAAATTTTAAACATTAATTTAAAATAAAATACATAATTATTTTATAAATTTATACATAATTAATTAAAAATATAACTTATTTGATTAAATTATTTTAATATTTTACTCACTTTCTATATTAAGAATAATTATGTAAATTTAAAAATAAAATAAAAAATAAATTTTAAAAAATAAACTTTAAACTTTATTAATTATTGATAATTCTATACATATAATTTATTTGATAGAGATTATGAATGTTATTTTGTAATATCAATATATATATTGATTTTACACTCTACTCTTAACTAAAAAAATTAACAGATTTAATATTACTATAAAATTAATAAATATTTAATTATTAATAAAAAATAATATTAAATACATAAATTTAACAAAAGATTTGAATGTAATTGATAATAAGCGTGTATGTTATGCCTTATGCGTAGAGGATTTAAAAATCTATATTATAAAATCAAAACGACGTTTTTTTACATATATATTTTTAATATTAACATTAAAACGACATTATTTTAATACTTTTAAAATAAAATTTTATATCAGATATCAATTGCAAATACCCATCATGTATATTCGCGAATATCTATTTGTATTAATATCCGTCTCAAACTCATTACAAATTTTAATTTATTTTTTCAAATCCATCTCAAACCCGCTAAAAGACATATCAAACTCGTTTCATGAAGGTTGAGTAGGAGCAATTTGTGAGTTTGCAGGCAAAATTATCATTTCTACTTGTAACCTCTTGTTTAGAACTTAATAGTTTGAAAGAGCTACATTGTCACCATCTCTTTTTGCGCTTAGAAATTTTTTTTACAGGTAAAAAAATCCATCATTTGCTTTCTGATGGGGCATGAATTGATGGGAGAATTTGTGCACATTATGGCAAAAATTCCAGATAGGTTTGAGCATGGATTGGATTTTTCTCATGGCAATATGGGAAAAGACATTGTTTGTTGAGTGATTTTGTGTATACTAGATTGATTAATTCTCTTTAGTAGTTCATAAGATAAAAGGGTAGTATCAAGCATTCTAATATTTTAACCTGAACTTCATGCCTTATTTATACAATAGAACAACTTGATAGCTGTATGATCTTTGCTCACCACGGGATTTTGATAACCATGTCGCGGAGATAAGTAGCAACTTATCTGGGTCCCTGGCTTTACTCATTTTCTTGCTAGTGAATATTTATTTCATACCTTAAATATAGAGCTTTTATTCTTCCTTGTCGTTGTAGAGAACTACAGGTGATTTTCTATTAACTTTCTTATGCACTTGTTTACTATTTTGATGCCAAATTCTTTTTTTTTTTTTTGGAAATAAAGTTAATGTACGTGTGCTTTCATGCATGTATGTATAATAAAAGTCGGCTATTAATAAAGAATGAAATGGACAAACCTTTCATTACTCACTAAAAAATACTTCTATTAGAAATGTATGTTTCCAAAAATCTTAGGATTATTAGAATGAGAGAGTGATTCCTTAAACTAAGAATGAACAAAGCCTATTAATAAAAAAAAGGACTCGTAGATGTAGGTAAAGCATACTGCAATATAGGTATTGGGTAGAGCTCTTGTAACTATAGAGTCAAGGTGTTTGCTATGTCAATGACAAATCGATAACAAACATCCACTTTAGCTTGACGGTCCATGGATTTGTTCACTAAATCCATCGGAATAACTTCCACATTTATTATTATTTGATGTATAATCTATCATTTCTTGTGTCTCCTTCATCTCTTATTATACTTCCTAAAATCATTCTTCTGCCCGCATACAAAAATTTCCTTCAATTTTTCATAAATCCTAACAACCTAGAAGTTGTCTAAATTTTTACACAAAACGACGAGGATGAGAAGAAAATGGTCAATAGCAGCTATTCTTCTTGGTTTTTACCAAAAAGTAAGGGCATAATTGATAGTTGTTAGCGAAGAAAATAAATAAGAAGTTTTAATTAATTAGAAATCTTGCACAATCAAATTGTTTCAAATGAGGTGTATATCATCAACTATAAGATAGTGTTTATACTTTGTTATAAACTTTGAGAAAGTTTTATCTTTTTCTTGTATTTAATATATAAATATGTTCATATGTGATCGCTTTTTATATTGAAGTGAAATACTGAGTTTTCCTTCACAACAATCATATTTTGTTTTCTATCATGGTATCAGAACTCTAAATCAATCAAACTACTACGACAAGTTCTTTCAATCAAATATCATCAACTACCACAAACCTTGTCCAACCAAATAGTCCAACAACACTATTCCAACTAATTTCAACTTTTCTTGCATCAGCAAACTTACTAGATCCAATTTCCTTATATAGAAGTCACAAATTATTCCCTCAGTTAAAGCATACAAATTAGAAGGGTTTACCAAAGGAACTAAACCGTGTCCTGAACAATTATCTTGTAACTCAAGACCAAGATGGTAACATTGTTGAATATTATCCATGGTCAAAACAAAACCAACTTCTTCTTAGTAAATTGCTTTTTACAATTACAGAGAGTGTCTTAGGCACGTTGATTGCATTAACTCTTTTCAGCAATGGACAACAATTGAGAAGTTGTTTTCCTCACAATCCTAGGCTAGAATACTTTAGTTGTGCATGAAATTACAAACAACAAAGAAAAGGAGAAAGTCAGTGAGTGATTATTTTCTAAAAATTAAGAACATTGTTGACAATTTATTAGTTGTTGGAATCCTATTAGAAAAGAGGATCTAGTGCTCTATATGTTGAAGCTAAGTTTAATCCAATAGTGGTCAACATCACTTCTAGGAGTGAGATACCGCCATTGTAAGAAGTTTTTACTATGTTACTCAATCAAAAAAGTTGAATATATTAATCAAGGACTTAGTGCTAAGAAAACTTATCCCAATAAAAACTCAAAGTCAAAATATAATTCCAATAATAACTGAGGAGGTTTTCGAGAGGCAGAGATCGTGGCAGAAATAGTTTCAATGGTGGTAGAGGTAATTTCATCAGAGGTAAAAATATTTCTAAACTAACTTGTCAGATATGTAACATGTACAGTCACTCGGCTACAATTTGCTTTCATTGAATGGATGAAAATTATACAGGTTAGAATTCAACTTCCCAACTCCTTTTGCTTATATTACGACTTCTAAAAGTGGCCAATATCAGTCTTGATATATAGATAAGCAGTAATAAAATGCATCTTTTGCAAGTGAAATGCATCATTGATTTACTAAAGAAGACAAACATGGAACATTCAAAACCATGTGATACACTCTTGGCAACAAGTCCGAAATTAACTAAATTTAATGGCGAAGAATTTTTAAATCCTACTCTTTACATTAGTATAATAAGTGTTTTACAATATGTCTTCCTCACAAGATCAGAAATCGTTTTTGCAGTAAACAAATTAGTCATTTTTTAGAGTGTCATTTGCAACAACATTGGCAAGTTTTATGATTTGTGATAAATTTTGAGAAATACAAAATTTTCCTTTACAACAACCATATTTTGTATATATTTTTTTTTATCTATAGCCTACACCATGTGGTTAATTTAACCATTGATCAACATAGGCCTGATTTAATCAAATAATGTATACATGCTATAATGTGCTATTTCAGGGTTATTATAACATATAAGAGGTTTACCCTTTTCACACAATGAAAAACGGCATTTGAATTTAATCCCTTAAAAGTGTGGTTTGAGGATAGCTTCATATAATACAACCAAGATATATTTGTGTGACTTGGCAATGATTATACATATCGAAAATTTATTTCAATTATTGGAAAGAAAAATCTGTATGCATGAAAAAGATCAGTTTTTAAGAACGTTACTAGCATTTGCTTGATGTCCCTGCTATCCAAAAATGAGTCAGCCTTAAGTCGATGAATTGCTTCATTCTTTTTGTTAGGCAATGTACATATGATAGTCACCTTCGTCCAAAACGTATTGGCATACTTCACAGCAACATGACCTAGCCCACCATGACCAACCACAACCAGATTCTTCCCATCCCAGGCTTGTCAAGTCCCAACAATTTCATCGGACTGTGAACTGTAATCTCGGCACAAAACAGTGTTGCTCTGCTCTCCAAAGATAAGTTTTTAGAGAAGCAAATGTTCCAATGCTCATCAAACAACAAGCATATCAGAAAATCCGCCAACTTTTTAGCTCCACCACCATCAAAGATTATGCAAGTGGTCTTCTTTTTGGGGCAGTAGTTTTTCAAATAATTTTACAATGAACATTGGTGCTACATAAGGCTAACAAACAACCTACTCCTGCTTTATCTCCTACCTTGAATTTATTTACCTTGTATCAGTAAGAGATATGTGCTGGAACTTCTGCTGGAATTGCTGCTGATATGTGCTGGAACTGCTGCTGGAACTATTGCTGGAATTGCTGTTGGAACTGCTGCTGGAACTGCTGGTATTGACAGCATAAATCAAGAACAATTGGTCTTACTATTTATAGCATTAATCTTCTGTTGTAGTTGTAGATTTCTTGTAATTAGTAGTACAGTTATAACTTTCTTATTTATCTAGATTTAATTGATGTAATTGCAGAAATTCAGCCTTATAATTAATTCTAAAATTTCTATATAATAAAAGGAACTCTCACAATGAGAGGCAATCAATCCAATTGATATGGTATCAGAGTCATAATTTCAAAATTTTAGGAGTTTTTTTTTTTTTTTTTTTTTTGTCTGGGTCTTATGGTTTTGGTTTTAGTTGTGTTGTCAACATCTTTTGAGTTTTGCTTGGGGATTGTATGGTGGTCAATATCCTTTGTCTGAATTTTCTGTAGGCTTGGTTTGCTTTGGGTTGGTTGTTGTAAGGATTGATTTAATAGATTTCTATTATATTTTGTTGTTGTAAGCATCATGTCAACTAGTAATTCAGATTTTTTTAATGTACACTTCACGGTAAAAAATTATCCTGCATAAGAATTTCAATTTCAATAATTTGTCATAGGTAAAGAATTATGGGGTCACATTGATGGTAGTAAACCAGCTCCTATTAAACTTCCTGAATTAGCTTAGTGGCAAGTTAAAGATGTTAGAGTAATGACATGGATTTTAGGGTCTGCTGATTCTCCGATTGTTCTTAATCTAAGGTCATATAATACTGTTAAAAGTATGTGGGAGTATTTAAAAAAGGTTTATAATCAAAACAACACAATTAGGCAATTTCAATTAAAGTATGAGATCTCTAATTACACTCAGGGCAATCTCTCCATTCAAGATTATTTTTCTAGGTTTCAAAACTTATGGGCCGAATTTGCAGACATGATTTATGCAAACGTACCAACTGCATCTCTTTATGCTATTCAAGAGGTTCATGAACAGAGTAAGAGAGATCAATTTTTGATGAAATTAAGGTCTGAATTTGAGGCAACTCGCTCCAATTTGATGAATTGTGATCCTTCTCCTTCTTTGGATGTGTGTTTTGAGGAGTTACTTCATAAAGAGCAGCGTCTTGCAACACAGACCATTTTCAAGCAAGACAAAATGGTAGCTAATGTAGTTGCTTATGTAGCTCAAGGGAGAGGCAAGGGTAGAGATATGAAAAATGTTCAATGCTTCAGGTGCAAGGATTACGGGCATATTGCTACTAACTGAGTGAAAAAATCTTGTAATTGTTGTAAGAAGACAGGACATATTATCAAAGAATATCCAATTCGTCCCCAAAATCATCAAACTAATGCTTATCATACTACAGTTGAACCTTTTTCTTCTACTAGTCCCTCCACTGTTGTTGGTCAGTCAATTGTTACACCTAAAATGGTTCAGTAGATGATTATTTCAACGTTCTCAGCCTTAGGTCTTCAAAGTAATAATACTCCACCATCATTGTCTTGGCTTATTGATTATGGAGCATCAAATCATATGACTAATTCCACTGATACTCTTAGCAACATTCGAACATATCATGGCTTATCCTGCATTCAGATTGCTAATGGGAGTCAGTTACCTATTCGAGCTATTGGTGATATTAATTCTTCAGTTAAAGATATTTTTGTATCTTATGAACTTTTTACTAGTTTCATTTTAGTAGGACAATTGGTTGATAACAATTGTAATGTTCGATTTTCTCGTGATGGTTGTCTTATGCAGGATCAGGTGTCAGGAAAGATACTCGTGAAGATGCCTAAAGTTGGACGATTGTTTCCTTTGCATTTTTCTATACCTAATTTTATTTCTTTGGCTTGCATTATTGTAAACAATAAAGGTGTAGTATGGCATAAATGTTTGAGTCATCCTAACTCTGTTGTTTTATCTCATTTGGTAAACTCCGATTTGTCGGGCAATAAAGATCAATTTTCATCCTATCTTTCTTTTGATTGTTCAACTTGTAAATTAGGTAAAAGTAATTCTCTTTCATTTCTTTCACATGGTAGTCATGTTGAAACTTGTTTTGATTTAATTCATAGTGATGTGTGAGGCATTACTTCTGTTATATCTCATGCTAATTATAAATATTTTGTAACGTTCATTGATGATTACAATAGGTATTCTTGGATTTATTTTCTTTGCTCTAAATCTGAGGTATTTTCTATTTTTCAAAATTTTGTGGCATATGTTGAGACTCAATTTTCTTCAAACATAAAAGTGTTAAGATTAGATTCATGTGGTAAATATATGTCTCATAGATTTCATGATTTTCTCCAACAAAAAGGAATTCGTTCTCAGCACTCTTGTCCTTATACTCCTCAGTAAAATGGTGTTGCTAAATGGAAAAATCGCCACCTATTAGATATTGTTCGAACATTATTACTTGAATCCTCTGTTCCATCTAAGTTCTGGGTTGAAACCTTGTCTATGACAATTTATTTAATTAATCGATTGCCCTCACGTGTCTTAAAATTTAAATCTCCTTATTAACGTCTTTATAATCAACATCCTAATTATCTTAATATGCATACTTTTGGTTGTGTTTGTGTTGTTCATTTGCCACCCCATGAGCGCCATAAACTTTCTGCTCAATCTGTTAAATGTGCTTTTATGGGTTATAGCATTTCACACAAAGGTTATGTTTGGTATGATCCATGTTCTAACAGATTTCGTACTTCTCGTTATGTTGTTTTCTTTGAAAATCAATCTTTCTTTTCTACTCATGTTGAGTCTTTGCCTGACATATATGTTCTTCCTAATTTTGATGAATTGACTTCTACTTCTAAACGATTCAAACCTGGAATTGTGTATGAGCGACAACGACCAACTTTGCCACTTCCTAAGCCTAACCTGCCATGTAAACTTGCTCATACAATTTCTTCTACGGATGATTCAATTTCAGCCACCATTCCTCAACGCTCTACCAAAACCTCTCATCCTTTTGATCGGTATGGCTTTTCTCATACATCTCTTCATGCTACTTTAACCTCTATTCCCATTTCCTCCTGCAATTCAGAGGTTGTTAAATATGAATGTTGGCATAAAGTAATGGAAGAAGAACTTCAGGCTCTTCAAGAAAATCACACATGGGATGTTGTTCATTGTTCTTCTAATGTTAAAGTTATTAGTTGTAAATGGGTTTACTCGATCAAACTATGTTTTGATGGTACACTGGATTATTACAAGGCACAGTTGGTTGTTCTTGGTAACAAACAAAAGTATGGAGTAGACTATAAAGAAACTTTTGCTCCAGTTGCCAAGATGACTACGATGCAAACAATTATTTCTATCATTGCTTCATACGGCTGGCCACTTCATCAGTTGGATGTCAAAAATGCATTTCTGCATGGTGATCTCAAAGAGGAGATTTACATGGCGTTACCACCTAGGTTGCTCTCCTCATCTTCCTCAGATGTATGTAAGTTGAAGCGATCTCTATATGGGTTGAAACAAGCTCCACGGGCATGGTTTGACAAATTTCGGTGTACCTTTTTTCATCTTTCCTTTAAGCAGAGCCAATATGACTCACCTTTGTTTCTTCGCAATACATCTATTGGTCTTGCTCTTCTCCTCGTTTATGTTGATGATATAGTCATTATTGGGATAGATTCTGCGTTAATTACTCACCTACAACACCATCTCTATACTTCATTTCATATGAAGGATCTGTTGGTGTAGTATACCCTAAATCATTCATGTTATCGGTTTTGGGTATATTGTATTAAATTACTATTGTAATATGTACAGTACATATTTATTAATAAAAGAAATTATTTATATTCATGTGTGTATGCTGCTTCTTCTATCTATGCATACTAATGACAGAATATGCATATGAATTGTCTAAGATAATTAGATTATCTAAATAGTTCCCTACATATGCAACATCGAATAGGCATTGATATCGCTCAGTAGGCATACTGAATATCTTCGATGAATATCATGAAATGATACTAGTGCGAGTGATATAATAGACATATCAATAGGACATTAGTGTGGATTAACAGTTAGAAAACTATTTTTCGAACGTGACCAAAGCTATGACGAATCATACGAAAGTATGTTGTCAATGATTCATCATATGATTTTATTAATGTGTTAACTACTCCTTAGACCTGAGACATCATAGTTGTTGATCGATATAGATGCATATGGTTCATATGGTGCATAAATACGAGACTAGTCATGTCTTGTACACGTAAGCCGGTTTGGTCATGTGTTGTTTATATCGAGATGCAAATGATTGTCAGATGGAATCCGTTAACTCGATATAATGGATTTCAAGATTTTGTTAACCCGGTCCAAATTCAATTTTCCAATAAGATATTAGTAAACAACTAAAAACAAAGTCTTTGGCCAAAGTATTTGTGTCATACAAAGAGTTCGTAGTGATAAGTTCAGCATGTATTGACTGATTATCTGCATATGACTAAATTTAAGATTTTGACATACGTGAGCCCTAATTTAGTTAGAATTAGACGAACGAAAGGAGATTATTCGCATGGAATGTATAATTAAACATAAAAGGTTCGATGAAGATTCACTTCATTGTGGTTTAGGGACTATAGTATGTTGCTAAACGTTAACCATAGTCATTGAATATCCGAATAGTTCAGAACGAGTTCAATGAGATCGATTTCAGCTCACGACTAACTTCACAATGAACCCAAGAGGTCACAACTAATAACTTATGTTATTCCTTACTATGAGAGAGGTTAAATATTATCCGCAAAAGAGCTAGCACTTTCGGAGATAATATTAGGCCAAAAACAGTAAACAATTTACGCGTTAAATAGTTTAACAATTTGAGAGCTATGTTTAATGACCTGAATATGACTTAATGTAAGTTACAATATTCCATCAATATTTAAAATTATAAATGGAATTAAAATAAATTTGCTCAAAATAAGTTTGACCGAATTTAGGATTAATTTGTAATTTATCAAAATATAAGGATCTAAGTGATATTTTATATTTATTATTGAAAAGCTTATTAGACAAACTTTAGGACTTATTTGTCTTTAATTAAAAGACCAATGGCAATTTAGTAAATGAGAAAAAAAAAATATATATATATATATATACATATGAATGGTCATTTTTAATTTTAATAAGATTTTTGATTTTTGATTAAAAATAAAAAGATAAGCTCTCATCTCTCTCTAGCATTTGGCCAAGGCAAGGAGGCATAAGGGGTTTGATTTCTTGGAGATCTTATAATTTCAAGGTTTCTCTCTTCATCCCTAACCTAATTGTTAACTTAATTTTATGTAATTTTGATTAATTTCATGAAAACTTGATTAAATTCATGATTAAATGCCATGAACCCTAAATGTTTATTTTTCATCTAATCAACACTTTCAGGATCTTGGTCCAAGATTTGGTTACTTTGGCTGGTCTTCAAGATACTTCTTCTGTAGATACTCCTCTGGAAGTAAATATGAAGTGTCGTCGTGAGGAGAGGGAACTTCTTTTGGACCCTACTACCTTTCAAAAATTAGTGGGTAGCTTGAACTATTTGACTAATACTCAACCTGATATTTCCTTCGCTGTTCAGCAGGTTAGTCAGTTTATGCAAACTCCTCGACATTTCCATTTAGATGTCGTTTGTCGTATCATTCGATATTTTTGTGAGTCACCTAGCCATGGATTGTTCTTCCCTGCTGGCTCTCATCTTCGTCTTGTTGCTTATAGCGATGCCAATTGGACAGATCGTCCTGATACCCGACGATTAGTCATAGGTTGGTGCATGTTTCTAGGCGATTTTCTGATTTCTTGGAAGAGCAAGAAGTAGGCTCGAGTATCTAAATCTTCTACTAAATCAGAATATCGGCCGATGTCTACTGCTTGTTCTGAGATTGTTTGGCTTTGTAGGCTTCTAGCAGAGCTTGGTTTCTCTCAAACTGATCTACTCCTCTTTATGTTGATAATACTAATGCCATTCAAATTGCTGCTAATCCCCGTTTACCATAAGCGCACCAAGCATATTGAGGTGGATTGTCATTCTATAAGAGAAGCCTTGGACACTCATATTATTTCTCCTTCATGTTTCCACTAACCTTCAGGTAGTTGATGTTTTTACAAAAGCTATGACACGACAACGCCATCAATTTCTAATAGGCATATTGATGCTCCTTGATCAACCAACATCAATTTAAGGGGGGATATCAGTCAAAGATATGTGCTAGAACTGCTGCTGGAATTGCTACTGATATATGCTGGAACTGTTGCTGAAATTGCTACTGGAATTGCTGCTAGAACTGCTGCTAGAATTGTTGCTGGAACTGTTGCTAGAATTGCTGCTAGAACTGCTAGTATTGACAGCATAAATCAAGCACAATTGGTCTTACTATTTATGGTATTAATCTTCTGTTGTAGCTGTAGATTTCTTGTAATTAGTAGTACAATTATAACTTTTTTATTTAGCTAGATTTAATTGATGTAATTGCAAAAATTCAGGCTTATAATTAATTCTAAAATTTCTATATAATAAAAGGAACTCTCACAGAGAGACATTCAATCCAAATGACACCTTGCTTCCTACTTGGGTCACTATTCTCACAATTCCATGTCTGTAACATAACAAAATGAATTCGCTTGGTATAATTTTTTCTTTTTTTTTATTAATGATATGATATAATATAATATTACTTGTTAAATATTAAATACATCCCATTGTAATGTCCTTTTTTTTAGTAAATTAAAAATAAAATTTAGCCACTCATAAGTAGGTTCACATCGCGATCTAAGTTTCATAATCAATTTGTCTTCTGTTGTACAGAACCCTTTTTTTTTTTTAATTTCCCAGAAGTATATTCGACTATATGTCTATCCAAAACTTGTTCTTCTTGTTTTACTGTTCTCTTCTTAATTGAAATAAGAAAACCCCTTGTTATAATAACATTTTTTAGTTTGAGAATTTTCAATTTTGTTCCTTTGCAGGCTCTTAAGCTGCTAATTGTTTATATTTAACAAAGAGTCTGCTCTTATTTGTTTTCAAGCGGGTAAACCCTTACATGGAACTTGTATATTTTCCAAATACAACCAAATTTAAGCAAAAATGAAATTTCCAAAACTTATACTACATCATCACAAGGGAAGTATTTCTCTGTCTTTGTTGCGATTTCCATTAGAAATGGAGTTAATTTTTAGTTGTTTTACTGGCATTTTATTTACTTCACATTAGTAATTTTCCACAACTGTTTTTGCCTCAGGTATACAAATGTGTCAAAGACAACCGAGGTTTTGCAGAAGTATCAACTTGGTTTCTTAGCTTTCGGGGAATTGGGATCTTAAAGTAGACAACAAAGGTTGCCGAAAACTCACAGCAGACAGATTTTAAGTACTTGTACATGTACTATTTCATAGAACATCTTGTATAATAATGCAGGTTGAGCAACAAAATCCTTCATTTCAGGTTACAATCCTTTATAATAATAAAAGTTTATGTCCATCTAAAAAAACATCTCTTTGTCCGCCCTATATACCATCAGAGTGATACAGAGAAGATTAGCATAGACTGTTTACAAGGACATCATGCATAGAGTAAATCTTCCATCAATTTTCTTCACTTTCTTTGCCTTCCTCAATCTGCATACCAATAGTTTTAGATGAGATTTTGCTCATTTGCCTCTGAATTCAGGTCTCCATTTATACTCATATTTTTCAATTTCCTGCAAATAACATCATCTCTTGCCACAATGTCAATCATTGAGAACAGTTCAGGGATTGGAGTCTCAAGTCCGCAAAGTATCAGTTCTAACAATGCAGTTTAGTACAAAGGAGATATGAGGCGAAAATATAATTGATTCAAAATGAATAAATACAATAGAAAAATATGAGAATAACTCAATTTGATATTACAGATGTTTAATAAGATGGGAAAGAAGGAATCATCATATATGACTATTGCTCAAGAGGCATCCACTCTAGTTCTAGTTCTAGTTCTCCAGATTCAACATTCTGGAGCTTGAGTGATACGTTCTGCCTCACCTTCCCATCAATAATGTTAATGACGCTGTCCTCTAGAAGGGCATTATCATCTGATTTCAACCATTTTCCGATTTGCATATTTCCAAACATTTCAGGGTCCCCAAATGCCAAGGCAGATGTTAGCAGAGGCTGGATATCAATCTCTGCTTCTCCCATTATGTCATCTGCTGAAAATGTGTCGTGATCAAACACTCTCTGCAGTATGGAAAATGAGGGGATCAGGAGAAAAAAAGTTGATTAATGATTAGTGAATATAGTGAAAGGAGTAGCCTTGTTGGTCACAAAAGAGTTCATTTTCATAGGAATGGAATCTCTGCTAAAGGTTAAAATTAACAAGCTAAAAAAATAAAAGAAAAGACAGACTTACCAATTTTACAGCCCCGTAATCCTGAGGAACTGACAGCATGAGTTCCTCATTCCAAATTGGATTCAAGTTGCTCTTGATTATAGTTGTTTGAGCAGTCTAATAATATCAACAATGTCGTTAGTTTACCCTAAAACAAAAGGAAGAAAGAAAGAAAAGAACTATTGTGATCTGAACTGAGTAGCAACCTTCTTCAATTGATTAATGAGAATTAACGGTAGCTTGCCATTAAGGCAGTACATATATGTGGTACCAAATCAAAATGAAGAAAATATGAACTGCCATGCAAGGTGAAGCTCTACCACTCTTCCAACCAATCAACCAAGCGAATGATTTAGTTGTGAAAGATGGCTCAGAACATACGATTCCATTTTTATCCGATTTTCTTTTATGAACAAAATGCTATGACATAAACTTGTAAAAAACAAAAGGCGTGGAGTCTGTAGAATCTCAAAGCTGAGCTTCATTCCCAAGGAATTCCCAAGTATAACTACAATATACATGGAAGAGAGAGGAACTAACCTGCTGTCCAAGATTCAGAACTACATAGGGATCACTTGACATCATATCTCTAATAGCCAAATTTGTGCCTTTAATCACTTTGACCTTCAACAAGCCAATAAACTCTACCATGCCTACCTGTTACAACTTTCAACGTTAAAAGGGCGAAGTTATTGGTAACATCATGTGGCTAAAAACAATCACATTATGTTGATTAAGTTGTTACTACTACCAAACTACTAAACCCTGAATCAAGATACTTGCAATAGGCACCTGGGAATGATTCTGCATTACAACAGAATCATGTATATGTATACATGCACATGCAGGTGTGCAAGCACACATACCCACAATACATACCATCACGAATATCCAGTTTAAATATGGCCCTATCAACAAGTTTATCGTCATCATTGCTAGCAATATGATTTTTTGATCTTTTACTTTTATCCTTCATGGAGCCTAAGAAAGAGAAGAGAGAGATAGGGATGTAGCAAAAAATTTTACCGATTTTTTCTGTGATGAATTTGTACTTCGAAAGCTCTCCATAATTTTTCGAGAAAAACTTGATTGGAGAGAGGCAGAACTCCTTCCTGATGAAATCCGCAGGCTAGGTTTCAAAAATTCTTGAAGTTCATACTTAGACCTACATGGAAAATTGAAATTATATGAATAAACCCTCCAATGCCCAAGCTATGACCAACAAATGAAATCTGGTTTACGCTGTCACCGATGCATAATCCAGATTGCAATAACCGTTAGTCATGCAAGTCAACAGTAAAAGAACAAGAAGACAAACAGGAACATATCTGTATGATAGTACGTTATTAGGTAATTTTGAAGGAAAATTATGGTATTTTAAGTATTTTCTTTACATTATCTAGCCAATTTGTGACCCATAATTTGAAAGGTCTGAACGAATTGCATTCCCTAATGACAAACATAATATTCAAGAAGTGTGGACATATGCACACATATATAACCTTGAAAGAATGCTTCAACTTGTCTACCTGATAAACTTTGCACGGGTCTCATGACTGGAATCTGGTCCAGGTTTTGAAACTCCTTCGGGTATAAAAGCCTCATAAATTGAATTAGCAGAAGAATTCCCTCCAACTTCAATCATGGCATCAATTTCATCATCAGACCACTCGTCCAATGTCACAGACAAAACCTGGAGGGAAAAGGACAAAAACAAATGAAACTCATGCTGGCAAAAAGCATATTACTGTCGTTCATTGCTGTAGCAGAGACACTATGGAAATTCACTAAAATTGCTAAGAAGAATCAGAGGCTTGAAAAAGACAATGTAAGAGGAGCCATAAGCATGCATATAGACATCAGTTTGGTAGAGTTGACTGAAGAATGTTTTTATTAGTTATATCTCCCAGTAAATATAGGAGAAAATAAATTTAGAAAAAACAACTTTAAGGTAAACTTAGTTTGAATCTCTTGTACGAGGACTTAGGATGAGGACATACAAGTACATTGTCAAACATGTTGCCGTCAGTGTACAATCACTCATCATGCCTTCCTATAAATGCTTTCTCCCTAGTGACGGAAATTAATCTAAAGGCCAATGCAAGAGTTACCTTTGAGACATGTGTACCCAGGCTTCTGTGCACACCACAACATTTTAAGCATATAAACACTCCAATATTTGCTGACCTGAAAGCGTAGTGGTCAAGAAAATTGTCAACATTCAAAGAATAAAGTAAAGGAAATAACATGATGTTATGGTTGCTTCTTTTCTCCAATTACGCGGTCTCTTCCTGGGGTCATGCAGGAGCAGATACTAATAATTATATAATAGTGATTTTGATATTGATAGTAGGAGTAGCAAAATCAACAGCAGTAATAATATTAATACTAAGGCAATGCAAAGCAATAGGGTGGATACAAGAGTCACAAACCAAAAAGGAAACAAAAATCAATTCCTAAACGAAAAGGCATTGATACCCATTATTCACAAAGAGTTAAAAATATGTGCTATAATTCAGTACATTTTTCAAGGGTTGCATGCTAAATCAATTAAATTTCTGGAAATAAGGTGCTCATACACACATCCTTTCTCCCCTCGTGCACACACAGATTTAACAAATGCTGTCAACTCAACCTACCCAAGATCCTAAAAGAGGCCAGTGGTAAAGCCAAATTATGAATCTATTATAACCACTTCCCTTGCCATAATCTTTGTTTTGTTCATACTGCATCCTGAACATACGAAAAACTAATCAACTTATTGAATACCATCTGTCAAATAAATTTGACCATATTAATTTTAGCCACAAGGCAGTTATGGCCAACAGCAATTCTTGTGTCTATTCACAAGCACATAAATAAAGATTATCTGATATAACAGAGCCGAAGTGTTGAAACATACGCCCATTTAGGATCTGGAGCACCACAATCAGCACAAGTCCGATTATCACGTTGAAGCAATAAATCCTTTAATCTTCTTTTACCTGCACAAAGGATTCTCATCAAGAGAATCATTTAAGTAAAACGGCACATACAAAGCAGCCAAAACAACAGATGCTAGAGAGATGAGGTAAATATATATTTTTTTTTTCCAGAATTTCGTCTAACATGTTGTAATGATCATTAGTTGCAGTACAACGTGCATTAACATGGAGAACGTCTGGCCCATGTGCTTATGCTGCACACGTTTATAGATTCAACATTTCAGAAGCAGCCAGTGATGAAGTTATTATGAGTTACATTATAAAGTATAAATCCAATATAGTTAGCTATAGTCAGCAGGTCAATAACAAATATATATATATATATAAGAAAAAAGAATGAATAAACTATTTGATCACTATCATCACCCAAAGTAACACAAACATACCTGAGGTAGGCCTCCCAAGTTCTGACAGATGACTGTTACGATAATTCATTGCTCTACTTTTGATGCACAATCATCCAAAAAATACTATTTACTGAGAAGCCTGAACAAAAATCATCCGGAAGGAAAAAGAAAAACAACCAAATTCAGCAAAAGTGATGGTAAGGACCAAAAAACTAACACCTTGATGAACACTTTGATAATTTTAATCATTTAAACAGAATCAATAACTGTCTTTGGCCTTCTTCGCAGGAAGAAAATCAATCACCAAAGTCTAGCAAGAACATCAAATGATAGATTGGAAAGTATACAGATATGAACAAGATTAATACAAATAAAATGTAGAAAACTGTTCGACCTGATTAGAAATACTATACTGAAAACCTCCAATTCACCATGAAAATCTTTCAAAAACTACAGCAGTGTGTATGAGATCATTGGAATGATTCAGATTATCAGCATAAAACATCAAAATTGCAATCTGATCTCCTTCATCCCAGAAGCCAGAACAAAACACAACACAAAAGAAAGAAAATTTACTGTTTGGTTGCTGAGAAAATGGAGGATGATTTGTAATTCTGCTGTTATTTTGGCATTCCAAAAATGAAAAGCAGAAAAAAATAACTAAACTGAGAAGGAAAAACTTAATTAAGGCTCATAACCCAGATAAACACAATCCTAAATAACCTCAAAGCATGAAGATAACTAACCACAATAGCGTATCAACCTCAGATAATAAAAAATAAAAAATTTCCCATAAATTTCATTGTATACCAAGATTAGAAACCCGTTAAAATAGCCAGGAAGAACAGAAGTTTGTTAACAGATCACAACCATTGCCAACATAACAGAATATGAAGGATAATATTGAAACCAACTACAACAACAAAATAACAAAAAGAATCATTGAAAATGAAAGAAAGATCAGAAAAGGGTATTTAGAATTCTCACCTGGGAATTGAAATGTATGACTTTAACAAGAGAAAGAAAGAGAAAATGGTTCATCAACTTGGGGGCGAAATATCAGACAGAGAGAGAGAGCTTTTAATTTGGGATGAAAACAAGGCAAATTTTTTTTTATTCAATAAATTATTATATTATCATATGTGTCAGACATGGGAATGATTCACATATTCGTTGGAATTTTCCCTTTCACACCTCTTATACGAACAAAACACGAATTAATATCAGAAATTATATAAAGAGTTATTATTAATAATAATTATTATTATAAAAATAAAACAGGTTGTAACGAGCGAAGTTCAGTTAAATTACGTTGTACAACTGCAAATGAAGTGGTCGGTCGTTAATATTCCCTGCATAATAAACAGAACATCACTGAAAATATGTTATAACAAAATTACACACAGTTTCTTCAATAACGTTTGATAATGTTACCCACCGTCATAATCTTTGCATTGGATAAAGGCATTATTCATTTTGAAAGTTTCTTTGATCATTTACCATAAAGTTACCCGCCAGTCATAATGTTTGCATTCTGTAAAGGCATTCTTTTTGTTAAAAACGAATGTTTGACCAAATAAGCAATGAGAATATTCTTTGATCATTTGTAATGCATTAGTCTTTGTTAAGTGGTAACACTATAAACTAAATATAATATGATAATGTCATGGATCAATTCGTTATAGATTATCAAAGTGTGTATTTACTTCTTATTTTATCAAAAATAGGGATCTATCCGTTATTTCCCCATTTATTTATTTATTAAAGTTGGCAGTTTGAGCATATTGGAGACTCAAATGTCAATAGTATAAACGTATGTATTACGTAATTTTAATTAAATATTTGAATTATTGTAATGTATTTTTATTCAATATTTGACTTGGGAAATTATTTATAAAATTGATGTTTCTAAATATTTATAATTTGTATTTTAAAATAAGGATGGGGAGTCAAATATTCTTTGAAATTATGTTTGATAGTTGCAAGTAAAAATAAATTAAATTTAAATTAAATTAAATTTTATACATTTAGTATTTGCTAAAAAGAATAATGTTGAAGGCTTGACTAATATTATTAATTTAATAAAATTATTATATTCATAAATTAAAATATAAAATTATTATTTTTAATTAATATGATACTTCTTTATTGGGTGATGCTGACTTCTTGTTAAGTAGAGGATTAATCATTTATATGTATGAATAAGTCTTGAATTATTAATTTTATTTATTTATAATTATATGCTTTAATTCTTGATTCAATCAATATAAAGACAAGGCTCTAAGCCTCTAATAAAGGATAGTGCTATATTTTATTTTATTTTTTATTATAATATGTTAAAGTATGATCATGTTACATATTAGGCATTATCGTAATTACAAGTATTATTTATCTTTTTAATTTTTTATTATAATTTTTAAATTTTTATAAAATTATATAATACAGTGTAATGTTATCGATAATTTTTATTTTATTCTTTTATTGTAATTTTTAATATTTTTTGTTACAATTCTCAATTTATAAAAATATAACAAAAATTTGATAATTACCTTTAAAAAAAATTAAGTATTACAATGGAAAAATTAGAGATTATAACAAAAAAAAAAAAAAAAAGAGAGAGAGAGAGATAAAATAAAATTAGCATAGGGTGGAGCTGAATGCACTGTAATTTTACCCCACGGGGAAGACACAATAACATAAGTTAACGAAATGTTAACATCATTTTGTTATTTATTTATTTAATCAAACACCAAATGTCATTAGATTATTGCTTTGCACATTGTGGATGATGAATTAGGTATTGGATTCAACAACATTCATCTAACTTCTTTCTCAATTGAATATTATTTGACTTTTTTTTCTCTATTATTTCATAAATTAATATATATATATATATATTATCCTTAAACAATAAAGGCATTAAGAGATCGATTTTCGCTCACACTAATTTTGAAGATAATTTTTTTTTTTTTTTTGTATATTCAATTATATCGTAATATAATTAATCAGATCTTTCATGAAAAAAAATTTTATGAACTGAGTATACACCACTACTTCAGTCACACTAAGAAAGACCATTAAATGAAATGTGATTGACATTTATCAATACACGATGCTATATTATGGATACAACATGTTTTGCTTTCTTCAAGAGTTCATTAAACTTCCTTCCCTTATTATTAAATTATTTCACTTTCTTTTTCTACTTTATTCCATCAATTATATATATATATATATATGGTTATGATAGAATTGCTAAAATATGTACATTAAATTTGCAATTTGGTATATTAATTGTGTAATTAAACTTATAATTTATAAGTTTAAAAATGTTAATCTTTTACCATCAATCAAATACTCTTTATATAATAGCTAAAACCTTTTGTCCATTACAAAGTATTTCAAAAGTGGGCAAGCTTATAAATAAACGAGGTTCATTTAGCACCCAACACCCTTGCTTGCTTGAGCCATAACAGGGTGTGATAACTGTATACATTTTCCACTCCAGAATAATGACAATGGAGAATAGGAAGATGAGCAGAATCAATGAATTAGACAGAATACAGCATCTTTTTTGAAGATGACAATTACTTCAATATTCAAAACTCAAAAGGTCCCTAATTCGTATTAATCGCAAGGATCGCACAATTATTTAATCATACAGATGATGAATGTTAACAGCTAAGCAAGTTCTTCGATCGCAGATGATGAAATCACATGCTGCATGAAAAACGAAACATTACCTAAAAGGATGAGACCATCGCTTGTTTTTCTGATACAGCGATGATTGGGGTTCATAATAATGCGAAATCAATAGACTTCTACATGCCACTGCTTGTTCTTCTTCAGCTGTGAAAGCTTCTGATCCCAGCTTTCTCCTCTCTGTTCCGCAACTCTCTTCAGAGTTTCCTGGATCCCTGGCATCATTCCCTTGAGCCCACAGAAGTATATATGGGCTCCGCCGTCCAAGAGTTTGAAGACCTCATCACTGTATTCCTCAATCTTATCCTGAACGTACATCTTGCCTCCGCTCTTGTTCTTTTGCTCTCTGCTGAGTGCTTTGTCATAACGGAAGTGATCTGGGTAGTCCTGAAGATACTTGGTAAATTCATCATCGTAAAGGAGACTGTCAGAGTTGGCCACCCCAAGGAAAAGCCATGCAAGGCCACCAAACTTGTATGTCGGAACAGATTCCATGAACATACGGCGGAGGTAACCTCTGAAAGGTGCTATACCAGTGCCGGTAGCAATCATTATGTGGATAGCATTGGGATTGTCTTCAGGCAAAAGCATAATCTTACCAGACGGTCCTGCCAAAATATAATAGTGCAGTTATTTCAGTCTTGACCACCAATTACCTAGTCTTGTATACAAGTAACCAATGCAGGGTATGCATGAACATAAACAATTTGATTAACATTTAGCCATATTATCAATGTTTATCAATAGAGAACAACCAACTCGTTCTCATCCTCTATAAAATCTCAAAACAGAAAGAGGAAGCAAAAATATTAACTCAGACAAGAACAAAATCATAAGAATGGCTTATGAAATTTGCTAATTCTGAGTCCTGATATTGTAAAACATTAAGCAGGTAATTCTGGATTAACCAACAGAATATCACAAAAATCTAGCATGGTGAATTGGAACTCTCAATGAAAAGAAAGCCACAAGAAGTTGTGGACATAGTACTTAATTGGAACCGTCAACTATGGGAAAAGCAAGGAGAAGGAAACTATATTGTACCCATATCTTTAACAGAAAGGGAAAGAAAAGTAAATGTAATATTCAATTTTTATCACTCCTCTAGCACTCGTTAAATGTGACACTTTGGTGGCATGCAATACATACAAAATGTAGAAGTTAGAGAAAAGAATCATTGATTAGTAGATACTGACTCAGTCCAGCTTATAAAGCAATTAAAAAACCTAGGAAGGGTTCACTTATCAAGCTACTTGAAGAACAAATAGCCATTCCCACTTTTCCACTGGCCAGCCTATCATATCAAACTATCTTCAATATTTTTCAAATAAAAACTCATCATAAACCACAGATTCAGTCAACTTAATAACCTTTTGACAATTTCTTTAAATTAGCAAAGGTGACAGATGCAATAACATTTCAATAGGTCAATAAACATCAAGCATTCATGTCTGATGTCTGTTTTTGTAAAAAAATATGGCTTTAATGTGTTCATATATAAGTAGCCATTACAAAGCTATCAGACCTGCAAACACAAAGATCTAAAACGCATGTAGTTTGGCTAGTTCTTTCATTAGATTAATAGGATTGTACCTGTGATCCGAACTTTGTCTCCGGGCTTTGAGTCGCAGAGGAAATTGCTGCATATACCATTCTTTGAAGGATCCTCCTTTCCAGTCTCAGGGTCATAATATACAGCACGACGGACGCATAGACTGGCTGTCTTGCCATCAAAGGAGTCTCCATACCTGGTTGATGCAATTGAATAAAGACGTACATTGTGGGGATTCCCAGGTTTCTTTGGATTTTCACCCTGTCAAGCAAAGATACCTTGAATGAGATGATTTCAAATGCAGAAATTTAAAGCAAAAATTGTAACTAACATGCCAAGACAGAAGAATGATATCTAGAATGCATGCACTTAATGACTTGAAGGAAGAGAGGCTGTGGGTAGCTATTTGACCTGACTAGATATTGCACATAGATTAATCAGCTAAATTATCAACGAAATATTATGTTTACATTGACAGAAGAAGAGATACTTCCACAGCAATGAAATAAAGAAAACAGTTGATTAGACAACAATGCCCATCAGGCGAGTACATAACTGCCCTTCAGTCCAGGTTTCTTCTATGAGTGAAAATTTGATGTATTACTAAAGATTAAGAAATTATAAATAAACCAAATGACTTACAGGAGGGATAACTCCATAGCTCTGTCCTTCCCAGTAGGGAACATTTCCACCATGATCAATCACAATATGGCAAGTTTCTCCAGGAGCTTTGGGGCCTACAAGTCTCTCAACAGAAACAATGGTAGCTGTGTAGGGTTCCTTGGGTTTGTATATGTTTAGTGGGGGCTCCTTTGCCTCTTCCAGCTCTAATGGTGAAACTGCAACCTTAGATCTGCTAGCTTGTTGCACTGACATGCATACCACATAAGGATTTCTCGACTGAGCATTCCTTGATTTCAGGTCCAGAGATAACATAGGAGCCCATGATTTAACACCAAATCGTAAATTGGGTGTCTGCAACCACAAAATCAAGACCAGTTTCTTTCACATTTGAGTCACTGAATGCAGCATATAGGAGATTAATGTTCTTTTCACCACATGAAGCATATGAAAAAAAGCAACAAGCAATGGCAATATATCAAAGCTTCTTTCTCAATTTTGCCAAGTAGGTAAACTAGTCAAGAAAATCTGTCATTCAATAAACAAAGTTGGCACCATTCGCACCCCAATAAAACAATAAAATGAAAAAAGATTGAGAAAGAGGGATGAGATCATTCAGTACGTAAAAAACTAACATAGTCAGTAACAGAAAGATCTATTCAGTAAGATTTTTCTCATTGTAAGTTCTAGGTTCTGCACGTAAAACTTCTCACATTGGCCAGCATAACCAGCAACTCTAATTAGTACAGAATTTCAACATTCAGACACAATTTAGATATTTATCCAGCAAGAAAGGGAAGCATTTAGAGAGTATGAACTACAATATGAAGTCGACTTTACTAGTTGCTACTAAAACACTCAGATTCCACAGCCTGATTGCTGTGAATAGAACTCAAAAACAAAGTCCGACATCCTAACACACACAAAGCAAGAGAGAGAAGCATGCAACATAACAAGCTTCTCATTTAAAATTGCGAGAACTGACATTGATATGCCCAACACCAGCATGAGAGCATTTCTCCCAACATACAGATCACATAAAACTTGCCGTAATTCAAACCAAAGAAGTATTTACAAGTTTGATCTAACACGAACAAGGTACAACAAATTCAAGAAAGAAAAAAGAGAAAGGCACATGATTCAACATTTTTTTTACGTGTTCACCACTGCTATCATTCACTGTTTGACAACTTGGCAAACTTTCAAATCATCTCTTCTGGCCAACAAAACCGCATCAAAAAGTGTTCAAGCAAAAGTTGACCAAATACAAACACAAAACATCCAAAAATACACAGCAAACTGAATTATTTGACATCAAGCTCCTAGACACGATTAAGAAACACTTGAACATAAACCAATAAAGAAGAAATAAAAACAGAAGCTTAAAAAGTTACCTTAAATAGAGAACAATTCCTCAGAGTAGCATCACTCCCAACAGGAACAGCCGCAGAAACCTGAAACAAAACCCATTAAAATCAGTCAATGCTCCGTTCGGCTACTCCTAGAATGCAATTTTCCTAACAAATCATTTTAATTTTTGTTTCTCGGAAACCAAACAGAAAAGTAAAAATTTATAAATATTAAAGCAGAGCAGACCTGAGATACGACCGAATGAGCCATGATCAGATCAAAGACAGAAGGATAAGATCTTTTGACAGAAGTAAACGAAAAGGATTTTCTTTATTTCCCTCTTTTTCAGTGATTCAAAAAGAGAAAATCAAATCTAAGGTTAGGGGTTATTAAAGCGTTTGATTTGATCATGCAATACGAAAATTGCAGTTGTATTTGTGATCCTTTGGAGAGTTGCAAAAGGCAGCTTCAGCTTCTCCGGCTGCAACTGCTGCACCCTCTGCAAATTGGTTATTTAATTATTTTTATTTTGGGTTAGACTTAGACCTGTGATGTTCAAAATTACTCAAATCACCCTCTATTATATAAAATAAAAATTGAACTGCTTCGCAATTTTAATGCATTTAGCATACAAAATTTAATTTTTTTACCGCCTTAAAAGATTTTATAAATTAAACTAATCAATACTACTAATAATAAATAAATTTATTATTAATATTTTCAAATTTATAAACAATTTTTTATATTTCTTCTATATGACTTTTTACAACTGCACAAAATATTTTTAAATCTAATTTAGTTCAATACTATTTTTTAAAAAATAATTATCTATTTAAAAGTGCTATAGAAAAAAATATTAAAATGTAGTACTAATTAGTAACGACAACCGGCACTAAGTATTTTTTATTTAATTGAAATTTATAAAACTAAAAAAAAAATTGCAAATGGGCCCTAAAATGGAAGAAAACAAAATAAGTAGACGAGGGTAATTTAGGCATGAGAAAAGTAAAGCACTTGCCCATGGGGTTAAGCCGTTCTTAGACACTAAAAAGGTCGTTTAGGAGTCAGAATTGGACAAACAAACAATAGTACTAATGGACCCCACTTGAACTGGACAAATAGTATTAAATGGACCCCACTTCCCTCCACCACTTTTTTCTTTCAAATACACTGTACTCTGAAACCTGTCCGTGGATAGTTGAAGAATTCGAGTTAAAAAACGAACAAACTGTTATAAAATATAAGAGTTTTATAGCATAAAATATGAAATTTGTAATATAAAACGTTAACATTATAATATTTTAATTTTTTCAATTCAATAATACTATAATCATATCTTTAATAATACAATCAAAGGGTTAGCAAAAAAGTATGGATTCAAACTTACAATCGACCTTAGATCGGTCTATAAAATTATTGAAATATCAGGTTAAATTTTAAAATTAAACATGTCCCGAACCCAAGTTGCAAATTTGAATATTCAAATTTATTATTTAAAATAATTTTTTTAAAATTTTTTTATTATTACATTCAAAATTTAGGTTATAAAAATTTAGATATAAAAATGAGTACGGGCTAAACTCCGTCTCGAATATCTAAAAACCAAACCCAGTCCGGGCCAGGTGTATTGTGAACCCTGGTAAAACATTTATATTAAATAGAATTGTCAATGTATTTAGACAACCCTAGTCCAATATTTATACTAAGTGGTGATTATCCATTTGATAGAGTGCTTCTAAAACCACCCATTGGGATTCTGACAACAATTCTTCTTTTTTTTAATGAAAAGGGCCCAACTAGGGTGTGTTTACTAATAGCACGCCTTAAAACACTCTTGAGCCATGCCCAAACTTGATGCCTAATCTAAAAGCACAAGAATTTCCTTTCCATTCCTTTTCTAATTGAAATTGTGGGTGGGTCCTACAATGAGGTGGCAGAATGTACTTGCAACAGTAACAGGTGGCGCTCACGGGAGATACTACCAGAAACCACAGATCAAATCATATCATCCAAAACAGAACCCCACTTTGCATCTACAAATCCGATCCGTTGCATGATATTGAATCTACAAATCCGATGAACTTGTTGGGTGGGTCCTACAAAGAGAGAGAGAGAGAGAGGCCAAACACAACGGTCAGCGGTCACCTTTAAATTCCCATCCAGTCACAACTCCGTGGGTCCCACATAAAACCCCTGGACGAGATTACTTCTCCTCTTTGCTGTCTTTCCGGTCAGCCACCAACCCCATCTGCCCGAAATTCATCGCATCCAATTCAACGGCCCAGATTCTTCCAAACCACACATAACTTGATCGACTTTTAACCACCTTAATCGCCTCTGACACCAATTTTGGACCTCTTTCCACATTCCATATAAATTAATATTAAAAAAAAAACACTTGATATCGGAAAATGTTTTATTATTTTTATTTAATTAACAGTATTATGTTAGTTGAATTTGTATTTTATAAATTAAAAAATAATAATAATAAATTTTAAATAATTATTATAAATTCAAATTGAATGTTTAAGCTGAATTAATTACTATTTAAAACAGTATTATTATTATTATTACGCAAAAATAAAATATTGTTGATAATTAATTTAAGGATAAGTTTTTTTTTTTATATATAAAATACAACATCATGAATTCATTATGTTTAAATTTGGCTCGCAGTATAATTAGAAGTAGATTCTGTTTACATTTATGAAATATTAAAAAATTAAAAAAAATTAAGCCGAAAATCTCTTTAAAATTAAAAAATATACATTTTGAAATAAAAGAAAAAGAAAAAGTTAAATAAGCAACCGGAGGCCAGTGAAGAATGAGTCATGACTGTGAGGGTAGATGCTAACGTTGATAGCTGCTGTAAAAGGAAAATCCAATTTTTATAATTTCACCTGCAGTGCAGAGCAGAGCAGAGCAGAAGAGAACCTAACCTGAAACAACCTGCTAGAAACAGAGCCAAGTATCTCTATAAGGTAATTTCCGAAGCTCGAAACCCTAGCTCGTTTCCATTTCTGTTTGGTTACCGAGAGAATTCGCATCAGAATAACGGAAACCAGAATTATTTAGAGCTTTTAATCCTTGAATTTCAGCGTTTCTACTTCGTGTTCCGTTTGGTTTCTGAATGAATCACTGAACATATCGGATTATTAGTTAATTTTCTTGTTTGTATTGAATTTTTAACAAATATATGCTTTCGGAGTTCGTTTTTTCTTTTTCGTTATGTTTATTGTTGATGGATTGGTTTGGTTGTGTTAATTTTCAGGTGTTTGATGATTTAGCTGAGATCATTTGTACGAGTTGATTGAACTGATTTTCTGAGTTTTTGTGAATTGATTGATAATTTTCTGTTTTTTTTTTCAAAAAAAAATTGAAATGTGCACTTTTCTGCGTTAAAGTGAGTTAATTGAGTGTGTGTATATATATATATTTCCACTTGTTTCAATTTCGGTTGTTGATAGTGAACTTTCTGATATGAACGAACCTACTTGATTCTTGTGTTATTTCAGTCAAGGCCTGTCTTCTTGACTATGTTTTTCATGCTTGACTGCACTTGAGGTTTGTCTTCCATTAATAAGCATGCGCAAGATTGCCTATTATCTATGAAAGTTGTACAAGAGTGATATAAACTATAAAGAATAAATTGAATAATTGTTTTATGTATGGAGTGGGGATGACTTGTAATTCAAAGGTGAAATCGGTAGATCTTGTTCTCTTTAGTTCATTGACAAAAGGTTGTAAGAAAAGTGGATATTAATCCAAGTATCATTTCTTGTTAATTGGCATTTATACCTAGCAAGCATCCAATGTGGACGGTTAAAGCTGCAATAGCACATTAGTAGAGTCAGTATTGTAAAATAATGTACTGTTTCTTGAAAGTTCTTCTTCGTTGTCTATGGTTCGATATCAGTCTCTCTTGTCATGTAGAATTTATGAGTGGACAATACAATTAGCGATTGAAGCATTTGATTCTCATCAAGTAATTAGGGGTTAGCCTCCTAGTTTGGCCTATGAGTGTGATTTAGGTGCATTTGGTTGATCTTCATACTGCATGTCGTTGAAACTTTTTGGTACCTCGTTGACGTCTATTCTGTTGGTTGTGCTGCCAGATTAGAGTTGCAGATTCTGTACACGTAACAGCTTCATGACTTCTCCTGTGCATGATATGTCTGGTATTTTCCATCTGAATCTTGATCAAGCTCAGTTTCTTATAATTTCTTCATGATGAATGATTTAACCTCAGTATATAGATTAAATTTCAAAATCTACTTCTTATTAGGCACCCAATTGAATAAAGAATATTTCATATTATAACAATTCTAGAATTGTATTCTTTTATTTAATATTCAATTATTCATATGCTAAAAAACAATGACATCGCCATATTTCGCAAGGGTTAAATGATACTATAGTTGCAATCCTTAATGAACTGTGAGAATTTTGGTCTTTCTAGGGACCTGTGTAATTAGTTTGTGTAGTCATAAACCTGAGCCAAATGAGACTCAGTCTTGATGCTTATTTAGAACATGGGTTTGAAAATTTTGAGACCTATGTTCATCCAAACCATTTTCTTTTGTTGTGATTCCTATTGATTCATGTTCTACATATTCTAGTATATTATGGTGAGAATTTTACCTAAAGGATTGGGAGAGACTCAGGCCAGAATCTTCTGCAATAAAGGAGAAATAGTGAATCTGGTGGCTATTTCAAGCTGCTTAGTTTTCATCAAACTTATCAGCATTCACGGCAAAAGATCTATATATTGGTCTTGTTTGCCCAATTGCTTTCTTTGTGCCAGTGTGATGTGGTTGTAATTCACTGTAGAAATCATATATGGTCTGTTATCGCATTGTTGATTTTATGGAATTGGACTCCTTTGTCCTTACAGTGTGCGTCTCTGGGTTTTGGCTGTCAATTTTGCAGCTTGGCATCTTGGCATCTTGGGTTTACTCATTTTTTTCTTTCTGTGATATATATCTCGTATACACTTTGCATTTCTAACACAACATTTGTTGCTTTTGAAAATGTTTGTGCAGATAACAGTGAAGCTGATGAGCAGAACCAGCACCCGGAATCCCAGATGCAGTCCCCATCACCTGCAACAGGAATGTCTCACCCCAGCATCACAACCCCTAATGTTCAATATGCAACGCCTCAAGTTGGGGCAGGCCATGATATGGTATGATATTCGAAACAAATCTCTCTCTCTCTCTCTCTCTCTCTCTCTCTCTCTCTCTCTCTCTCTCTTGTGAGTGGGTGTGTGGGGAGGGCAGCGAATTTACAACCTTTTTAACTTGAAACATTTTTGATAGACATGTTACCTGTACATATAATTTTTTTTTTGTCTAATTTGTTTTCTTTAATTTATTAAAAGAAGTGCTATAAGAGGTATAAAATTAGAATTTGGATAACATATTATGTCTGATTTGAATGCATCATGATTTTAGAACTCATTTGGGCAATCAGAGCATATGGGGCCAGCAGTGGCAGTCACGGTGATTGATTTTTAGAGATTGTGCTTCTGTGTGTTAGTGATACTAAAATGATCTCTCAAGTGTGAGGAGTTGCTGATGGTTATAAGCTCCTTTGCCTTAGTGGTGATATGTAGTTTTGTGTTGTGTGAGGAGATGGTGGTGGTAGTGGTACAGATGTGTTATGGTGTATAAGCTGGTCTTGGTAATTGTGGTATGGCTTTGTTCTTGGGTGGTAGCATCAAAGTTAAATTATGTGATTGAGGTGGTACTGCAGTAGTGAGTTGTGGCTGTGAAGAATCATTAGCATATATGTATGGAACAAATTAAGTTCTATGGTCATGATATTTTCTTTTTCATTTTTTTTAAGGGGTAGTAATTACTATTAATATCCATGATGATGGTGTCACTTAACTTCATGTTTGGGGGCTTTTGCCATGATGGAATTGAAAGGATAATTCTTAAGCCTTGACAGGAGAAAGGAAAACAGAAGAAGGATTTTTAATATTTTGTGTTTGAAAGATTAGGAGGTATAAGAAAGGACATTTGATATAATTGATGGTTAAAGTGAGAGAGCCAGAGAGGGTGAACCCTGAGGGGCATATAAAAGTACCAGAGATTTAAGAGAATGGGAGATTTAGAGAGGTAGGGAGGGAGAGACATTCAAAACTCCAGAGCAAAGAGAAGAGAAAAGAGAGGTTATGTTTGAATGTTGAGGTATAAGAAAGGTCATATTGTATAATTGATGGAGAAACTAGGGTAATCATTTATAAGGGAATTTTCCATGAACCTATTCTAAAGTGTCTGCAAGTTTCACTCAGCCGTCACAATTTCAAATCAGTTTGGGAAGAATTTTTTTCTTAAATGTTGCTATTTGCTTTCTGTTGGAGGGTCATGGATAACAGATGCACATTTGAAAGTCACTTACTTAAGGAGCTAAAAATTCAAGGAATCAAAGAGTCATTTTTGTGCTTTTGTTCAAGAAATTTTTTCTTTTGGTTTGATTTCCTCTGTTAATTTTTGCTAGTTATGTTTATGTTATAACATATTTGATGGTATATCACGGTAAAATTGCTTTCTTGTTTTAATACATATCCCTTTTGGCATTCTTCTTTCGTGTTACTGAAAGATCTCGTTGATGGTTGATTGATGAATAGCATGGCAAATTGGTAGGTTAGGTGAGGTTTCTGTGTCAATATTCTTGATTTAAAAAATACTTTTATTCCTTGTTTTCAGCATTTCTATTGAATTGACTTTTAATGTTGTTTCAAGAAGGGACTTTTGTGGACTGAGAATTCTTGGCTTGTTGATTATAGTTAATGATGTCAAAAAAAAAAAAATTTCATTGTTCGTAATAAATCCATATATATCGTGAATTCTGATTGTATCATAGTTCTTTTCGTCATTTTCTTCTCTACAAGTATTTGAAAGGAACAATTAAGTTAGCGTTGGTCATGGCTTTATCATTCCTTTCAGACTTGTGATCTTTGTTGAGACGGTAGTTCTCAGCAAAGTCTGATAACTGAACCACTGATAAACCTGTAAAAAGAAAGCTAGAAAATTTTAATTGTGAAATTTGGTATATCAACTAATCATTTATCCCTGGCTTCACATAATTCAAGGCACCATCAGCTTACCCATATCTGCATCCCTATTATCGTAGCATATTTACTCCCTATGATGCGCAGCCATATCCTCCGCAGACCTGTGGTGGACAACCAATGGTATGTTATTCTGTTCAATTCTACTTATTGATTATGATAACACTATTGTATGCAATTTCAAGACCATCAGGTTTATGAACATTATGTTGTAATTATTTGACAATAAACTATGTCAGGTCCGACTTCAGTTAATGGGAATTCAGCAAGCTGGAGTTCCTTTGCCAACAGATGCAGTTGAGGAGCCTGTATTTGTCAATGCAAAACAATACCATGGCATCTTGCGACGTCGACAGTCTCGTGCAAAAGCTGAATTGGAAAATAAAGCCTTAAAGTCTCGGAAGGCATGTTATGAACTGCAAACTTTATGTCTTCTTCAAATTGGTAGTTTTACTTCAACAATTTTAGTTCGGTTGGCTTGCAGGAGATTCCTCTAGTATTTGTGTCACTTAATTAAGTTTTGAATGTATATTTTTTATTACAATTTTATTTATTTATTTATATCAGTTTCTGTTGACTCGTTATTCAAACTAATTGTGCAGCCATATTTACATGAATCTCGACATTTGCATGCATTACGAAGAGCTAGAGGATGTGGGGGCCGGTTTCTCAACTCGAAGAAAAATGAAAACCTGCAGGAGATAGCATCAAATGACAAATCACTGTCGAACATCAATCTCAACTCTGATAAAAACGAATTTTCTTCCTCGGATGGCAAATCCTAATATTTATGAATGAACAGCAGTGCATGGAAGAAGCCCCGAGAACAACCATTCACAAATAACGGCCAGAGAACTTAAGTTACCTTGCCAGCCCGAACTGTCTTGTTATTTGCTTCCTTCTATGTCAGTACTTAGAAATTAGTAATGTGTATAGAGTTTCCAGTAGTAGGCCATAGGAAAGTTACAAAAACAAAGTAGGCAAAATGTATGGAAGTGTAGTGATAGTTATCTTCTTCGGAGTCGAATTTTTTTCCAGAGGGATTGATGGTTGAGTTTCTTGTGTGTGCACTTATTATTCCTAGAGGGTTGAAATCTAATTTTCTGACAGAAAATTGGAGGTTGGGTTGGTAATGTGACATTAGCCGAGGGTAAGATTAGGATTGATCTAGCTTTGTAATATTATCCCCTTTCATTTCTTATTTGTCAACTTGGATAATAAGTTAGAAATATTTTTAATCCAAATTTGTAGCTCTTGTACTTTGTTTTCTTCTTTGGGGGACTTGGGTGGGCTTATGATATTGAATCAATGGTTTGTGCCACAAAATACCTAAAATGAGAATTTAAAAATAAAAGAAACCACCCCATAATGAGGGTATGTTTGTAATTACACGTTAATGTTAAATTTTGAAAACATTCGATAAATAGGTAGTTTGTTAACTTTCCATTCAAGTGAAGAATGACCATCTGAAAACAAACACGTGTATTGTTATTGATCTTTTAATAGTATGTTAGGATTTACATTGACTTATTATCACTGATAAAATTATTGGAGCTGGTACAGTGTTGACCAAATAGTCAATGATTTAGACAATGGGTCATTCAAACAAGGAAAGTATTCCATATTTTCTATATATTTCTCTCTCTCAATTATCTCTTCATCAATTAATTCAACGCATAACTATTACTCTCTTTTGTTTTTTGCATCATCCCATTTCCAATATTTTCTTCTGATGAATCATTCAGCACTTTTAACATTGTTCTTGAATTTTGTCTTTATATTTTATTTTTAATTATAATTACTCTTATAATATTATGATCATAAGTCCATAACTGAGTTGTATTGTATGTATCATCTGGAATTCGTTGGTTGGTCCATGGACCAATACTAAGATTAATTACACATTTGTACATGTTTTTGTTTTTCTTCCTTATCATTCTTCATATATTATATA
>JAXCLQ010000004.1:3453310-3477120 GCA_035584115.1 Cedrela odorata
TAGTACTGACAACCACAATCAAATTTATATCATCCAAAACGCGACCCACCTTGCATCTGCAAATCTGATCCGTACATTTCATTATTCTCTCTCTCTCTCTCTCTCCAGAGACCAAACACAACGGTCAGCGGTCACATTCAATCCCATCCAGTCACAACCCCGTGGGTCCCACACAAACTCTTGGACAAGATTACTTCTCTTCTCTGCTGCCTTTCCGGTTAGCCACCACACCAACCTGCCCGAAATTCATCGATTCCAATTCAACGGCCCAGATTCTTCCAAATCGCACACAACTTGATCGACCTTTAACCTCCTTAACCGCCTCCGACACGAAATTTGGACCACTATCCATATTCCACTTAAATTAATATTATTAAAAAAAATTACTTGATTGAGTAAAATTATTTATTTTTAATAAAAATAAAATTTTTATTTAAAATTTATTATAAGAATTTTTTAGTTAGGAATAAGCTGAAAAAGAAAAATTTTAGCTGAATTAATTACTATTTAATGCAGTAATAAAATAATTCTATCATAATTACACACACAAAAAAAAAAAAAACAGTATATATTGGATGATAATTAATTTATGGATAAAGTTTTTAAAATGGTAACAAATTAGGAATTTATTATGGCTAAATTAGGCTCACAGTATAATTAGATTAGGAGTAGTTTTGTTTACATTTATAAAATATTAAAAATTAAAAAATAATTACGCCAAAAAAATAAAAAGAAAAGAGTTAAAAAAGCAACAGAAGGCGTGTGAGGATCAATACTAACAGATAGCAGTGAAGTACGACTGAAAAAGGAAGATCCAATTTTTATAATTTCACCTACAGAGCAGCGGAGAACCAGAAACAGCCTGGAAGAAACAGAACCAGGTTTCTCTGTAAGGTAATTTCCGAAGCTTAAAACCCTAGCTCGTTTCCATTTCTGTTTGGCTACCGAGAGAATTCGCATCAAAATAACGGAAACTATAATTATTAAGAGTTCTTAATTCTTGAATTTCAGCGTTTCTACTTCGTGTTCTGTGTGGTTGCTGAATGAATCACTGAACATATCGGATTATTAGCTAATTTTTGAATTTGTATGGAATTTTAACAAATATATGCTTTCAGTTTTCATGTTTCATTTTCATTCTGTTTATCGTTGATGGAGTTGTTTGGTTGTGTTGATTGTCGAGGTATTTGATGATTTAGTTGAGATCATTTATATGAATTGATTGAACTGATTTTCTGTGTTTCTGTGAATTGATTGATGATTTTCTTGTTTTTGCAAGATTGAATTGTGCTCACTTCTGCCGTTGAAGTGAGTTAATTGATTTTTTTTTTTTTAATTTCCACTTGTTTCAATTTCGGTTATTGATAGTGAACTTTCTAATATGAACGAATGTACTTGATTCTTGTGTAACTACAGTCAAGGCCTATCTTTTAGGGGAATCTGTGGTGAGCTGATAATCTTAAGAGTGTGAGTTAAATCAGTTGAATTTTCACTTAGATTGATTGTAAAGTAAATCATTGTAATGTTAGACCTATGTTATCAAAATTTACCAGTAATTTTCAAAATTTCTTCTCAGGTTGTGTATAAAGGATACAAATTATAATCAAGTTAGAAATTACTTCTTGAGTTATGTTTTTCATGCTTCACTGCACTTGATTCCATGAATAAGCATGTGCAAGATTGCCTATTATCTATGAAAGTTGTACGTGAGTGATATAAACTAAAAAGAATAAATTGAGTAATTGTTTTATGTATGGAGTGGGGATGACTTGTAATTCAAAGGTGAAATTGGTAAATCTTGTTCTCTTTAGTTCATTGACAAAAGGTCGTAAGAAAAGGGGATGTTAGTCCAAGTATCATTTCTTGTTAATAGGCACACCTGGAAAGCATCCGATTTGGCAGGTTAAAGTTGCAATAGCACATTAATAGAGTCAGTATTGTAAAATAATAAACTGTTTCTTGGAAGTTCTTCTTCTTTGTCCATGGTTCAATAGCAGTCTCTCTTGTCACCCAGAATTTATTAGTGGACAATACAATTAGTGATCGAAGCATTTGATTCTCATCGAGTGATAAAGGGTTAGCCTCCTAGTTTTGCCTTTGAGTGTGATTTAGGTGCATTTGGTTGATCTCTAAGCAGTATGTCATTGAAACTTTTTGGTACTTCATTGACCTCTATTCTATTGGTTGTGCTGCCAGATTCGAGTTGCAGATTCTGTGTGCATAACAGCCTCATGACTTCTTCTTTGCATGATATGTCAGGTATTTTCCATCTGAATCTTGATCAAGCTCATGTTATTATAATATCATTACAATGAATGATTTAACCTCAGTATATGTGTTAAATTTCGAAATCTACTTCTTATTTAGCCGCCCAATTGAATAAGAATATTTCATATTATAACAATTCTAGAATTGAATTCTTTTATTTAGTATTCAGTTACTATTTTGCTAAAGGACTATGACATCGCCTTATGTCGCAAGGGTAAAATGGTACTATAGTTGCAATCCTTTATGTCTGTGACAATTTCGGTCTGTCCAGGGACCTGTGTAATTAGTTTGCGTTGACCCAGTGTGTTCATAAACCCGATCCAAATAATAATCTCTGTCTTGATGCTCATCTTGCAACATGGGTTTGAATGTTGTGAGACCTATTTTCATCCAAACTTGTTGTAAATTATAATTTTTTATTATAATTTTTATAGTTGCAATCCTTTATGACTGTGACAAATTTTTATTATAATTTTTAATGGATTGGGTGAGCCTAAGGTGAGAATCTTCTCTGCAATAAAGGAGAATTAGTGAATCTGCTGGCTATCTCAGGCTGCTTAATTTTAATTAAACTCATCGACATCCACAGCAATAGACCTATATGTTGGTCTTGTTTGTCCAATTGCTTTCTTTATACCAGTGTGATGTGGTTGTAATTCACTGTAGAACTTGTATATCCCCTGTTATTGCAGCATTGATTTTATGGAATTGGAGTCCTTTGTCCTTACAGTGCGCACCTATGGGTATGGCTGCAATTTTGCAGCTTGGAATCTTGGGTTAACTATTATTTTTCCTTCTATGATATATCTCGTATACACTTTACATTTCTAATACAATATTTGTTGCTTTTGGAAAACTGTTGTACAGATAACAGTGAATCTGATGAGCAGCAGCACCACCTAGAATCCCAGATACAGCCCTCATCACCTGCAACAGGAATGTCTAACCCCAGCATCACAACCCCTAATGTTCAATATGCAACGTCTCAAGTTGGGGCAGGCCACACTACGGTATTATATTTGAAGCAAATCTCTTTCTCTTGTGAGTGGGTGTGGGGAGGGCTGCTGGTTTACAACCTTTTTAGCTCAAAACATATTTGATAGACATGTTACTTGTACATATAATTTTTTTTTGTCTAATTAGTTTTCTTTAATTTATAAAAAGAGGTGGTAGAAGGGTATAAATCTAGAATTTTGCTTTTGCTGTTTGGATAATGTATATTGTCTGATTTCAATGCATCATGAATATTAGAACTGATTTGGGGGACCAGAGGTATATGGGGCAAGCAGTGGCGGTCATGGTGACTGATTGTTAGAGATTGTGCTTGTGTCAGTTAGTGATATTATAATGATGTTTTAAGTGGTGATATGTACGGTTGTGTTGGTGTGAGGAGATGGTTGTGGTAGAGATGTATTGTGATGTATAAGTTGGTCTCAGTAGTGGTGGTCTTGCTTTGTGCTTTGGTGGTAGCATCAAAATTAAATGATGTGATTGAGGTAGTAACTGGTACATGAGGTCATGAGTTGTGCTTGTGAAGAATCATTAGTAGACGTGTTTTTGTTGGCAAAGATGGTGTAGTGCTACTACTCAGTCGGTGGCAACAATTTAAGTTCAATGGTCATGGTATTTTTCTTTTTCAGTTCTTTTTTTAAAGGGGTGCTGATTAGTATTAGTATCCATGATGGTGGTGTCGCTTAACACTATATTTGGGAGCTTTTTCCATGATGGAATTGAAAGGACAATTCTTAATGCTTGACAGGAGAAAGGAGAACAAAAGAAAGATTGTAAATTTTTGTGTTTGAATGATTAGGTGGTATAAGAAAGGACATTTGGTATAATTGATGGATATTGTGAGAGAGAGTGAATCTGAGAGGCTTATAAAACTATCGGAGATTTTGAGAGAATGAGAGATTTAAAGAGGTAGGGAGTACGAGAGATGTGAAACTCCAAAGCAAAGAGGAGAAAAGAGTGTTGGAAATTAAGCATACCATATATAGCAAAAATTTAAAATTATTTTAATTAATTATATTAATTAAATATTTCTTAATTCTTGTGCCAAGATCATGTTATTTATCATGTTTTATAATATCAAATAAAGATAAAATAAATGGATTAAGATTTTATCTTATATCTTCACCACCAAAGGGGCTAGAATAACACTTCCTCGGATTTTCTGCAGATCCGTACCTTTGAATGCCTTTTTGACCATCAAGATGTCTGAATCTAAATTTCTTTGTGAAATACAAAGTTGCAGATCTTTAAAATTTCTTTTCAAAACCTTTTGGATTATGTTAATCCAATATTGAAATCAAAAGTTATGACCTAAATACAAAAACTGCACAAACACCTTTTTCTAAATCCACCACATCAGTGTGTGGCTTCTAATGGTAATCCACACAAGGTAGAGAATTAGAGTTTTAAGATTTTCTTAAATCTTGATTATGTAAAGTATTTTTTTATGAATGTTAATTCTTGAAAAGAGACAAACTAGAAAATTTTTTGTCAAGATAATTCTCTCTCAACTCTTGAACAAAATTCACTATCTTATTCTTACTTTCATTCACGTATATTTTTAAATCAAAACTTGGGTTTATATAGGTTTTTATATTTTGACTTTTCAAATCCTAATTCAAATAGAAAAGTCACTAACTAAATAGATATGTAATCTTATTAGTAATCTATTTTTAAATTAATATTATTTAATTAATTTAATTAATTAAATAATATTATCTTAATCAAATTAGAAAACTTATAATTAAATAATTATAATTAAATACAAATAATTTGTATAATTATAATTTAACCTCAATAGTTTTCAAAACTATTAAATAAATCTTTAAATATTATAAACTTAATAATTAATTCCTCAATTATTTATCTACATAATTTATCCTTAATTCTTGAATATCTTTTAGTGTGTGACCCATTAGGTTATTTCTTATGTTGGCAATGGAGATAATTATAGACTTATTAAGTCTAGATAAATTAATCTAATTAATTTATCCTCAATTAACTCTTTAATTAAGAAACAAATCTTCATAGATCAAGAGCGGAATCTAGCAATTCATCATGACTCCCAATTGAGAAAGAATACTAAATTAGTAAAATTTAGTTCGTATATGATTACCACATGATACAATCCTTTCTCCTCATATATATCCCACCAAAGATTCTTGAGTATGGAAAATGTCTACTTTATTAAATTATTGTTTTTGAAACTTTTAACTAAAATTAATAATATAATTTTAAAAAGTTTCTAAAATTCTTTTCAGAACTTTCCATAGTCATGGATTTATATTATCACTTATGTCAAAATGACGCCCTTTAGAATATTAACTCTGTGTTATCCAGAGCGGCGAATTCTTTATTAATCTCTCACAATTTTCGCGTACTTCTCATATTGCCCAATCATTACTCTATGCGCAATATCGCTTTGGACGACGTAGGTATAATGTTAAAGCATATATAATTCACAAATAAGATACCATGATGATCTCAAGTGCAAGGATCAGCCATACCATCGTAACTGAAAGAAATCCCATAGATACATGGATAACACTCCGTATGGGTTCTCAAGCGGGTTAGTTCAATGAACTTGTTCTTTAACAAGCATCCATATTTTAGACTAAATAAATACTTTTACTAATAACTTATAAGATCAACTAACTTCTTTTTCTAAGGAAGCAGGTATAACATATGTCGATTTAATCTAGATTTATCAATGTCCTAGTGCTGATAATCCTATGATCGGGAACATTTAAGAATGACGGGATCTCATAAATTAAACTTAAATTAATTTTTTTAATTGTCATTCGAAGGATTTTATATATAAGTAGTCAATATTGACAAAACTTATAGATAAAAATTGTCAATTTTATTAATCAATATAATAATATACAATTATGTATTTGTCCTTATTGGATCTAGGACATATAACCAACAAAAAGAAGTTGTGATTGAATGTTTAGGAGGTAGAAGAAAGGGCATATTGTATAATTGATGGAGAAAGTAAGTGGGTAATTATTTATAAGGGAGTTTTTCAGAAACCTATCCTAAGGTGTTAGCAAGTTTCACTCAACCATCACAATGTCAAATCCATTTGGGAAGATATATTTTCTTAAATGTTGTTATTTGTTGTCTGTTAGAGGTTCATGGATAACTATTGTATATTTGAAATTCACTTACATAAGGAGCTAAAAATTCAAGGAATCAATGAGTCATTTTTGTGCTTTTGTTCCAGGGGTTTTCCCTTGATTTCCTCCATATTTTCTGTTAGTTGTGTATTTGTTTTGAAAAATTGGAACTAAACATTCTAGAAATGAATGAGTCATCTACTATGCTGCTGTTTCAGAAATTTCTTCTTTTGGTTTGATTTCCTCTGTTAATTTTTGCTAGTTATGTTTATGTTATAGCATATTTGATGGTATATCGGGTGTAAAATTGCTTTCATGTATACATATCCTATTTGGCATTTTGCATTCGAGTTAATGAAAGATCTCATTGATGTTTAATTGATGAATAACATGGCAAATTGATTAGTTAAGTGAGGTTTGTGTGTCAATATTCTTGATTTAAAGAAAACTTTTATTCCTTGTTTTTAGAATTTCTATTGAATTGGTTGTTAATATCGTTTCAAGAGGGGACTCGTGCGTAGGGATGATAATTTTATCTGCAAACTCATTACTACTCGACCTTTGTGGGAAGGGTTTGATATGCCTCTTAGCGGATTTGGGACGGATTTGAAAAAATAAATTAAAACCTGTAGCAATTATAGGACAAATATGGGTACTGATAGATATTCATGAATATCTGCGATAGGTATTTGCAGATATATAATATTTTAATTTGAAAATACTAAAACGACATCGTTTTAATGTTAATTTTAAAACAATATATTTAAAACGAAATTGTTTTGATATTATAATAAAAATTATTTTTTATTTTATTTTTAAATTTACATAATTATTTTTAATAAAGAAAAAAATGAGTTAAAACATTAAAATAATTTAATTAAGTTGTATTTTGAATTAATTATGTATAAATTTGTAAAATAATTATATTTTTTTTATGGAATTGTCGTTATCAAATTTATTTTTTGTTGTATGTACCTAATATTTTATTTTGAATTAATACCAAAAATTTATAATTTTAATAACGAAAATTTCACTAAAATTTTGCTGAAAATTTACAGATATCCGCATAGGTTTGGTAAATTTTAAATACCTATTTAAGCGGGTTTGGTAATAAAATGCTAAACCCGCTACGGATTTGGTGCAGATTTAAATTGAATTTTTTTAACGGATGTGGATATGGGTTTGGAGGTATACATCTCAAACCCGATCCGTTGCATCCCTACTCCTCAAGCTGAGAATTCTTGACTTGTTGATTAAAAGAGTTTGTTGAACTCCTCGTCTATTTGCTGCTATCTTGTGCCATATTACTTTATCAATGCTTGTTTTCATATTAATAATATTTTTTTTTGTTTTGTTTTTCATTTTTTGGTCGTTGTACTTATTTGTAGATCAAATAAATGCAGCAATGAATTTTCTCCATCGCAAACATAATGAGTTTTATCTCTTTTACTCAAGCTAAGAATTTTGAGGTGCACTACTTACTCAGAAGAGCCATATGCTGCTCCACTGTTTATTGTTTTCATTCACTTTCAAAAAGAGAGTTCACATAGAATTGATTCTTCTAAGTTAAAATCAACAGCATTTTGGTTCTCTTGTATACTTGACAATTCCCATTGGCCATTTATTGCTTTGTTTTCTGAAACTTAACTTTTTATGCCAAAAAAAAAATGTGAGATGTTGTCTTGCTTTAAAATTTTCATCTTCTCTGACATTTATAAAAATAGCGCAAAGTTTCATCTATTGTGTGATGTACTCATTTTGTGATCCAGTTATTGTTACTGCTTTAGATGTTGACAATATTTTCATTAATGATTTCTCTAGTTGGAAGTTACGATAAGGAAACCGCTACAATTTTTATGCTTTCATTGTTCATAATAAATCCATGTATATCGCAAATTCTGATTGAATCATAGTTCTTTTCATCATTTTCCTCTCCGCAAGTGTTTTAAAAGAACAATTAAGTTAGCATTGGTCATGGCTGTATGTCATGATTTGTGATCTTTGTTGAGACGGTAGTTCTTAGCAAAGTCTGATAACTGAACCGCTCTTAAACCTGTAAAAGAAGCTTGAAAATTTAAATTTGGAAATTTGGTATATCAACTAACCATTTATCCTTGGCTTTATGTAATTCAAGGCACCAGCAGCTTACCCATATCCAGATCCCTATTATCGTAGCATATTTGCTCCCTATGATGCGCAACCATATCCTCCGCAGCCCTATGGTGGACAACCAATGGTATGTTATTCTTTTCAGTTCTGTATATTGATTATGATAGCACGGTTGTATGTGATTTCAAGACCACCAGGTTTATGAACATTATTTTATAATTATTTGACAATAAATTGTGTCAGGTCCATCTTCAGTTAATGGGAATTCAGCAAGCTGGAGTTCCTTTGCCAACAGATGCAGTTGAGGAGCCTGTGTTTGTCAATGCAAAACAATACCATGGCATCTTGCGACGTCGACAGTCTCGTGCAAAAGCTGAATTGGAAAATAAAGTTTTAAAGTCTCGAAAGGCATGTTACTAACTGCAAATTTTTTTTCTACAAACTGGTAGTTTTACTTCGACAATTTTAATTCAGTGGGCTTGCAGCAGATTCTTTATGTATTGGTGTCACTTTATTAAGTTTTGTATGTATCGTTTTTGTTCCATTTTCTTTTATCTCGGTTTATGTTGACTTACTGTTTAAACTAATTGTGCAGCCATACTTGCACGAATCTCGACATTTGCATGCATTACGAAGAGCTAGAGGATGTGGGGGTCGGTTTCTCAACTCAAAGAAAGATGAAACCCAGGAGAGGGAGATGGCATCAAATGACATATCACAATCCAATATCAATCTCAACTCTGATAAAAACGAACTTTCTTCCTCGGATGGCAAATCCTAATATTTATGAATGAACACCAGTTAATGGAAGAGGCCCCCGTGAACCATACTCAATAACGGCCAGAGAAGTTAAGTTCCCTTACCAGCTTGAACTGTCTCGGTATTTTCTTCCTTCTATCTCAATACTTAGAACTCAGTAATGTGTATAGATATTCCAGTAGTAGGCCGTAGGAAGTTTACAAAAACAAAGTAGGCAAAAGTGTATGGAAGTGTAGTGATAGTTATCTGTGTTCAGAATCTTTTTTTTTTTACCCCGAGGGATTGGTGGTTGAGTTTCCTGTGTGTGCACTTATTATTACGAGAGGTTGAAATCTTGTTTTTCTGACAGAAAATTGTAGTTGGGTTGGTACTGACATTATTAGCTCAGTGTAAGATTAGGATTGATATCGCTTTGTAGTATTATTATCCCCTTTCATTTCTTATTTGTCAACTTGGATAATAAGTTGGAAATATTTTTAGTCCAAATTTGTAGCTGGTGAGCTTTTTTTTTTTTCTTTTTTCTTTTTTTTTAATTTAATTTAATTTATATTTTATTTTATTGTGGACTTGGGTGGGCTTATGATATTGGATCAATAGTTTGTGCCACAAAATACCTAAAATTAAATTATATATATATATAAGGCCCAACTCACATTGATGGTATATTTGTAATGACCTATTGATGGTTAATTTTGAAAATATTTGATAAATATGTCATTCAAGTCAATGATAATCATAAGTAATAAAAACACTTCTATTTTTAGCACATAATTTTTGAATACATATTAAAAATTAATTTATTGATATTGGTAAGTAAATCTTATAATTTTTTTAATAATATCAAATTACTGGAGAATGAAAACAAAACTGTAGAAGGAGAAGACAAAGTATACATAAAGTAAATGATTTTGACAATGGGTCATTCAATCAAAGCAACTAAACTATTCCATATTATGTGTATTTCTCTCAGAGACTCAGGATCAATTATCTCTTCATCAATTAATTCAAAGCATAACTATTACTTTCTTTTGTTTTACATTATACCGTTTCCAAAATTTTCTTCTGATGAATCATTCATTCTGCACTTTTAACATTGTCCTTGAATTTTGTCTTATATTATATTATATTATATTTTAAAATTATATTATTACTGTTATTATGATTGTAAGTCATAACTGAGTTGCATGTATCATCTGGAATTGGGTGGTGATGGACCAATTCTAAGAATAAAATTTCTCATTTTCAAATTTCAATCATGCCATGCTCTTTTCTTTTGTCTTGGAATATTGCAAATATAACTATCCAGTCCAATCCAATCCAATCCAATCCAATCTCAAATATATTGAGATTAATTTGATGAAGACTCTCAATTGTTGCAAATTCAATACCAACATCATAAACAATTGGACAAGCTTCTTTTTCCCTCAATTAACATGTACTTTTTAGATCACTTGTTAACATGGTCTTAAAATAAATAAATATTGATTATTATATGAGGTTTAAGGTCATCACAAACATTATTAACTCTTCTTGGCTTAAATCTATTAGGTTACAATAATAATATTTTTAAATTTAACAAACATGCATGTGTGCCCAATTTTAGGCAATGCAATAAATTTCTTAATTGAGGTTTCCTTATAAAATCTTGTACATTTTATTTCCATTGTTGACAACCAAATTATAAGGCATGTATTATTTATGCTTTACAAGCACATAACATAAAGTAATTCTCTCCATCACAAACATTATCTCGTTTAACTTAATATATAAACGAAAATTAAATTAAATCTCCTTTATAATTTCTACATCTTTTATTTTTATTTGTTAGAAGATATCCATCATATGCTATATGAAATGCTTGTGTGCGTTTGTGTATATATATATAAAAAGATTGGTTTATATATTATTATCTTCCCATCCCATGAGAAAAAGACATGCATGATATATGTTTGTCATGTTCACAACTAATTAATATATAAACCATTAAATAACTGATTAATTAATTAATGACACTCATCCTTATTATAATTAATACTTGTTTCACTCCCTTTTCCCATGTCTTTTTTCTCATCTCTTGACAAATTAAATTCAAATACTTCCCTACCACTCTTAATCATACCAAAGTATATATTATAAATGATATTGATCATCAAGCCAAGCTATAATTATTAATAACAAAGCAAAGATATCAATGATTTTGACCCCCCCTCCTCCCCCCCCTGTCTGCTGCTCACATGGCCATCAGCAATTCAGTAACCTATCGATATGTGATTCTTGCTCTTTCTATCTCTATCCAATTCCAAACTTTACAACTCCTCTCATTCATTTTCATTCTATGCAAAGAGAGAGAGAGAGAGATGTAAAATGGAAGCAAAGCAAAAGGGCACAAAATTCTAGAGAGAGAAAGTGTTAATAACAATGGTGGGGACATTTTATGAAGAAAAGGAAAATTTTGTGGAGTCTAAGCCAAACCCCTCTCTCTCTGTTTTTTTTTTTTTTTTAATTAATCTTTTCGTGCATGACAAAAGATGGGGTCATATTCTTCTCCACCCAAAAGCTTTTCTCATTTTCTGGGTCCCTAAGTTAGGGATAGAACCAAAAAAAAGACAATTTCACCTTTGAAACTTGGCAATATCACGCAATGTGATATGGGAACATGCTCCTGTGGACCTTATCTGCTTGTCCATTTGCTAGGGTTTTTATGTCCCATTTGGAAAAAAAATAAGATTTTAAAAAATAAATTTGTTGTATATTATGTGTCGTTCGCTTACCAATCTGATAAAATTATATTATATATAATATAAAGAAAGTACTCTAACCTTTCTCTCTAAACTCTCTTATTTTTTGTGCCCTAATTCCCTTTTAAAAGGAAAGAAAATAAGAAGAAAAAGAGCTTGCTTTCATGATCATAAAATTTTAATGGCGGGGAGACAAGAAAACAGCAAGTGAGTCTGCAAATATATAATCCATTGACTAAACCTCCATCTCAGAACTACATGATCATAAGTCATTAATTATATGAGTTGAAAGAGAAAGAGAAAGATAATGGGGTGGGGGGGTGAGAAAAGTATTTGACTTTTAGATTTCACAAGGTTGACATTTGTGTTCAAAAGGTGTTTTTCAAATGATCATGATCATGTTCTTGCAGTAAGCATCCAAAGCATTATTATTGTAACACAGTTTCCATATATACTGTTTGGAAAATCAAAACTTTTTCTTTATTATTTATACCACTCTCTTTTTTTACTTTCTCTTGGATTCTTCTGATTCAAGGTATGAGGCAGAATGGAAGTCGAAAACACTCTCATTTGTCAGCTAAAGATCATAAATGGTGATCAATCTTAACCTCTAAACTTTGTATTAGGGTTTAGAATACATGTTTATATAATTAGGGTTTATACATGTATTGAAGTAAGCAAACCCTATATTTTTAATTGTTTTAAAATCCGACTTAGAGTCACAACTTATGAGTATTAGTTAGTTTAATGGATAAATGTTTTTAAAATGGTTCAAAAATATATGATTTGAATTTCTCTCATATTAAAATTACAAAAGTATTTAAATTATATCAATGTAATTATTAAAAAAACAGTTATAATAATTTTTTTAATTATTATTATTATTATACAACATTAGAATCATACTAATCTACTTTTTTTTTTTTTTTTATGAAAAAGACATAATTAAATTTAGACCATTAAATCAACACTTTTACAAAACATGATATATATGTATGTTGGAAATAATATTAGTTATAAAAAATCCATTAACATAATAGTATTAATTAATGTTATATCATAACCTATATTGAAAGCAGAGGATGTTAATCATAACCCTATACATACTTAGTATTATTCCTCTTAGCTTAATTATTAATTTTTATGTTTTGATTGATGTAACAATTTATTAAATAAAACCAATAAATGATATAAATAATATGATAATTGATTGAATATTATATAATAAATGCCGCAAATAATATGATAATTAATAACACTAATTATCATATTAAGTTGAGTAAAATATCAAAAGATAAATTGGAATATAAGGAACAAAGTAAATGACACTACTCTCATTGCATTCTAAATTGAAAAGTAAATTTCACATGTATATATGCCACAATTGATTTCATGATGACAGTATTGCACATGAAATTAAATCTAAGTTATATTTACAAACAATTTTTTTTTAAAACAACATGTATATGATTGGATTCATATGCCCATCAAATACTATGATTGCTATATATATATATATATATAATTTATGTAATAAAAAACTTGGTGTCGATACAATAATTATTTGTGAAGCATGTAGATTATTTTTAAGATAAATTAATAAAATTTATTTTTAATAATTTATTATATATTTTTATATCTAGTGTAATATTTAATTGTAATATTGTTGAGGTTAAAAAAATGATACTTTAAAAAAAATATATTTTTAATAATTTTTGTATTCATAGACTTCCAAATTATTTTACAACATTGTTATAAGTTTCACATTACATTCTTAATTAATAAATTAATAAAATTCATCAAATATAAACCCCACTTAAAATTAAAAATATCAACTAATATAATTTTGTAAATGTTTAATCAAAGCTCAAGCCCAAATTTTAAATTCAAAAACTCTAAATTTTCATCCCAAGCCCAAAATAAAAAAATAAAAAAAACAACAAACCCATAAAGCAATCGGATCCAGATCCAGATCCAAACCTTAGTTGTAGACCCACCCGGCCACTCAATTTTACAAGTACCCTAATTGACAGGTCTACAACCAGCAAAGCAAATCTTGTCCACATTCTGCATCTCTCTCTCTCTCTTCACGCGTACGGCGTATCACGCAGTCCAAGCATCATTACATTACATTACATTGAAACATTAGCATGCATGTAACATGACATATTCATATCATCATGATCGTCCATACAACATAAATAACATTAATATCATTCCATGCCCATGCATGTTAAAGTTTACTGGACAGAGAAAGTGATCCTAGCTAGTATAGACACAGAAGCTGAAGCACAGTATCGTTACTACTTTGCAACAGAAGTACTTTTTTTTTTCTTTTTAATATTTTAATTTTTCGCTTTTTCACGGAGAAAGAGAGTCAAAAAAACGTCTCTGCTTTGGCAGAGGAAATTCAGCCCTCATTTATTCTTTTTCTTTGGCTTGTTTTTCACTTATTTTTTACAGAAGAAAATATAGAAGAAAAAGTGTAATAACCTTTCATTTGCCATTGGTTGTGTTTGTTTTTTTCTGCTTCGCTTTCTTTATCTGTCACGTATGCACACAATCTTTCTCTCTCTGCTGTGATTTTTTGTGGGTTGGTTTGTCTTCTTTTTCTCTCTTTCTAAGAAGTAAATGAATCTCGAGATTGGCGTGTAAGATAAAGACCACTGAACCATAGTTTAAGTTCTTCTTCAGCGGCGTAACCTTTCTAAGTTTTTTTGAAAGAGAGTTTGTTTAAAAAAAAAACCCAATAAAACTTCCTCTGATGAAGGTGAGAGTAGGCTCTCTTGGAGGAGAGAGCCTGCCTTTGAACACAACAAACACCATCAACACTGAAGACGGTCAAGAACCAAATCCAAAGCAACAATCTTTTTACTTTCTGTGAGAAAACACCATCTGGGTTGGCTTTGTTTTGGTCCATTTTTGTGAAAAGTTTATTCTTTTTGTTTTCTGGGTAGTGAAAATTTGTTAAGAGTATTTGGTTTATGGCACTTTGTATCCAAAACAAGGAATTAGCTAACCAGCAGATGGATACAAGCAAATATGTGAGGTATACACCAGAGCAGGTTGAGGCTTTAGAGAGGGTGTACTCAGAATGCCCTAAGCCTAGCTCTTTGAGAAGGCAGCAGCTCATTAGGGAGTGCCCTATCCTTTCCAATATTGAGCCCAAACAGATCAAAGTCTGGTTTCAAAACCGCAGGTGAATGAAGATGCTTGTTGTGTTTTTCACTTTCCTCTTGTTTTTTTTTTCTTTGTTTTGACAAATATGGGTTCATTTTGGGACTTAATGTTGGTTATATGGCCAATGTGTTCTTTGATTAAACGGAGGCTTCTGGTTTCATGGATTTATTTTTGCTCTGTTTTGATCAACATGTATGGGTTCATACAGTAACTTCCATTGCTGTAATTTTTGTGTTAGTTCATGCTCTGTTTAACAGTTTGATTTTTGTGTTTTTGGAAAAAAATCCACTCATTTTTTAATATTTTTGTAGTATTTGTTAAAATTTTAATATCTATACTGTTGTACTGTGTGAAAATGACCTGGTCTTGAATATGCTTAATGTGAACTAAAATGGGATTATGCATTAAATTTCATCAAGAGTGGAAGTTCGTCTGTTCAGTTATTTTACTCATTTAATGTTCACTTAATGTGTTTTTCCCACCTTTGTTATGAGTTTGAAGCTTGAAATCTTCCGTGGAGAGATAAGAATGTGTTCTTTTCATCTTATTTGTTGAGTTAAAAATGTGTTCTTTTCATCCTATTTGTTGAGTTTTCTTATTTCAAGCTTTTGGTTTTGTTTGAAGTGGGTTGCTTTTTTTATTTTCTGGATTTTTTATGCTTATTTTCTTCTTTACTGTCGTGTGTCTTCTTCTTGTTTTACCTTAAATGTCTTGAAGGAAAATCTAGCCTACATATTATATTTCTTTCATTCCTTGGACAGAGTATTTATTTGCTCACTCTTTTTACTTTTTAGAGAGTCCTTGAAATTAAATGTAAGAAAATGAAAGCTAGTAAATAGGCTTCTGATTTCTACGTTTGCTTTACCCTACTGGTTTTTTCATTAGATTTAAGGAAAAAAAACAAGTTAAAATTTCCTTGGTGTATATTGGTATAAATCTTATGTTAAATTTTCACTATTTTCTTCACATCTGAAGCTGATTTTTTTTTTAAAACTTTCAATAAAGGTTGTAGTGCCCTTGTAAATTACAATAATGGAAGAACACAGTTATTCAAGTTTATAATGCCTGACCTGTTATGTCAAGTCAAAAGTTTTGCAAAATTGGTAAAAAAAAATGGCTCTTTTATTTTTCCTTAGTCTCTCGGTCAGCAGACTCTCTCACACTCACCACAACGCAGTTTGCTTAATTGATTTTACTCTGCATTCTGTTTGTGGGAAGATATCTTTGCAGCTTGAGCAGTCCTCTGAACTTGTTTTGCTTTTCTTTGATAACAGATGTCGTGAAAAGCAAAGAAAGGAAGCTTCCCGACTTCAGACGGTAAATAGAAAGCTGAGTGCCATGAACAAGCTGTTGATGGAAGAGAATGACCGTCTGCAGAAGCAGGTCTCGCATTTAGTTTACGAGAATGGCTACATGCGACAGCAACTGCATAGTGTAAGTCCCTACACCTTTGCTTACTAGCCCTTCTCTTTGGGAAATTTCCTGACCCATTCTTTTGCTTGCAGAAATCCTTTTGTCGTATTCTTTTTTCTATAATTATATGTTTAAACACGTGTTTTAGCTGTAAAATATTATTACTCATTTCTTTATCCACAAATGGGTTTCAAACCAACTATTGGTTTTACCTTAATGTTACTTTCATCATTTCCAGTTGTAGATTGTAGCTATAATATCACATTGCCTGATTTTCATCCAATTTTTGGTTTCCTTTTGATAGCGGTTTAAAGTTTTGCTAGCCCAAGTATTTTTTTAATAATTTTTCAACCCCAAGTTTCTGTCCCCTTGTAGATTTTGCATACATTTACTAGATTTCACCAAATTTCATAATTTTTGTATGCCATATGCTGCTATCAAGGGTGTAGAAAAATCTTTGATTTAACGCACATTTTTAAAGAATGATCTCAAATTGTGGTTTCTAAGCAGGCACCTGCAACGACCACAGACAATAGCTGTGAGTCTGTGGTCATGAGCGGTCAGCATCAACAACAGCAAAACCCAAATCCTCAGCATCCTCAAAGGGATGGTAATAGCCCAGCTGGGTGAGTAATCAATGACTCTATAAAACCAATTCATTCTAGATATTTAATTTTCCTATTTGATCTATCTAACTTGTGTGAACCGCATTACTCTTTGTGTCAGTCTTCTCGCAATAGCTGAGGAGACCCTGGCAGAGTTCCTTTCCAAGGCTACAGGAACTGCTGTCGACTGGGTCCAGATGATTGGGATGAAGGTAGACTGTCTTAAATTTCCCGAATTCGCATGTTTGTGCACTTACAAAACATTTTTTATATGTACCGATTTCTGTGTTTGTTTGTATATTTGAAAGTTTTCTTACTTTTTGTCTTTTCTGTATAGTAACTTTGCTGTGTTAATGTTTGTGTAGCCTGGTCCGGATTCTATTGGAATTGTTGCTGTTTCCCGCAACTGTAGTGGAGTAGCAGCACGAGCTTGCGGTCTTGTTAGTCTAGATCCCACGAAGGTGCTTGTCTTCCTTAAATTTTCTATTTTTGGTTTTTCTATCTTATTAAACTATACAGTGCTCTTTCTGTGGTGCATAGTTTGTAATGGTTTTATTTATAGGTCGCAGAAATTCTTAAAGATCGTCCATCTTGGTTTCGTGATTGTCGATGCCTTGACGTCTTGAGTGTAATTCCTACTGGAAGTGGGGGGACAATAGAACTTATTTACATGCAGGTTCAGTGTAACTATAAATAAGAGCTTAGTTGCATTTCAAATTATTGAATACTTTACCATTTCTTTTTTTTTTTTTCTCTCTTTTCGTATTCCATCTTTCGTATATTTATGGGATCCTTTTTATGTTTTGTCATAACAGACTTATGCACCAACGACGTTGGCAGCAGCACGAGACTTCTGGACGCTGAGATATTCTACAACTTTGGAAGATGGCAGTTTTGTGGTAAGACCTTTGGTGTTCTTTTGCACTTTTTGCCCTTTTTAAAAGAGAAAGTTTATGAAGATCACAAAATCCTGTTAAACCAGAAACCATTGCTCTTATACTCTGTTAAAATTCTGCATAGGGGTTCCACTATTACTCGTGGCATTTGCTTTAGGTTTTTATTTTTGTAACATGACATTCAACTTGATTGGAGTGATGATTTCAATATTTCATATGCACGTGACCATCTTAGAAGTGTTTTGCCCAGTATGGTTTTATGGTTTCGACTTTGCCCAAATTTTCTTTGCAGGTATGTGAGAGATCATTGACATCTTCCACTGGTGGCCCAACAGGGCCTCCTGCTTCAACTTTTGTCAGAGCTGAAATGCTTCCAAGTGGCTTTCTAATCCGTCCTTGTGAGGGCGGTGGCTCCATTATTCACATCGTCGATCATGTTGATTTGGATGTGAGGATAAGATCTAGTTAAACCATTTTGGTTTTCCTGTTGCTTAAATTTGACATTTATTCAAATTCATTGTAATCTTACATGCCTGGTTCTGTATTAGGCTTGGAGCGTTCCTGAAGTTCTCAGACCACTTTATGAATCGTCTAAAATCCTTGCTCAGAAAATAACCATGGCTGTGAGTACTACCACAAAATTGACATGAGCCTTTCTTCAATGTGGTCGTTTTCTTCATCCACATTTTACTTTTGAAATATTATTATGCAGGCCTTGCGGCACATTCGACAAATTGCACAAGAGACTAGTGGAGAAATTCAATATGGTGGGGGCCGCCAGCCAGCTGTGTTAAGAACTTTTAGCCAAAGACTTTCCAGGTAAGGCCTCTCAACTTGGTATTGCAAATCCCAGGTAGCCCCAGCAGTGGAAGTTATCAGCCTGGTCCATCTGGGATCGGTAATTTCAAGTCAATGTGGAGTGTTTGGCAAGTTGAAATGTGTTGTTTACTTGCTCTTCTTGTTGGTTCTGTTATATGTTGCCAAAATATATTACCTGTAATGGTCTCTGACTGTTGTCCTTGCATCTGTCTTCCTTGACAAATAGTTTGTTATTCTGGATCTCAGGGGTTTTAATGACGCAATTAATGGTTTTGTGGATGATGGATGGTCCCTTATGGATAGTGATGGTGTGGAGGATGTGACCATCGTCATTAACTCATCTCCAAACAAGTTTCTTGGTTCTCAGTGTAATGCATCAATTTTTCCAACTTTTGGAGGTGTGCTCTGTGCCAAGGCATCAATGCTGCTTCAGGTATTTCTCTTCATTCTAATCTGGTTGTTCTGTTGTATCTGCTTTGATATCAGTTTTGCCATATTTCACTTCTCAATGTCCCTGGAGAAGCAAACTTCCAAATTTGATTGTGTGTTTATTAACTTCCATTAAATTTTCCTTTGGTTCTACAGAATGTTCCTCCTGGTTTGCTTGTTCGTTTTCTGAGGGAACACCGTTCGGAATGGGCAGACTATGGTGTTGATGCTTACTCTACTGCATGTCTTAAAGCCAGTCCTTATGCAGTCCCTTGTGCAAGACCTGGCGGCTTTCCCAGTAGCCAAGTCATTTTACCCCTGGCCCATACGGTGGAGCACGAAGAGGTGACAAATACTAATCTGCTCTAAAATATACTTCATACTTCAATCTCATCATGTTCTGCATTAATTTGCTAATTTATGTTTTTTGCCTGTCTTGGCAATAGTTCTTGGAGGTTGTTCGATTAGAAGGTCATGCGTTCTCACCTGAAGATCTAGCTTTGGCAAGGGATATGTACCTGTTACAAGTTCGTGTACTTACTGGTCGTGTGGAAATTGGCTTCTGGATTTATTCTTAATGATGTCATTTAACTGGAATTTTATTGTGGCAGCTGTGCAGTGGGGTTGATGAAAGTGCAGTTGGTGCTTGTGCTCAGCTTGTCTTTGCACCTATTGATGAATCCTTTGCTGATGATGCTCCTTTGCTGCCATCTGGTTTCCGAGTGATACCACTAGATTCCAAAACAGTTCCGGTGAAACTCTCAACTTACTACCATAAACTTTAAATAGAAATCCTTTGAATGTCCATAAATGCCAAAAAAAAAAGGGAGGGCAAGAGTCGATCTATACTAGTTTTGTGTCAAGATCAGCTAAGGGTTAATTTAGGAGTTGGGATCTTTGCTGAGTTCAATGTATTGGATTTTTTTTTTAAATTTCATAAGTGATAAGAAAATACCAGGCAGTACACTTTGAGCTTGGAAATCACAATGTATTCTGCATATATTATTGGGTCATATGTACAACAACATTACATGCCCTTTTGGCTATTACCCATTTCTCATCATTTCTGTTTCTTTTAATTGCAGGATGGACCTGCTGCTACTCGTACCTTGGATTTGGCCTCTGCACTTGAAGTTGGGGCTGGTGGTGCCCGTCCAGCTGGTGAAAACGAATTGAACAATTATACCTCTAGGTCAGTCCTGACAATTGCTTTTCAATTCAATTTTGAGAACCACTTGCGAGACAATGTTGCTGCAATGGCCCGTCAGTATGTGCGTAGTGTTGTGGGCTCTGTTCAGAGGGTAGCAATGGCTATTGCCCCCTCCCGGCTGAGCCCACATGCGGGGCCAAAATCAATTCCTGGTTCCCCTGAGGCTCTTACTTTGGCACAATGGATTTCCCGAAGTTACAGGTTTCATCTCTACCCTCCTTTGTATTATTGGTGAAATGTAAAACAGAAGCTGATTTTTCAGCAAATAATTTCCAGGATATTGATGATAGCATTGCTTGTTTCAGGATACACACAGGGGGGGAGCTGCTTCGAGTTGACTCCCCAACTGGTGATGCTTTGTTGAAGCAGCTTTGGCACCACTCGGATGCAATCTTGTGCTGTTCCTTGAAAACGAATGTAATTTCTTCAAATAGCCACTTTATCTGAGCTCGCCAAACTGACTGAAAATATTCATATGAAAAAGTTCATTTTTCCAGAGAGATTTGTGAAATTTTGGTCATGCTGGAAACTAACATGATTGGCAAAAATATACTGCAGGCATCTCCTGTTTTTACCTTCGCAAACCAGGCAGGGCTTGACATGCTGGAAACTACTCTTGTAGCCCTTCAGGACATTATGCTTGACAAGATTCTTGATGAGGCAGGCCGGAAGATTCTCTGCTCCGAGTTTGCTAAGATCATGCAACATGTAAACTTCTTCAATACCCACAACTGACTCGATTTCAGGATCAAATTTTGGGATGAATTTATATAAAAAGCCATCTAAGGTGCTATTTTCTTAACTGCAGGGATTTGCATACTTGCCAGCAGGAATATGTGTATCCAGCATGGGCAGGCCAGTGTCATATGAACAAGCAGTTGCATGGAAAGTTCTCAACGACGACGATTCCAATCACTGCCTGGCTTTCATGTTCATGAACTGGTCTTTTGCGTGATGAACCAAAAGACTAGATATCTAATAAGACTTAAAACTTAGCCATCTATAAATAACTAATGTATTTGCTTTCAGCAGCACTTCTATTATTTATGTTATGACAGATGAACGCGAACATAGCCGTCACAGGATTCCATGGATGCTTAAGTCTATCTATCTCTGTATGTTTTGCTTGATGGGTATGTTTCTGCTATCTTTGCTTCATTCTGTCTGAATGTTTTCTGACGGTGTTTGATGAAATTTCAACCAATTGGGAAAATATTTGTTCTGGAGCAGTAGAAAATGGGACCATTTGCTGTTGGGTTTGATTGATTGCTATAGCTTGACACTTGATAGTTTGATTCATTATTGTTGATTGGTTTCTTGGGTCATATTTTCTTTTCAAATACAGTAGTGGCATGATTTTCTTAGAAAGGAATCATTCTGGTTTGTGTTTTTTGTCAAGGAATTTGTGTTAATAGTCAAGTCATGAACCTGGCTTGGTTTGGAATTTTCTGAACCATACATGTGTTTTCCTTAGCTGTGCTGTTTGGTTGCCTAGAATAGAAAGAGCTAGAAAATTATTCCATCTTGGTGAATCAATTTATCTGTCTGCATGAACATTTAATTTACAATATCTGGGTTTTCATGAAAGGAAAACAATAAAAAAACTTTTGGCAGAAACAATAAATAATATTAAATTGAGGAGGAAAGAGAAGAAACTCTTTCCCTTTTCTTAAAATTTGTCCGAAAATGGAAATTTCTGTCGAGAGATAACCAGAGGACACGTCACCTGTCGGATCCATACTGTAAGTGACACTAGCAAAACTCATTTAAGTACCATCACCCGTCAATCACTGAGAGTAAACATCCACGATATCATGGCAGAGTGACACCGACTGGGACCACATTTCTATGCATGCGTACATGAGAAATGCTACGCTGTGTGCGCCTCACGGTTTTGGAGTAAAGCCTACTTGGCAAGGATTGGATATGAATGATGCCCTTAACTTTTGCTAATTAATTATATTATATTTATATATATATATATTTGTTAGTATTAATAAGTTTGTTAAGTATAATTATAAATTAATGTAACATTTATTTGTAGTTTGAAAATCATGTACCTAAATTGACTAATCAAGGGCTTGCTTTGTTAAGCATAAAATTTCAAATTAAATAAATTAGATTTTTTTATTTTTAAGTTTACGGGTATTAATTGATTTAATTAATAATTTTTTATAATATTATTAAAAAATTAATTAAATTTTTAATTAACACCAAATTGGTGAATGAATTTTTTTTTTGTAATATTTGAAAAAATTAAATATTAAAAAAATATAATGATTATATTAATAATAAAAAAGGAGTGCAATTTACCCCCAAATAAATGAAATTATATTTTTATTTTTTTAAAAAAGTAAAATATGTACACCCACGTGTTTAACTTAGGTTAATAATAAAATAAGAAAATTTTAAAAATAAAAAACATAAAAAAAATGTACACTGAAAAATATAAAATTTAAAAAATAAAATTAGAGTAAAATAATAAGCAGATGTGACACGAAGAACTGAACCACAGGGTAAAATCGTTCATTATGTTGGTACAGATCTGAGAGAAGGCCAACACCCAGTACTACGCCACGTAGTCTTACAGTTTTAGTCAAGACAGATGATGATGTAATTATTTTATTTATTTTACAGCGTAGTACCATCATGACATTCTCGTCCACAGACACATCTAGTCTTGTCCTAATTTATTTATTTATTTATTTTTTAAAAAAAATTAAATTAGTAAAAATAAAATAAAATTAGTTTGGTTTGATCCATCATTACTCGTCATTATTATTTTTCCTCCATTTTCTAACCAAACAAACAGAAAACGCAATAAATATATTTTTAATTTTATTTTTAATATCTAACCAAACCATAGGTTGGCTGGAATTCACAGAGATCTTAGCGCACAAAAATGCCTCCGGGCCTCACTTCACGGTGGACAATCTCTTCTCTAACGACGTAGACGACGTCATCGTAGAGGTCTCGTGCATTTTACGGTACGCATTAAGACCTTCGCTTTATCATATTTCGTTAACCACAATTTTCAAAAACTTCGCACTTTTCCGGGAAAAAAACACTATTCGAATAGAGAGCCCTGCTTTATGGGTTGTGCTAGATAGGGACACGTGGACGTTATTTATTGGTTAAATGCGTGTAGGATTATTTTAATCTGTCTTAGTTAACTACTACCATTGTCAATATATTTTAATTAATTAAATATTTTGAAAATTTGATTCAAAATTCGGTTATAATTTTCAAAC
>JAXCLQ010000004.1:3477220-3524105 GCA_035584115.1 Cedrela odorata
TATATATATATATTTTTTTTTTTTTCTTAGAATATTCCACATCTAACTGTCCAATCTCAAATAGATGGAGATTTAAGTTGAGGAAGACTCACAATTCTTTCACAGCATCATAAACAATTGGAAGCAATCATATTCATATTCATATTCTTTTTAAATAAAGTTTTTTTTTCCCTTAATTAACATGTTCTTTTTAGGTCACTTGTTGAATAAACAATGACTATATGAGATTTAAATTCTCATCACAAATCTAATTAACTCGTCTTATGTCCATTTGGTTAAAATAATATATGTTTTGCTTATGAATAGTGATTTGTTATTTTGATGCTCAACTTCCCAATTCTTTTTTGGATGAAGATTAAGTTGTCATGTTCTATATTAAGTTTAATTTCGATGTTATACGATACAAATTATATTGCAAAAGTCAATGTTATCCCTCTTCAACTCAATCATTTCATCATCTTCCAAGTCAAATGAACTACTCAGAGAAAATATCGAGGTTCTAAATTTCTATATTGTTGAAACTAGAAATGTGACTATGAAATCCTAAGGAATAATAAAAAAAATTGCTTTCCAAAAATAAGTGAAGCAATACAAGAAAGAACCTGGATTATTTAAGCTAGCCTTGATGATCACCAAAACTTTTACAACTTAATTGATGAAACTATTTCATTTGAAATGGAAAGTTATATCTACAAACCTATGCAAGAGAGTTGATGTTCTAACTTCAGAAAAAAAAAAAAAGAATTAAATAAATTCTTAACACCTACATTATGGGGTGTTCAAATTATGCATGAATGTAAGCTTGCATTTTATCAATTATTTTTAATGTTGCCACAAACATTATCTAGTTTTACTTCATATATAAACGAAAATTTAATTATTTTTTTTAAATTGATACAAATAAAATTCAATTAATAAATTTCTTCTTTTTATTCAAAAAAAATTACATCAACTTAATTATTTGGTCGAAGACATGCACCCTATGCAATATGACATGCTTTTGGGATAAACAAAAAGATTGGTTTATATATTATCTCCATTCCATGAGAAAAAAGACATGCATATTATATTATATTTTTGTGTGTATGTGTATATAAATACCACTAATTAATTAATGAATGACACTCATCCTTATTATAATTAATATTTATTGCATTCCTTTTTCCCATATCCTTTTTCATAAGTCATATCCATCTCTTGACAAATTAAATTCAAATACTTCCCTACCACTCTTAATCATAGCAAAGTATATGTATGTAATTATAAATGCTATTGATCATCAAGCAAAGGTATAATTATTAATAACAAAGCAAAGATATCAAAGATTTTGGCCCCTGCCTGCCTGCTGCTCACATGGCCATCAGCTATTCAGCTGCCTGTCAATCTGTGAGTCTCTCTCTCTCTCTCTCTCTCTCTCTCTCTATATATATATATATATATATATATCCATTCCCAACTTTACAACTCTCATCATTCATTTTCATTCTGCGCAAAGAAAGAGAGATGTAAAATTGAAGCAAAGCAAAGCAAATCAAAAGGGCACACAATTGTAGAGAGAGAAAGTGTGAATAATAGATGGTAGGTACATTTTAAAAAATAAAATAAAATTGTGGAGTCTAAACAAAACACTCTTTTTTTTTAATAATAATAATAATAACCTTTTGGTGCATGACAAAAATGGGGTCATATTCTTCTCCACCCAAAAGCTTTTTTCATTTTCTGGGTCCCTAAGTTAGGGTTAGGGCTAGAAGAAAAAAAATGACAGTTTCACCTTTGCAGATTTTGCACTATCACGTAATGTGATATGGGAATATGGCTCTTGTGGACCATATCTCCTTGCCCATTTGCTAGGGTTTTTGTGTCCCATTTTAAAAATTAAAATAAAACTTTTACGATCATTCGTATAACAATCTAATAAAATTACATTTCATAAATATAAAGAAAGTGTTCTAATCTTTCTCTCTAAAGTCTCTTATTTTGTGTGTCCTAATTCTCTTTTAAAAGGAAGGAAAAAGAAAAGGGGAAGAACCAAAGAGCTAGCTTTCATGATCATAGAATTTTAATGGAGGGGAGACAAGAAAACAGCAACTGAGTCTGCAAATATATATGACCATAGACTACAACCTCCATCTCAGAACTACATGATCATAAGCCATTGATTATATTAGTTGAAAGAGAAAGATGATGGGGTGGGGATGAGAAAAGTAGCAATTGACTTTTAGATTTCACAAGGTTGACATTTTTGCTCAAAAAGTGTTTTTCATATGATCATCATGATGATCATCTTGCAGTAGTAAGCATCCAAAGCATTATTATTATAACACAGTTTATTTCTACATACATATACTGTTTGCAAAATCAAAACTTTTCTTCATTAATTATACTTTATTTTTTTAAAAAAAAAACCTTCTCTTGGATTCTTGTGATTCAAGGCATGGAGAATGGAAGTGGGAAACACTCTCATTTGTCGACTAAATAATTGTTTGGTAATTGGTTGGTGGTGAATGGTGATCAATCTTAAACTCTAAACTTTGTATTAGGGTTTACAATATATGTTTATATAAATTACGGTTTAGATATCTTTTAATGTAAGTATACCCTACAGTCTTAGCTATTTTAGATTCCAACTTAGAGGGGAAAAAAGAAAAGGGGTAAAATATTTTGAAGTGATACAGAAACATATGGTTTGAATTTCGCTCACACTAAAATTGCATAAAAAATTAACTTACATTTATATATGTAACAACATTTAAAGAAAAAATATTTTCATAATAAAATTAAATCATGGCTCAATTAATTTTAAACCTTTCTAACCAATACATATAAAAAAATGAGATACATGAATGTTAGAAATATTCTTAATCATAAAAAAAAATCATTAATATATGATATTAATTAATATTATATCATAATCATAATCCTATACATACATAGTATTATTCTTTGAAACTAATTATTAATTTTTATGTTTTGATTGGTGTAACAATTGATTGAATATTGTCTAATAAATGATATAAATAATGTGATAATTGATTGAATATTATCTAGTAAAGGCCACAGATAATATTAACATTAATGTAATATCAAGTTAAATAAAATATCAAATGAAAAATTTTGAATATATGGGTAAGTTGATTTCATGATGACAATATTGCATATGAAATTAATTTTATGCCAGAGATTACTTTAAGCTTCTTACACAAACCTTAATTGCTATTACCTAGTATTTTATTGAGTGGTTCTTCTTGGTTACAATACTCTATTAGATTCATATGCCCATCAAATGCTATGATTTCTAATTAATTTTTTTTAGATATACAATTTATGTAATCAAAACTTGTTGTCAAAATAGTAATTATTTGTGAAGCATGTTGAGTACTGTTATAACTTATAAGTTTCACATTACATTACTAATTAATTCATTAAAGTCATCAAATTTAAACCCCGCTTAAAATTTTTTTAAAAAAATTCTAGTAATATAATTTGGTAAATGTTGAATCAAAGCTCAAGCCCAAATTTTAAACTAAAAACCCTAATTTTTCATGCTAAGCCCAAAATAAATAAATAAAAACACTAACAAACCCATAAAGTGATTCGGATTCGGATTTGGATCCCAACGTAATAGACCCACCGGGCCACTCAACGTTACAAGTACTCTAATTGACAGGTCTACAACCAGCAAAGCAATGCTTCTCCACTTTCTCTATCTCTCTCTCTCCACGCGTATAATCCAGTCTTTGCATCATTACATTACATACATACATTAACATTCATGTAACATGACATAAACACATCATCTGATTCATCACCCATACAACATACATAACATTAACATCATGCCACGCCCAGGTATGTTAAAGTTTACTGGACAGAGAAAGTGATTCTAGTGTTGACACAGAAGGTGAAGCACAGTAAAATTACTACTTTGCAGCAGCAGTACTTTATTTTTTAATCTTTTTATAATATATATTGCTTTTACACAGAGAGTGAGAGAGTCCAAAAACCGTCTCTGCCTTGGCAGAGTAAATTCAGCCCTCATTTATTCTTTCTTTGGCTTGTTTTTCACTTATTTTTACAGAAGAAAACATAGTGGAAAAAGTGTAATAACTCTTTAACCTGGCCTTTCATTTGCCATTGGTTGTGTTTGTTTTTTATTGCTACGCTTTCTTTCTGTATCACGTATGCACACTATCTTTCTCTCTCTTTCTCTATCTTCTGTGAATTTCTGTGGGTTGGTTTGTTTTCTTTTTTCTCTCTTTCTAAGAAGTAAAGAATCTCGATATTGGCGTCTAAATTAAAGACCACAGTACCCTTGTTTAAGCTCGTCTTCAACTTACCTTAACCTTTTCAAGTATTTTGAAAGAGATTTTTTTTAAAACAAACCCACGACAACTTTCATCCAATGAAGGAGAGAGTAGGCTCTCTTGGAGGAGAGAGCCTGCCTTTGAACACAGCAAACACCATCAACGCTGAAGAAGATCAAAAATCAAATCCAAAGCAATAATATTTTTAGTTTCTGTGAGAAAACACCGTCTGGGTTGGCCTTGTTTTGGTCCATTTTAGTGAAAAGTTCGTTCTTTTTAGCTTTCTGGGAAGCGTAAATTTGTTAAGAGTATTTGGTTTATGGCACTTGCTATCCACAACAAGGAATTAGCAAACAAGCAGATGGATACAAGCAAATATGTGAGGTATACGCCAGAGCAGGTTGAGGCTTTAGAGAGAGTGTACTCAGAATGCCCTAAGCCTAGCTCTTTGAGAAGGCAGCAGCTCATTAGGGAGTGCCCTATCCTTTCTAATATTGAACCCAAACAGATCAAAGTCTGGTTTCAAAACCGCAGGTGAATGAAGATACTTGTTTTGTTTTTCACTTTCCTTTTGTTTTTTGTTTTGACAAATATGGGTTCATTTTGAGACTTAATGTGGTTGTATGGCCAATGCGTTCTTTGATGAAACGGATGCTTCTGCCTCCATGGATTTGTTTTTGGTCCATTTTGATCAATATGTATGTTTTCATACGGCAACTTTGTTGCGATTTTCTGAAAACATTTTGTCTCTTTTTTCTGGGTTTCGGTTAATGATTTCTTCTTGAAGAATTTTTTTTAAAGGTTCTGATGATTTTTTTTTGTTTGGAAAAAAATGAACTCGTTTTTAAATATTTTATTGTATTCGTTAAATTTTAATATCTCCACTATTGTACTGTGTGAAAATGACCTGGTCTCGATTACGCTTAATGTGATCTAAAAGGGATTATGCTTTAATTTTCATTGGCAGTGAGTTTTCGCCTTTCAGTACTTTTACTCTCATTTAATGTTCACTCAATATGTTTTTGCCTCTTTGTTACGAGTTTTGAAGCTTGAAATCTTTCGTGGAGAGATAAAAATGTGTTCTTTCATCCTATTTGTTGATTTTTCTTATTTCAAGCTTTAGGTTTTGTTCGAAGTGGGTTGCTTTTTTTTTTTTTTTTTGGAATTTTTATTATGCTTATTTTCTTCTTTACTGTTGTATGTCTTCCACTTTGTTTTACCTTAAATGCCTTCAAGGAAAATCTAGCCTACATATTAGATTTCTTTTCATTCCTTGGCAGAGTCTTTATTTGCTCACTCTTTTTACTTTTTTGAGTGTCTTTGAAATTAATGAAGATAATGACAGCTAGTAAATAGGCTTCTGATTTCTACGTTTGTTTTACCCTACTGGTTTTTCTCCATTAGATTTAAGGAAAAACAACTTGAACTTTCCTTGGTGTGTATTGATTTTTTTTTTCAAAAAATTTTCATCAAATGTTGTAGTGGCCTTGTAAATTACAATAGTTATTCAGGGTTTAGAATGTCTGAACTGTTATGTCAGGTCAAAAGTTCTGCGAAATTGGTAAAAAATGGTTTTTTTTTTTACCGATTTTCCCTAGTCTCTCTGTTCATCAGACGCTCTCACACTCACCACATTGTAGTATTTGCTTAATTGATTTTATTTTGCACTCTGTTTGTGGGAAGATATATTTGCTGTTTGAGCAGTCCTCCTGAACTTTTTTTGTTCTTTTCTTTGATAACAGATGTCGCGAAAAGCAGAGAAAGGAAGCTTCCCGACTTCAGACAGTGAATAGAAAGCTGAGTGCCATGAACAAGCTGTTGATGGAAGAGAATGACCGTCTGCAAAAGCAGGTCTCTCATTTAGTCTATGAGAATGGCTACATGCGACAGCAACTGCATAGTGTAAGTCCCTACACCTTTGCTAACCAGTCCCTCTCTTCTGAAAATATCCTGGCCTGGTCTTTTGCTCGCAGAAATCTTTGTGTGTATTCTTTTTGCTATATTTATATGTTTAAACATAGGTGTTTTAGCTGTATCATATTAGTACTCATTTCTTCATCTATAAATGAGTTTCGAACCAACTTTTGTTTTTCAACTCAATGCTACTTTCATCATGTCTAGTTGTAGATTGTGACTATACTATCACATTGCCTAATAGCGCTTTAAAATTTTGCTAGACCAAGTTTTTTTTGAAAATAAATTCAACCACAAGTTTTTTAACCTTTATTTTTGCATACATTAACCGAGTTTTACCAAATTGCATAATTTTTAAAAACCATATGCTGCAATGAAGGGTCTAGAAAAATCCTTGCCTTAATGCATATTTTTAAAGAATGATCTCAAATTTTGGTTTCTAAGCAGGCACCTGCAACGACCACAGACAATAGCTGTGACTCTGTGGTCATGAGCGGTCAGCACCAACAACAGAACCCAACACCTCAGCATCCTCAAAGGGATGCTAATAACCCAGCTGGGTGAGTCATCAATGACAGTTTATAAAACCAATTCAATCGAGATATTTGATTTTCCAATTTGGTTTATCTAACTTGTGAACTGCATTACTCGTGGCAGTCTTCTCACAATAGCTGAGGAGACCCTGGCAGAGTTCCTTTCCAAGGCTACAGGAACTGCTGTCGACTGGGTCCAGATGATTGGGATGAAGGTAGACCCTCTATATATTTCTCCATGTACATAACATTTTTTATATGTACTGATTTCTGTGCTTGTTTGTATATTTTGGAAATTTTCGTACTTTTTGTCTTTTGTATAGTTACTTCGCTTTAATGTTGTTAATGTTTGTATAGCCTGGTCCGGATTCTATTGGAATCGTTGCTGTTTCCCGTAACTGTAGTGGAGTAGCAGCACGAGCTTGCGGTCTCGTGAGTCTAGATCCCACGAAGGTGCTCATCTTGCTTAGTTTATTATTTTAAATTTTGGATTTCCCAGGGCATTAAGTTATACGGTGCTGTTTCTGCGGTGCATAGTTTGTAATGGATTTATTTATAGGTCGCTGAAATTCTCAAAGATCGTCTATCTTGGTTTCGTGATTGCCGATGCCTTGAAATCTTGAGTGTAATTCCAACTGGAAGTGGAGGGACAATAGAACTTATTTACATGCAGGTTCAGTGTAACTATAAATAAATTTAGTTGCATTTCACATTATTGAATCTTTTACCGTTTCTGTTTTTTTTTTCTTTGTGTATTACTCCTTTGATATGTTTATGGTATCCTTTTTATGTTTTGTCATAACAGACATATGCACCAACGACATTGGCAGCAGCACGAGACTTCTGGACGCTGAGATATTCTTCGACTTTGGAAGATGGCAGTTTAGTGGTAAGGCCTTCAATGTTCTTTTGCACTTTTTGCCCCTTTTGAAGATCACAAAATCCAATTAAACCAGTAACCCTTGCCCTTAATAGTCTGTTAAAATTCTGCATAGAGGTTCAGCTATTACTAATTGGCATTTGCTTTAGGTTTTTATTTTTGTAATGTGACATTCAACTTGATTGGATTGATGATTTTGATATTTCATGCTAATGCATGTGACCATCTGAAAAGTGTTTTCCCTAGTGTGGTTTTATTGTTTTGACTTCAGCCAAGTTTTCTTTGCAGGTATGTGAGAGATCATTGACACCTTCCACCGGTGGTCCAACTGGGCCTCCTGCTTCAAGTTTTGTTCGAGCTGAAATGCTTCCTAGTGGCTTTCTAATCCGACCTTGCGAGGGCGGTGGCTCCATTATTCACATTGTTGATCATGTTGATTTGGATGTGAGGATAAGATCAAGTTAAATCATTTTAGTTTTCTTTTTATTTAAATTTGACATTTATTCTATTTATTTGTTATCTTACATGCCTTGCTCTGTATTAGGCTTGGAGCGTTCCTGAAGTTCTCAGGCCACTTTATGAATCATCTAAAATCCTTGCTCAGAAAATGACCTTGGCTGTGAGTACTACCACATAAATGACACGAGCCTTTCTTCAATATGGTCATTTTCTTCATCCACATTTTACTTTTGAAATATTATTATGCAGGCCTTGCGGCACATTCGACAAATTGCACAAGAGACTAGTGGAGAGATTCAGTACGGTGGGGGCCGCCAGCCAGCTGTGTTAAGAACCTTTAGCCAGAGACTTTCCAGGTAAGTCCTCTCAACTTGGTATTGCAAATCCCGGGTAGCTCTGGCAGTTGGAAGTTATCAGCCTGGTCCATCCGGGTTCGGCAATGGACCAGGCTGATAACTTCCAATTATCAGACCCAGCAAATATATAACAACACATTTCAATTTGCCAATCATTCCACATTGATAACCATTAATTTAAAGTCACATCCTTGCATCAGTCTGATTTCTTCCTTAACAAATAGTTTGTTATTCTGGATCTCAGGGGTTTCAATGATTCAATTAATGGTTTTGCGGATGATGGATGGTCCCTTATGAATAGTGATGGCGTGGAGGATGTGACCATTGTCATTAACTTGTCTCCGAACAAGTTTCTTGGTTCTCAGTATAATACGTCAATGTTACCTACTTTTGGAGGTGTGCTCTGTGCCAAGGCATCAATGCTGCTTCAGGTATTTCTCTTCATTCTAATCTGGTTGTATTGTTGTATCTTCTTTGATATCAGTCTTGCTATATTCGACTTCTCAATGTCCAATGGAGAAGACTTCCAAATTTGATTGTTTTTATTAACTTTAAATTAATTTTTCTTGTGGTTCTGCAGAATGTTCCCCCTGCTTTGCTTGTTCGTTTTCTAAGGGAACACCGTTCGGAATGGGCTGACTATGGTGTTGATGCTTACTCTGCTGCATGTCTTAAAGCTAGTCCTTATGCAGTCCCTTGTGCAAGGCCCGGCGGCTTTCCCAGTAGCCAAGTCATTTTACCCCTTGCCCATACGGTGGAGCATGAGGAGGTGACAAATGCTAATCTACTATAAAATATACTTCATACTTCATTCTCTTCGTGTTCTTCTGCATTAATTTACTAATTTATATTATTTTGCCTGTCTTGCCAATAGTTCTTGGAGGTTGTTAGATTAGAAGGTCATGCATTCTCACCAGAAGATGTAGCTTTGGCAAGGGATATGTACCTTTTACAGGTTCGTGTACTTTGCTGGTCTGATATGGAAATGGGTTTCTGAATGCATTCTTAATGATGTCATTTATCTGGAATTTTATTGCGGCAGCTATGCAGTGGGGTTGATGAAAGTGCAGTTGGTGCTTGTGCTCAGCTTGTCTTTGCACCTATTGATGAATCCTTTGCTGATGATGCTCCTTTGCTTCCATCTGGTTTCCGTGTGATACCACTAGATTCCAAAACAGTTCCGGTAAAACTCTCAACTTACTGCTTAAAAATGTATATAGAAATCCTTTGGCTATTATATATTACTCATCATTTCTGTTTCTTGTAATTGAAGGATGGACCTGCTGCTACTCGGACCTTGGATTTGGCCTCTGCACTTGAGGTTGGGTCCGGCGGTGCCCGTCCAGCTGGTGAAACTGAATTGAACAATTATACCTCTAGGTCAGTACTGACAATTGCTTTCCAATTCACTTTCGAGAACCATTTGCGAGACAATGTGGCTGCAATGGCCCGTCAGTACGTGCGCAGTGTTGTGGGGTCTGTTCAGAGGGTAGCAATGGCTATTGCCCCCTCCCAGCTCAGCCCACATGCGGGGCTAAAATCACTTCCTGGTTCCCCCGAGGCTCTTACTTTGGCACGGTGGATTTCCCGAAGTTACAGGTTTCATCTCTACCCTCCTTTCTAGTTGTACTATTGGTGAGATGTAAAACAGAAGCCGCTTTTTGAGCAAATAATTTTCCAGGATATTGTTGATAGCATTGCTTGTTTCAGGATACACACTGGAGGGGAGCTTCTTCGAGTTGACTCCCCGACTGGTGATGCTTTGTTGAAGCAACTTTGGCACCACTCGGATGCAATCTTGTGCTGTTCCTTGAAAACAAATGTAATTTCTTTAACTAGCCACTTTATCTGAGCCCACCAAACTGACTGAAAATATTCATGTAAAATGGATTCATTTTTCCAGAGAGATTTGTGAAATTTTGGTCATGCTGGAAACTAACATGAATGGCAAAAATATATTGCAGGCATCTCCTGTTTTTACCTTCGCAAACCAGGCAGGGCTTGACATGCTGGAAACTACTCTTGTAGCCCTTCAGGACATTATGCTCGACAAGATTCTTGATGAGGCTGGCCGGAAGATTCTCTGCTCTGAGTTTGCTAAGATCATGCAACAGGTAAAATTCTTCGATACCCACAACTGACACTCAGTTTTGTGTGTATCCAAACTGAATCACCTGACCAAAGTTCTAATGGCATTGCATTTTTAAGTGTTAAATAATGTTGACATTTTGGAATGAATTTGTTTAAAAGCCATTTAATGCAGTATTTTCTTAATCATGCAGGGATTTGCATACTTGCCAGGAGGAGTATGTGTCTCTAGCATGGGCAGGCCATTGTCATATGAACAAGCAGTTGCATGGAAAGTTCTCAATGCAGAAGATTCCAATCACTGCCTGGCCTTCATGTTCATAAACTGGTCTTTTGTGTGAACCAAAAGACTAGATATCTATAAGACTTAAAACTTAGCTATCTATTAACTTATACATTTGCTTCCAGAAGCACTTCTATTATTTATGTTATGACATGAATGTAGTGATCGACAGGATTCCATGGATGCTTAAACCTACCTATCTATATAATCTTTGTTTGATGAATGTTTCTGCCATTTTTGCTAGAATCTGATTGAATATTTACTGATAGTGATTGATGAAATTTGAACCAATTAGAAAAATTTTTGTAGTGGGGCAGTAGCAAATGGGACCGTTTGTTGTAGGGTAGTTGGGTTTGATTGATTGCTTTAGCTTGACACCAGTAGTTTGATTCACTATTGGTGGTTGGCTTGTTGGGTCATATTTTCATTCCAGGCGCAGTAATGGCAAAATTTTTATCAACGAATTTGTGTTAATGGTCAAGTCATGAACCTGGCTCTCTCTTGGTTTGAAATTTTCTGAACCATACATGTGTTTTCCTTAGCTTGTTGCTAAGATTAGAAAGCAAGAAAATTATTCCATATTGGTAGAACCTGAATACCATTATCAATATACATATATATATATATATATACGGTAAAAATAATTTTATATCAATTGTTGAAATTAAAAGTTACATTTCTAATAAAATTGTGTTATTAACTGGCAATAATAATAATAATTATTATTATTAACATTTTTATTAATACCTAGTTTTATATCAAATTATTTAAATTAAAAATCCATTTATATAACAATAAATAAAATCGGAGGACACGTCACCCGACGTATCCATCCTATGGCTGTGAGTGACACTATTAAAACTCAACCGTCAGTCAGCTAAGTCAGAGTAAATCCACGGTAGCAGACCGTACCACGTGGCACAGTGACACATACTGGACCACATTTCTGTGCATGCGTACTTGAGAAATTCTACACTGTGTTCGCCTCACGCTATTAGAGTAAAGTTAGCCTACTTGGCAACGGTTGGATTGGATATGATGCCTTTCACTTTCACAATATTAATTTATTAATATTAACAAATAATATTAATTATTTATTAATTTATATTTAACAACTAATATTTATTTTTTATTTCACAATAATATTTAAATCATTACTATTATTAGTATTAATAAGTTTGCTAGGTATAAATATAAATTAATGTTTAATTTTTATTTAATATAATATAAAAGATATTTTAATTTTGAATTTGTTAATTTAACATTTTACTCATTTTAATTTTGTAACACAATAATATTATTCTACAAGTTTGAAACTGGGTGCCCTGACAATCATGTACAAAAATTGACTAATCCTCTAATTTTGACTAAATCAAGTAAAATTTTCAAATAGAATAAATTGACTTTTTTTTTATTATTCTAAAAGTAAATTAGGGAGACAAATACCAAACTCTTGTACAACTAGGCCATACGGTTGCCCGGGAGATCGATTGGGTGTTTTATTTTAAATTTTTTTTTCAATAAATAAGAGTTTATTTAAGAATAAATTAAATTGAGCGTAATTATTTGAATCGTGATAAATAAAAAAATTATTTAATAATTTTCTCTGATAAAAATAAATTTAAAAAATTGATAAATGAACAACTAAATTAAAAATAATAGAATATTAAAGTTGATGTACAAGGGATGAAGAAAGATTTAGTTGAATATCGACTTCAAATTTAATATCATTTAATTATTGTATTTAATTATAAATTTTCTTGTGAAAATGTAGATGGGTGTTAAAGAGAAATTAGGAGTAAAAATAATTTACAGTAGCTTGGTAGAAGGAGGTGATTTGTATACCATATTTCGAGGGTAAGTAATTTCATCATCTTCTTATTTATTTATTTAAGTAAATAAAAAAAAAAAAGAGATAAGTGAATAATTTTTTATAAATACCATCTAAGTATAAAAACTCACGCTAAAAAATAAATTTTATTTATTTATTTGTAATATTTAAAAAAAGAAAAATATATAATTACTAAAGTTAGTAATTAAAAAAAAAAAGTGCACCGACAAATGTAAGTTAAGTTGAATAAGAAAATAGTAAAAAAAAAAAAAAACAGAAGTGACAGGATGAACTGGACCACAGGGTGAAATCGTTAATTCTGTTGGTACAGATCTGGGAGAAGGCCCACAAGAATCTCCCCACTACATAGCATACCAGCCACAGAGATCTACAGATGATAGTAAATATTTTTATTTTTTTACACCCAAAGTCACCATCATTCCTTCCCATCTACAAACCAAAAAAACTCTGTCCATTATTTTTTTTTTTAAAAAAAATAAAATAAAATAAGTTTGGTTTCATCAATTTCGGTAAAACGAATACTATACTGAGGTGAGGTAGCGGTGCTGTTAATGGTGGCGTGATGTACAGACAATTTCGTATGACAGTAAATATTTTATATTTCAAAAACAAATTATTTTTAAAATTTTAATTTTATATAACCAAAAGTGTCAATAAATAATATCACAATAATAATAATAATAATAATAATAATAATAACAACCATTGTAGTATCCGTATCATACAGCATGCGTGGGACATGGCAATGAATTATTGATGGTACATGTATGTATACATACCATACATCGTTATCCTAGTGCGAAACCCCATATATAATGGGGTAGGGGTAATACCGTAATAAGGCTTGGGCCGAGCTAGTTTATACTTTTTCAAAGTTTGAAAATTTGGTGAGGGGTCTTAAAAGGTGAGTGCGAAAGCCGCTGTATTTTCGAGCCTCGTGTGTCGTGCTCTTTGGCTTCTTTCTATTTGTATCTTTACATTTGCCACCATTTTTTTAATTGACTTTATGAATTATTATACAAAATACACTACCTATTTCTTTTATTTATTTATCTATTAATAATTTGTGTACATTTTACATGTAATTTTTAAAATTTTAATGTTTTCATTGATATAAAATTATATGTTAATGCTTAAGTTTAGGTAATATTATATCTGAGTTTCCTTTGTATCTTTTGTTGCAGAAAGCAAAATTTAGAGTTCCCGCGTGGAGAGAAAGAGTCAAGTCTTTGATTTGCCTTAGGCTTAGCTTTACAGTTTTCACTTTTGTCGATATTTGTAGTATTCTTTATTTTATAATCTCTCATGCATGCATGCTTGTTTACACTTTTTCCTTCTCTTTTTCTTGGTTTTTCAGGTGTAAGATTTCAGATAAGCGTGCTATTAACATCCTTTTTCATGGCTTTTTACACTGTTCCATTCTACATATACATACATGCAACAAAACCCAATACACTCAGAACCCGAGGAACAAGCAATTAATAAGAAACATCAAAAGGGTATTCTGTGTTTGTTTTTGTTTTGTTTCTTAGTAGAAGTTAAATAAAAACGAGATAGGGTTTTCAGTTTCTGCAGGCTTGAAGAGTGGACTGGATAGATAGTTGTTATAGACTATCATGGTCTGTGAATTAGGGTTTGACTGAGGGAGTTTTGCTTGTTTTATGAATGGAAATTAATGAAAATGTGAGAGTGTTTCAGTTTTGTTGCAGAAGGAAATGATGATTTTGGTGGTGGGATTTCTAGGGTTTGGTTGTGTTGTTGAGCAATTTTTGGGCAGTGGATTATGTAGAGTTGATGATTGTTGCCTTTATTCTTGGGATTTTGTGTTGGACCAAAAGAAGATAGTTCGAACTTTTTGTGGATTCGGATACTTCGTAGGATTTTCTTGTTCAGTAAAAAGATTTAAAAAAGATTTTGTCGATAAGAGACAAACACTGTTCCCATGCTTTAAACAAAGTGAGAAAAAATATTAAATTAATATAATTAGTAATGATAGGAAAGTGGATCCGTGGCGCAATGGTAGCGCGTCTGACTCCAGATCAGAAGGTTGCGTGTTCGATTCACGTCGGGTTCAATCAATTCCCCTTTTTTTTTAAATTTCATTTATGGACTTTTGATAGGTTAGGAAAAGACAATAATAATAATATAGCTGTACGGCAAAATGTCAAATGTGACATTGACAAGGGTATTTTAGGAATTAGGATAGTTGGGAGGAGGAATGGAAACATAATTTTAGCAAAGCATCCCTTTATCAATGTAGTCTAAACTGAATTAATAGGTTAGGACTTATTATTATTATTTTTTTAGTCTGGAATAGTATTCCATTTGAATCAAGTTCAGGATCTTCCATTCACTAAAAGAAAAAAAAAAAAAAAAAAGGTGTATTAAAAAATATAATGGGTGTATTTAGATAACTGGGCCTCAAATTTCTCTTAGCAAAAACGGAAACACAATTGGCCCAATTCTATGTAAGAGATCCAATCTGTTGATTGTTGAGTTAAAATTGGGGGTGAAAATTCTTAATTTAGTGTTATGTGTCATCTTAATGGTCAATAATTATGTTCAAAATTAAAGATTATAACTCGATAAAATTATTAATCGATTAAATTTTTATTTAATTATATTATTAATTTAATATATTTATTTTTATAAATATTTTAAAAATATTTAAAGTATTACTTATTCAAATGTTAATGAATTTTTTTAAAAAGATTTAAAATATAAATAATCATATAAGAGGATATGAAATAGGGGTAATTAAAAATAATAATAATAATTTTATTATTTAAGTTTTTTTAAGATAAAAAGGAGATATTTTAAAATACCTCATTATTATTATCATCATCTTCGTCATAATCATAATATCAAAAGCTCCACTCGAACCCAAAATTTGACAAAACTTTTTCATGTACCAAACCATCAAGAAGAAGAGGCATGACATCACAAATTAGCATACTAATTAAATATATGCAAACAAAAATAAATACAGAACACGTGTCATCTTTTCACTCGTCCAATCAATCATCAAAACAAACGCTATAACACAGTATACCAAACCATCCCAAACGACAAATACCATTTTCTCACGAGTCTGAGATATTGTCAATCTCACAATAATTCAGAATCTGGGTTAAATCGTCAAAGCCATCAAAATTACTTGAAAATATTTTAAAATTCCCTCAAAATTACGCGTAATGTTAAATTCATGTTCCTATAAAATATAAATTAGCTAATTATATAAGCAAATTATTAATTAACTTTGCAAATGGTGTGAAACATCACAACTATATAGATATATTGGACAAGATGATTTACTTACATAGAACAAAATCAATGTCAACTTTTATTGTTATATTTATATTTTAATTTTATAAAGTTAATATTATTCTTATTTTTTTAAATTTTAATTTTAGCGAATAATTAGTTTAAAGGGGTATTAACCTTTTCTCTTATATATATAATTGATATTAAGAGTATTACTTAATATGTTTCTTTGGACCCATATAAATATTGCATTGACATGCATTTGAAGAATCATTTTGAAAATTGGGATGATAACACAAAGGCAAATTTGATTGTGATTGATATATTACTTACATAAAACCAAAATAAAAGAATACGCATGCTTTTTTATTAATCAAAATCAATCTAATTCATATACAATCATAATATAAAAAAATAAAGAAAAAGGTATTTTAGAATACCTCAAATATAATGATAATTAATTATTAATTTCCATGGTTTTCAATCTCTAAACCCAACGCTCGAACGCAGCATTAAATGCTGTGTACCAAACCATCATGATAATGATGGTTTGGCAATAATATATGGGATTGTAATTTATTTATACAAAATACTAATTTCACTTATAAATATAATACAATCCTTATAAATTAATTAGGGGTGCTCAAAATCGGTTCCGGTTCTAATTCTGCTCAAAACAAAAATCCACCTTAAATAATTCAGTTTTAAAATTTTAGAATTATAACCTATCCTATTTAACAGGGTACTCTTTTTTTTAATTTTAATTTGATTCTAGTTTCAAAATATGATACCTTATTTATCAATTATTTTAATTTTCTAATTTGTAACTTCATAAAAAAATCTTTAAAAAATAAAATCACTAAAATTAAATTATAAAATTATTATATAAATGATGAAAATTTGAGTGAACGAAAAAAAAAGAAAAATAAGTTATTAAACATAATTGATAAACAACAAATTATTAAAAAATATTGTATTATTATTCGAATTAATATTACTCATCATTAAAAAGAGAAATTTATTTATTTTTTATGATAGTACAATTATATATCTAATAATATTATACAATATATATATTTATTTATTATAATTGTTAACGTTTTTGACAATTTTAAAATAAATATATGTACATCACAATTTTATTAAATTATTATACAAATAATATGATAAATTACGTTAAATAAAATATTATAAACACATTGATTTTTTTTTTATGTAACTCAACGTACTCTCTTTAATAAATTATGTAACTTTATATATGTAAATCAATAATTAAGAATTTATATTTGAATATAAGGTGATGTTTAATTAATTTGGCTTGAAAAATAATTTTTTATTTTTAAATCAAACTGTTTTTTCGGTTCGGTTCTTATTCCATAGTCTTTAGAACCAGAACTTACTCTAAAAAAATCGGTTCTTGATTTTTTTAAACCGAAACCTACCCTAAAAACATTTATTCCAATTCAAAACCTATTTTTTCGGTTCGATTCTTGGCGATTTCAAATCGAACTAGAATCGTTAAACACCCCTAAAATTAGCTAATGTTAAAGTTATTGAAATGTATTTTTAAAATTAATTGAATTAAAATATATGTATAATTAAATATTCTATCTATTTTATAATAGAGTATGGTAACAATTTATCACACTATAATAATATTCTTTCTATGTAAAAGAAAGAATTTATTAATATAAAATAAATAAAATTATATTAAAAAAAGAATAGAGATTCTTAAAGCAAATATTATATTAGTGAAGTTTTTGTAAGTAAGGTTTTTTAAGTTGGGTTTTTGTAAAAATTATTGATTGGTTAATTATCAAGTATATATTCCAGTCAAACTAGTATAAATTATTTAATTGAAAAAGTTTTTGAAAGTTATTTTATGAGAGTAATGAAGTAAAATCTTTAAAATCAAATAAGAGTATTTTAGATAATTTAACATTTTAAAACATTTATAAAAAAAATTTACTCCTAAAAATCCAAATTTTGGACTTTTACTAATACAATCAAAATAACTTTTTTAATCCTTCCCAAACTCTTGTTTAGTGACAATCAAATAGTAAAATCTCATGTTGCTTGGGTGGAGTTTGGGAATGTGTATTATAAGTATTTTGTTCTCCTTTAACTTGTATGAAGTCTTTTGAGTCAAGGGCTTGAAATCTCTATTAACAAAACCATGACGGATCAAGGTTAGGTTTGTTTTGCCACCCTGTATTGTGCCAAAATGAATAATATCATATTAGTTAGGCTAACTCATCACATAAACAACACTAAAAATTTTGAAGAAAGTTTTAACATTAAAAAATAATTTTGACTAATAATAAAGTCATGCCAAATAGGCACTAAAAGATCAAAACAATGGTTCTCCTCCCATTAATTTTGGAAATTTTTTTTATTTAATTTATACTTTTGCATAGGGTCAAGTTATGCTTGGGATGTTTGTAAATATTTAATAATATATACTATTGAAACTCAAATTTCATATCTTCAAGTGTCAAAATACAATTTATTTTATTGTACAATGAAAAGTGTTTAGAGGACTTTTACTCTAATTTCAGCTTTGAAAGCTTTTTGGTAGCATAACAATAGAAAAAAATAATGCACCCTTGAACAATTATTTATAACTTTCTGTCATTTTCTTGTTGTCATATGAGTTGATCTCATATGGATTTAGTGAAGTTGTCTTTTAATAAAAATTAAAATATAATTCATTTATGATTTTATTAAGTTACACTTATCATTTTATAGAAAATTGTGAATACAGTTCATCAATGACTCTTTTGAATATTTTTTTTTTCAATTTTATTTGTTATATAAGCGATATTAACATTTTTATCAAACATGAACCATAAGTCTTGTGTAGAGATAAGTTAACTACATTAATTAGATACGAGCTAGGATGAGTTGACGAGAGCTTCTAATGATGTAACATCTCAAAACTCAAGATATTACCGGCAGGTGATAAAATCATCCTATCACCCTAAGTCTTCTACAACTTGTCTAAGTACTAATGCAAAACATGCATATACAACATATTTTACAAAACATACTCATGCAACTTAAGGGGCGATATGCCTCCACTGATACTATGCACAGCACAAGTGCTTACATCATAATACATAATGTACTAAATATAAAATCGGTTGACCGTGTTCATAAATACAACATATAATATTGAACGGTAAACCATATGACATAATGAATGATACAACGTTATACATGACAAGAACCCAACAACCTTGGTGATTACGATGTGTACCCTCTTCTCAGCTTATGTCTTCATGATACTGAAATGGTTTAGTAGGCATAGTTACCTGCAAAACTGAAGATTTGGAAGGGTGCGTTTAAGGAGACTCAATGAGTGAATATTGATATAATAAAGTACACAAATTTAAAAATCAAATTTTGTTGTAAATGAGCTAACCTCAAAGTTTATAATCCGAATCATTTTCAAAATTTTTTGAAATTAAATTACTTTGAAAACTATATGGTCATGAAACTAGAGTTAACATTACATATAATACTTTCCGCTATGATAAAATCAACCTCAACACTATTAGGACCTTCACAGAAATCTCTGCTATTTAGGGGCGTTACGTATCATCGTTCCCTATATACATCTCCACATAACTTTAATATTTAAGGGCATTACGTATTGTCATCCCCCTAAATACATCTCTGTACAACTCTGGTATCTAAGGGCTTTACGTATCGTCGTCCTTCTAGATACATCTCTGTACAACTCTGGTATCTAGGGGCGTTACATATCGCTATCTCCTAGATACATCTTTGTAATCTTTGGTGTTTTGGGGCATTACATATCGCTATTCCCCAAATCACCATTGCTGTCTTCAGGAATTTGACATCTGAGGCAAAGGAATCCAAGGGGTTACGTACCACTATCCCCATAGTTTCAAGTCTATAGTTATACATGTGCACATGATCTTTAAAAATGAAACAACTTAATAATACTCAAAATCATCTTAAAAAACAATTCTATATTCATAAAGTAAATAAATCATATTTGCAAAATCAACAATCAGCCTCAATATCTCTTTCTCACATGTCATCATCCAACTTACAATCTATAAATTTACAGTATTTCAGATCGACATTCTCGAAAATAATTTTAATAACAATAATAGTCACAAGTCCCATAAGGTCATAACTATAATGATTATAACTTTATAAAGCAATAGCCAAAACATATTTAGAAAATTTAATTAGGATTTCAAGCATATATATTTCAAATAGGAAGTTCAAGTTGCAATTTTATATTCACATCTTAACTTAATGAAATAAATTATCTATACACAATCAACGAACAAATTTTTGGATCTTTCCTCATATAACACAACCAAAATTATAACTCATACCTTTATAATATCTCAACACTTTATCGACATTTTTGAAAACCATTCCCATGTTCATCATATTCACTATTTCATCAAGTATTAAGCAACATAATTCTAAGAACTTAATCAAGTTCTTCATCACATATATTTCATCATTAAACTTAAATAATTATTTAAAAAATATAACTATCTAGTCTCATGTCATAATCCAACTCCCAATCTGTGAATTCTTAATATTTTCACATACTCTTGACATCACTGAAAATCGTCTCAACAACAATAATAACTAAAAAGGTTATAGAGCACTAACTAAAGCAAATTTTTAAGGAGTCAATTGAATTTTCATTACTTGCATTCCGAATAATAAATTCAAGTGATTATTCAAAAAATATAACCATCTACTCACCTATGCGCCTCAAAGTTCCGCCATAGGCTACACGTTGTAGCCATAAGAATATCAAATGTATATATAATTTATCATACATTTATATATCTCGCCAACTTAATGCCACATCATCATTATATAAAATTTATAAATAAAATATTTAAATAAATATCAATATCCTAAGGACCATTTACATAATTCAGAACCATACACGTATAACATAACTAGTAATCCAAGATTCACGACAAAAATAATTGATCAATCTAATTTATATATATCCTAGCATTTTTATCAATTATAAAGAATTTCTTAAAACTAAATAATGTAAGTTTGAATCATTTTAAAATGAAATTAGTCCACTCACCGGTTCAGAATTGATTAGTCCAACTTAAGATGAGGTCGGCGGATGTTCTGATTGATTATCTATAGAACATGACTTCCATCATAATTTACAGTCATAAATGAATAAATAATAACCATATCATACATGTACACTTCCCCCCAAAACACTAAAATGATTTAAATTGTCAATTTCACAATTTCATTCCGGTAATCCTAAGTATTTTTTCTAAACAGAGAGCGACTTTAAACTCGTGATGTACTAAATTGGCAACATATCACGTCCTAAATTTTTGGTAACATACTCTATTATGAGTCTAGTTTCTACAGCATTTTACGGATTCGAATTTCAAATATGAATGCTCAAGTTATAAACAATCTTCTTGCATAACGCAACAAAACAAGGAGCAGAGTCATCATAAGGCAACCAATCCTGAATTTTTTTTTTCTGAGCACTCATCTTTGCATGAATCGTCTTGGTTTTAAACTATGTTATCTATCTTTATGTCTAGTTTTCATAAAATTTTATGATGCTAAAATCAGATGTCGGGAACACTGTTTTGTTTTGAGTTTTCTGTATACTGCTCAACATTTTTGGCAAATAGAAATATCATACAAGGCAGCCAAGTTCCTAAAATTTCTGGGAGCACACCTTATCACAAAAAATTCTAATTTTTTATATGTTACTCTTAATCGTGTCTAGTTTTTCTAAAATTTTATGGTTCGGTGATTGGAGGTCTATAATTCATTTTATTTTCAATTTATCGAACCCTGGACAAGAATTCAAGCAACCGGCCTGCCTCCCTTTTTCTACCCACAAGCTCACTACTCTATATTTCCACACCACCCAGCCACCGTAACATCATAGAATCACTCTTAAAATTTTTATTTTTCATACACTAAGCAACCAAATCATAGCCAAATAAATAACTATGTGTAAATTCTGTTCTTTGAACACATGGGTAAAATGGTTATTTAAAGATATTCAGTATCATACATGCATGATTTAAGATTTATTTGACACATTAATGAGACTTAGGAGAACTTAAGTTGACTTAACGAATGATTAATATGGATTTACAAATATTTTTCAGAATTTGAAAAGGGACCAAATTGAAAGATTTTTAAGGGCCAAATTGCAAAATTTTCAAACGGTGAAAATTAGTTACTATAGCAGTTAATGTAGAAGCTACTGTAGTAAAATTGAAAACGATCAACCAGATTCGAAAAACGGTCGATCGACAATGGCGATGTCAGGGAATAGTAATAATCTGGTCCACCAGATTGGGAAATGGTCGACCAGTAGTGAGGTTATTTTTTGGACAATGTGGTGCACTATTCACTGCCCTGTTTATCGAAAAAATTCAGTTTTTTCGAGATTTTTCAAGGTTTTTAAGGGTATTTTGGACTTTTTACACTTTATCTATATATACCCAAGTCTCCAATAGTGTCTTTAAGCTTCTCTCACTCTAAAACAAGCCCAAATTTATTTCCTCTCTCTCTAAAAACGTTTCTCTCACTTTTCTCTACAATTTCTCCAATTTCTTCCGATTAAATTTGAAGCTTTGTCACCAAATGACTCTGCGTCACTTTTTTTATGATTTGATACTGATATTAGGCTAGAAAACGCAAGAAATGGTGAAGAAGAAAAATGAGTTTCGAGGGAAAATTATGAATTTTCATTTAAACGACAAATTGAAATTTTTACGGGTTTGAACAAGTTACCAATAAGTTAAATGACTCATTACAAGCATGATTTTGAGATTTGGAACAAATTGAAGTTTAGAATTTATTGTTCACCCGAAGTTTAAATTGATTTTTTTGCTTAGGAAACGTAAAATTGTGTTAAGCGGAGATAATTGAAAGTATACAAAGTCGATTTTGTGTTAAATGCTGTTTGAAATAATTATATATATATATATATATATATATCTATATACACATGACGGAAATGTTGAATTGTGTATTTTCGACAAATGGAAGTTATGACAACATATACATGCGTTGAATATTGCTTGGAATGTGTAAAACTGTTTTAGACGGAAATACAAATTTGGGATATCATGGAATGATGTTTTGGAAATGATAATAACGTTAAGGTGCTGATAATTGAACTGTTGTAATAAAAATGTATGTGAAATTGAATAATTACGGTCATGGAATTCCGTTGTTGGGAATCGGATAAATGGCCTCATTAGTAAAGCCTCGTAATGTAATATGTGTCAAACTAAGGAATTATGGACAAGTTATACATGAACATCGCATTTAGTGCATATTATAATGATTTGGAATATTGAAATTAATAAGACTATGCATGTGTGATATTAGGTGCCGAACACACGATAGTGGAACCTAATGGGTGCGAAGAGTAATTGTGGGAGTGTTGACCCTCATTTACCTGCGAGTGGATTTTAAACTTGTTTTTATATTTTTGAACTATTTTATGGACTTACTATTTTATGAAATAAGAAATAGATATACATTATTGATTTGAAATGTGAATGGCTAGAGGCCAAGTTTGACATTGAAAATGCATACTTTATATTGACATTGAGAATGAAATGAATTGATTTTGAATATATATATATATATATATATATGCTTGTGGTATTGTAATGGTGATATGGTCGGGAGAGCCAAGAGTTGTATGTGACTGTAGCTACAGGGTAATAGCTTAGGGACCAACCTATAAGAGGCTGCTTAGGTGAGTATGCCGCAGGTGGGGCAGTTATATGAGTGGACATGATGATATGGAGTTGCCCATTTGTGGGATTGTCGAGGACAATCATGAGTATCACCACATGACTACTCGAGGCGAACGACAGTAGTGAACCAGTTTTAAAAAGGCTGCATGCATTATTTATATTAAAAATGAAATGGTTTTATTAACAATTCACTACGTATGTTACACCAAAATAATAAAATTCTAATTAAAAGAAACTTGAAAACTCACCAATAAATTTTTATTTTTCTCTCTTTTGTCTTCCTTTTCTTTTCTTTTTCTTCTTTTTTCTTTCTTTCCCCTTTTTTCCCTTTACCTCACGTTTTCACTCTTTCTCTCCTCTCTTCTTTTTTTTCCTTCACTCTTTCTACCTTTCCCTTAAACACTTCTTCTTTTCCAATTTTGAAAAATAAAAAAAAAAAACTAATATTTTAACTAATGAAACACATTGATGGCTTGAATTAATTCAATCAATTCAATAGCCTTCATTTTGCCACCGAATTTTCCACTAAGTTTGGCTTATATTTATCCTTATCCAAAACTTACAAAACATGCTTAAAATAGTGTCAAGTGGGTGGCTTAAATTAAAGCAAATGAATAGTTAAGATTTTGTAGAGAATTTTAACAAAATTTAATGTTATTTATTTATTTATTTTAGCATGAGCTTGGGCTTAACCAATTAAATTGGGCCTAAAATATATATATATATATATATATATATATTTGTATCCAATATATAGCCTACTTAGTTATATTCTTATCCAAAAACTAAAATTTCAAAAATAACCTTGTTGATAATAAAATTTTCAATTCCACTATTCATGGCTACTACATCTTCTAAGTTTACAAAAATACCCTTATAAATTTACTTTATAACATTTCTTAAAATTCTAACACTTAATACTTTATAAAACATATTTAAAATCATGGTAATGGTAATAATCATTTAAATAGGTATATTATATCTTATGTTGTTTTCATGTTAACTAAACATGCGTAAAGTCGGTTAATTCCTCTTATATTTATAATATTATGTTGTAAACATATCATGAATATAAATTCTAATGTACTTAGATAATATCAAGGTTATGAGTTTTACAAAAGAAATCGCAAGTGTTACATCAGCCATTGCCTCAGCCTCACACCAGCCCAACACCACGGCCGACCTCTGATATTCTTGAGTTCATGCGCAGCTCATTCTCCCAAGTGTTCGACCATCTGAATACTTTTGAGTTGACGATTATGACTCAATTACATGGAATTTAAGATCGTGTGGATTTACCTAGCAGTGTAATTTCAGAGCTCACAGATCAAGTTTCCACACTCGAATTTGCCATAACTACACAGATGCATGAGAAGCAGCAACGAATTGACCAAGGTGAGCACACGTTGCTTTAGTATGAGCAGATGGCCTTGACCTTTAGAGAAGAGACCCGGACATTTATGTAAAGTCTCTCACGTATAGCAAGTCCTTCCTACACAAGCCCAACAGCTTCATCAAATGGCCGAGAACTCCTCCACTAGAATGTAGTTCACCCTATGACCTAACACCTAAGCGGATCTTCAGGGACAAAGAAAATGGTGATAAAGATCCTTCCTAGATTCTAGACCAGATTATAAGACAAGGGGAGCAGCTTAGTAATAGTTTAAACACTCAATGCTTACGTGACACCTCACGACGGTGATAATAGATTTCTTTTGGATCTTATGACTTTGTTTTCAATTTTTTGTTATTGATTGCAACTACTTTGCTCGCTATTGTGTTTTCCTCTTATTAGTATAATTTGGTTTTATTTCATGTTTTTGATGATTGATAATATGACATTGAGTTTTATGTTTATGATTTATTTGCTTTTATGACATTAGTTCCCTATTTTGCTTAATGACATAAAGGGAGAAAAATACCAAATAATAAATTAAGAGGGAGAATAATCAATTATTTGGCTAAGTTAAATTGAAACAAAATGTTTTGTCAAGGGAAAGTATAAACTAATCAATCACACAATTTTTTTTGGTTATCATAAAAAAATGGGGAGATTGATGAATGAATATGTTTTTGATGATAAATTTAATTAAGCTATTGACTGATTAGATGGTGTGATTGGTTAAATTAATAGTATAAAAGTATTGAATTAACGTGTTCCTTGAGAAAATGTGTTTTGAGTTTGAACAAGTTGGTATTTATTCAAGATGATCGATACTAGGTGACGAGGTCGACACTTAGACAAATCAAATCGAAACCCTCAGCTCAAGAAGTCGACATATTATCAAAAGGTCGACACTCTTAAAGAAAGTGCCAATACTCTCAATTCCAGAGAATTGCAACAAAATTACATGTTAAACCAGATCGACACTTTTAAGAAAAGTATCAACACATTATGAGGAGATCGACACTCTTAAGGAAAGTACCAACTCTTTCAATTCCTGAGAGTTGCGACAAAATTACATGTTGAACTAGATCGATACTTGATCGATACTTTCAAGAGAAAGTATCGATCCCTTGTAAAGAGATCGACACTCTTAAGGAAAGTACCAATATTCTCGAAGTAACACTAAACTGCATAAGAGTTCCAGAAAGTTGTAAGAAAATTATAGCATAAACTAGGTCGACACTTTTTGTCGAGAGAATATCCAATAGTCATATAAAAGTGGCAACAACCAAAGAATCGATATATAAAGAAATAGATTTGATATGAACATTTAAATCAACAAAAGTATCGACACTTAAGGCTAAAGTATTGACACCTTCTGGAGCTTCAAGTCATAACGGTAACTTTAGCTTACATTTAATGCTAGTATTAATTGCATCAAAGAGAGCCATTAGACACAAGCTCCTTCACAACTTAATTGGTTTAAATAAAAGATTTTCATATAAGAAGAATAACAAGAGAATTTATGCAAATCATTGAACATTATTCCTTATCTTCAACGTGAAAAATTACTCTCTCTCTACTGCATTTACTTTATAACTAATCTTTGAGAGAAAATTAATTGTGTGAGACTATTATGTTATCCACTGTTGTGAGAGAGTTTAAAATATATAATTTCATTTGAAATTCTTATTGGGTTTATCTTCATCTAGAAAAAAGAAAGATTGTATTTGATTTCTCTTGATCCGTGAAAGGAAGTGTAAGGTTGCCCTTCACCATACAAGAACAAGTTGTCTTAGGTTTAAAAACCGAAAGAGTGAACGTAGACCATACTTGTCAAAGCACTATAAAATCTTTGTTTGCAAACTTTCTCTCTCTTATTTATTTATTTACTACAGTGCATTCATATTTGTATCTCATTAAACATTAAAATTTTTAAGAAACCAATTTACCCCCTTTTTATGGTGTTGCCAACTGGGACACACCGTGATCTCTAGAATACTAATAAGTTTAGGATTATGATTCTTCAATTCCTTAGAATCCTAATAAACTTCAGAGATGTAATGGCAGTAAGACACAACGGCCTATAAAAGGTAAGCCAAAGGCAACTAGGTACACAACTTTTCACAATACAATATTCATTATATTAAGAGATACAAGATATTAAGTTTAAGTTATCAAATTATTGTCATTATCTTCTCTTAAATACATATAAATGTAAAACCCTAACTTAAGTATTGGAGAATTTTCGTAAGAAAACTTGTTTTACTTTTGATATCTTCTTTAATTTCAGGTGATACAGTAATCAAACAAAGCAAAGAAGGCCATTCTAGTGCATAGAATTTCAAGAAGAATTTTACTACATCAACATCTAGCATCGTTTATGGGAATTGAACAAAAAGCTAAAACTATAGTGATCGCTAGAAAAGTTATAGTAGCAACATGAACTTACACAACCAAGAAACATACGACATTAAGAGAAAATCCAAAAGAAAATTCTTCAGAAATAACAACTGCGGCTAACCATGATCATAACTATCAACAACCACCCCCTGACGATGTGAATCGCAATTCCCATTCAGAAACTTCGTCTCTACACTAAAATCCCTCTAAAAAAGGTGATAGAGAAGCCACTTAGTGGATCCAAAGATTAAAGAACATCAAAAGAAAACATTCAAAAAAAGACTAGTAAATTCAAACATTGGCAGAGAAAATTGCAAATTTTAAAAGAATATTTCAAAACAGTTTTTTCTGGTAAAGGTGGTAGCATCACTAAAAGTAGTGGAGAGCAGCAATCTTAAATTTTTGAGAACCAAAAATCATGAAGTAAATCTCTACCAGAATATCTCTAAAAAGAGGTATACTGCCACCGATAAAGGAAATAGGAAGGTCTTTGACCACCTTCTAGAAAAGCCTACAATGCGCATAAATAACAATTTTTCTTTCAAGATCATTGATAAACCTCACCCAAAATTCTTGCACCTGTAGAATAGCCTAATAACAAGCCGTAAACGGAGGTCGGAGTATAGCTTAAGTCTAGAAGATATGAGAAAAGTCCTCAATCAAAAACAACAAAAGGAGAGAGAGGGCTTTAAGCAAACCGAATCTCGAGGTGAAGAAAGTAAAAAACATGCTAAAGGGATCGAATATATCGAAGCCCATGTCAAGAAAATAGTGAAAGACTTGAAAAGTCGCAAGAAACAGGACCAAAGGAGAAGTGCTGAGCCAACATCCCATTCAAGACTTCTTTTTAAGTTCCATTTCTCCTAGAGAATCCTGGATCTTATTCTCCTCAAAAAGTTTAAGGTGCCTAAAATACTTCATTCACAAGGAGAACTGATTCATCTCTCTATATGGATTTCTTTTGGGAGATGATGCTGATACATGGACTGAATGAATCCCAAATGTGTCGCTTACTTCCATTGATACTAGAAGGACAAAAAAGAAAATGGTTTACAAGCTTGACTCCTAATAGTATCCACAACTTTGATTAGCTATATGGAGTATTCATGAATGAGTTCAGAGGAGCAGTTACCAATATGAAAACTTCGAGTTCATTGCTGTTAATGAAACCATAAAGAGAAAAAAGCCTCAGAAATTTATTCATGAGATATCATGATAAGGTGATTAAGTTGGGAGCTTATCATTAACTATTAGCATTGGAAGGTTTCAAGAAAAATTTACGAGTAAACCGGGGATGGTATGTTGTTCGTAAGTCATCCTTCACCACTTATGAAATGGTTTGGAGGAAACTGCTGGAGATTGAAATTGAGGATCAGGTCATTCTCAAAATGAAAGAAAAAACAACAATAAGGTCATCATCGCGTGACAAAATGTGTTTCCCAAAATTTGACAACAAAAAGAGGCAGGACGATAAAAGAACTTTTCGAGAGCTCGACAGGAAAAGAAGTCAAGTGTCGGAACAAGTTAGGTCAGAGCATAGGAGGGATGATGTTCCCCCAAGGGGGATAGAATTCTTTGAGAAGGGATTATATGAGAATGGTGGCCCAGGTCTAAGAAACGAGAATGTTCACGTCGCTGAATGCGCCTCCCTTATAAATTTTTTAGGAAGTTAAGAAATAGGGAACTTTGTTGATGGAGCCTCGCTCAATAAAAATAAAATCGAACAGGAGTGCAAAGAATAAGTTTTGCGAATTTTACCAAAACATCGAGCATCTAACGAATGAATGTTTCGACCTCAAAGACTAGATCAAAATCCTTGTCATGAATAACTACCTAAAATATTTTGTGGCAGATAATAGAGAAGGAATTGGAGCCTCATATCAAAGGGTTGGAGGAGGAGAAGGACACGAGAATCAAACAATGGTGATTTTAGGTGAATCCACACTGGCAAGAAACTCAAACAAGGCAAGAAAAAAATATTCAAGATATTATTTGCCCAATTCTGCCTTAGATGCACACGTTATGAATGTAAAGGCTAAAAAGAAGAAAAAATTGCCTTAGTCCCCATCATGTTCACGGATGAAGATAAGGTTGGAGTGCATTATCTTTATGATAATGCCTTGGTGGTATTCTTGACAGTTGGAACAGTTCAAATAAGTTGAATACTAATTGACATAAGAAGCTTGGCTGACATTATTTTCAAGAAAACTCTAAACTCATTAGGTATTGAAAACCTAAAACTAAGACCAGCAGAAATGGCTCTACACGGCTTGCAAATCGTGCTTCTACTTATTGGGTACATTACAACTACTAATTACAATGGGAGATAAGCTCTATCAAAAAACCACAATAGTTGAGTTCCATGTGGTAGATCTCAAGATGCTATATTCAATGATTCTTGGAAGACCTTTCCTCAAGTTTACAAGAACAGTAGAAAGAATCTACTACTTGAAACTAAAGTTCAGGCAAAAGAAGGTATTGGCATTGTCAAAAGAAGCCAAAATGAGGCCCGATTATATTTTGCCACCTCATTAAAAAACTCTTATTGCATATCAAAATGTTCTTTGGAAGAAAGATTGAAGACCAATGATAAAAATGCAAAGTAAGAGCAAAAAATTGAGAGCTTAAGTAAGATAATATGCTATCAACAGTAAAGCTCATTTAGAAATTTGAGTCTATAGTCTTGAATAATGAGACTCCAAAAAGAACAATTAAAATTGGGTCGTATCTGCCCAAAGAATAAAAAATGTTGCTTAGAGATATCCTGAGACAATACATGGACATGTTTGTATGGACACATGAAGACATGCCATGGATTAATCCCCGAATAATCTCTCATCGACTCGCAATTGATCCTATGTTCAAACTCGTGAAGTAGAAGAGGCAGATGTTTAACGTAGAAAGAAGGGAAGCAATTGGTGTCGAGGTAGAAAAATTGATGAAAGCTAAGTTCATCAAAGAGGTACATTACCTAGAATGAGTATCAAACGTGGTAATGGTAAAGAAGTAGAATGAAATATGAAGAATGTACGTGAACTTCACAAACTTAAACAAAACCTGTCCGAATGATAACTTTCTCCTCCCTAAAATAGACCAACTAGTAAATTCAACAGCATGGCATTAACTTTTGAGCTTCATGGACGCATTATCAGGGTATAACCAAATAAGAATGCATGAACTAGACCAGGAGAAGATCGCATTCATAACTAACCAATAGCTATATTGCTATAAAGTTATGCTATTTTGACTGAAAAATACAAAGGCTACATTCTAGAGATTGGTTAAACGGGTTTTTAAACCCTTGATCAGGTTCACTATGGAAGTTTACATTGACGATAAGATTACTATGTCATTAAAGGCTCAAGACCATTCAAAACATCTAGAAGAGACTTTCTTCTACTTAATAAGATATAACATGAAGTTGAATCTTGAGAAGTGTGTGTTTGGAGTACACGTACGCAAGTTCTTGGGTTGTATGGTCAGTAAACACGGTATTCAGGCCAATCCACAAAAAATAAAGGTCATACTAGAGCTTAAATCCCCGATCACACTCAAAGAATTACAAAGTTTGATAAGGAGGTTAGCAGCACTAAGCAAATTTTTGTCCAAAACTATAGATGAATGTTTCTCATTCTTTTATATCATGAGGAAAGGAAAAGAAGTTGAATGGACAGAAGAATACAAAAATAGTTTATAGAAGATGAAGTGGTATCTTGGGTCAGCATAACACTTGATAAGCCATGAGGTCAGAGATGTGCTATACATTTATTAACAGTAAGCAACTATTCTGCAAGCTCAGTTCTGGTAAAGGAAGACTTAAAAAGAGTTCATTGGCCCATTTACTACACCAGCAAGGCATTACTGAATGCTGAGATAAGGTATTCTTTCCCTAAGAAGTTGGCACTAGTATTAGTGATAACAGTAAGAAAGTTGCAACTCTACTTCCAAGTTCATTAGGTGGTAGTTTTGATAAATCAACCCTTAAGACAAATCCACCACTGACCTGACTTGTTTGGGCGAATGGCTAAGTGGTCGATTGAGCTCAACGATTATGACATCTACGACAAACCAAGAAAGGCAAAAAAAAAAAAAAAAAGGCAAGTCCTGACAGACTTTGTGGTAAAAAGGTCAATATCTAAATATCTCTTCGTCCACCAAATTACAAAAGGTTGCTCAGATCAAGTTCAAAGGAATTCACCTGAACTAGAAGTAATAGGCCAAGTGTGGTATCTCTTTATTAATGGAGCCTCAAATGCGCAAGAAAGAGGTGCAAAGATCATTCTAGTCAATGCGAATAAAACTGAAGTAATATGCTCGTTATGGTTCAACTTTAAGGTAACTAATAATGAGGCAAAGTATAATACACTGATTGCAGGCAATAATAATCAGTACTTGAGCATCATCGGAAGAAGATCACGGCATTCGTCAAGCAAAAAATCATTTATCAGCCCGGGATACTTCAAGTACTAATTATAGACAACGAAAAGCAGTTCGACAACCTGAATTCAAGAATTTATGTTCAGACTTCTTAATCGACCTTAGATTTGAAACACCTGCCCATCCGAAGGCTAATGGGCAGGTAGAAGCTGCAAACAAGTTGATCAAGAAAGCACTCAAAAAGAAGCTCAGGGAACACAATAGTGCTTGGATTGATAAACTTCCAGAGGTATTTTGGGCTTATAGAACAATCCCAAAAGTAGCTACAGGGGAACTCCCTACCTCGTAGCCTTTGGGTGTAAAATAGTAATTCCAATCAAGATCAGCTTGCCAACTTTTTGAATCAACAACTAAAATGAGGTAAAAAAAATGACCAAAACATACGTTTAGAACTTGATCTGCTTAAAGAGAAGAAAGATCAGCTGATGATAAAGATAATGGCCTATCAGCAAAGAGTGCCCCGATATTACAACAAAAACGTCCAACATCGTACCTTTCAAATTGGAGACTTAATCTTAAGATAAGTTACTATGAACACTAGAAGGCAAGGAGAAGGTGTTATCGGGGCTAACTAGGAAGAGCCTTATAAGGTCACTTAAATTTTGAGACCTAAAGTATACAAGTTAGAGTCTCCTTATAGAAGTAGGGTCAGGAAACCGTGGAATATATAATAGTTTAAGTTGTATTACCCATAAACACTTACCTAGGACTTATAAAAACTTTTGTCCAAAACATAATACAATGATCTCATTTACAATTTCTGACATCTACAAGATTCTTGATGACAAGGATATACTAACAATGAAGTGGCCCTTGAAGTACCAAGAAAAGGAATCTCATTCATCTCAAGGTAATATCATTTATAGCTCAAATAATTATTGAGCCAGACCTCATAACATGCAAGAGTAAAATGGTCCATAGAAAATCACTTTTCATTCATCTCTGGATAATATCATCAATTGCTCGAATAAGTCATAAGCCAAACCTCAGGATGCACAAAAGTAAAACAGTTCTTAAATGATCACGTTTCATTCGTCTCAAGATAATATCATCCATAGCTTAAATATATCCTGAGTCAAACCCCAGAACGTATAAGAGTAAAATGATTCTCAGATGATCACATTTCATTTACCTCGGGGTAATATTATCCAGAACTCGAATAAGTCACGAGCTCGACCTCATGACGTACGATGATTTTATAGTTCCTAGACAACTACATTTTATAATTTCCTATCAGGGTAATAATATCCAAGACCCATATAAGCCTTGAATAGGGATGTGTTAAGTTTATGTATAAAAATATTTACTTCTAAGAAAAAAAGTTCAAAAGACTGGCTTGAGGGGTCTCAATTTCTACCTTCTCAACTCAGTTCAAGTCAGATCTTCAAGTAATTTATGTTAATTAAAATTTTGTTAAGTTATGCATTAAGTTTAAGTATGAAGGATTAATTGAATTTTTATAAGACTTGTAAAGATGCAAAGTATTAAAGACAATTACTAAGTGAAGATGCAAGAAGATTAATTTGAGTTATCAAAAAGAAAAGTTCAAATCCATAAATTGTATTATCAATTACATTTATTCCCAAAAAGGAAAGAAGAAAATAAAGTACAGATATTCATTCATCTTTGCCAGCCTAGTTGTCGATTATATTAGAAAGAGCAACTTTTGAGTTGTCAAAGAGGAGTTCATCCTCAGAAAGAACATTGTCATAGGCTCATGTTCCAAGGCCTCGTATAACCATTTTAGGTCGAAATAAGGATACCGGCCTTGAAGGGTCTTACAGGTCAGGTCAATTCCTTCATTAACCCTATCTACAATGGTGGCCTCAATTATCCCATCAGTTTCTTTTAGCTTAGTAGCCAGAGACGTGGTCCTTTTTCTTTCAGCTTCCAAATTTAGCTCAAGTCCCCGACATTTCTCTTCAAAACTTATTCGAAGCCCATGACACTCTGCCCTGGACTCATTCAAATATAATTCAACAGTTTTTATCCTCTTGTTTGATTATACCTAAGTAGACTCAGCGATTGCAACCCTAACCTGAAGCTCTTCCATCTCCTAAGCCTATTTTTCCTTTTCAGCTTCAAATTGAGTATGCTCTATAGTCAACTGCTTCTCAATTTTCTCAATTTTGTTAATCAACCATGCATTATTCATCTCTAATTTACCCGAGGCATCCCTCTCTATGAAGCCTCGGTACACAGTAATGGCATGTTAACCCGAGTTGACTATGATAAGCAATCATATATTAGACAAAAAATAAAAGATTCATCATCAAATGAAGAAAGTGATCACCAACTTACACGACTAAGCCATTTTTGAATATAGTCCAAAATTGCACAGGGCTTAGTAGCGGAGAGGACATCTGAGTACTCAGAGGAGATGCAGATCTCTTGCTTGTTAATGACAAGGGTAAGGTGGGCATAAAACTCCCTTTTCTCCTCAGGAAGGTTCTCAACAGCGAGCTCGGGGAAGGCTTTGAGAGGTATTACTCTCACTAGTCTTCTTGACCAGTAATCCCTTTTTCTTTCTATGCTTCTCCTCCTCTATATCTACCTTCTTCCTCTTGCATTTCCTCTTATCCAATGTAGGGATGGAAAGAGGAGGCAAGTTGCTTTTGATCACAAACTATGTCCTTGGGGATAGAAATCCCAGTTTTAGCCTTCAAGACCTTAGGGGCCCCTTTAACCTTTTTGCCGTGAGATAACTTTTTTAGGACATCTAAAGTATTCTTCACTTATTTCTTTGAAGCCATCTCTCCTGCTGCAAAAAGGAATTAAACAAGGGCTAATTACTATAATTTGAGACAAAAAGCAGAAAAAGTAAGCTACTTACCAGCTTGAGTCTTTTCCAAGGTAAAGTAACCTTTAAAAATACAAAAATTCACAAGGCCTGAAAGATTGGGTCGACATCAGAAAGGAGGGACCTTTGGTTGGATACTGAGGAGCTATCCATCTCAACCTTTCCTAAATTCTGAGCTAAGAGTTTTGGCTCGTCAGTTCAGGTGATTGCTTCCTCAAACAATCTAGGCACTTGGATAATATTGTCGGAATTTCACTCATCACCGATAAAAAAACATTTATTCTTCCAATCCTTATTACATGATAAATTACCCCGATAAGATTGCGTTTTCCTTGTCGAGTCTGGAGATACTGTCACCCTGTATTTTTTACTAGGTTTCTTTTTAACAGTTACATATACAGACCTGAGATCTTGCTTTAAAAAACAAGTAGACTCAATAAGATTGTCTATAATGGAAGAATGTTGCAGTCTAAAATGAAGACGGAACTAAAGTTAAATACAAAGTTTGAAATCTTTTTCTTTTTGAATTAGTCAATACCGTTCTCAATAATATTGATAACAAATGGATTAAACTATGTACTCAATTTCTCTACCTTGGTATACTTTTGTTGCAATTGTTAATCTAAATAAGGTTTGGTGACAAAAAAAGTGCAAATAAGGGTGATAAAAGGAGAAAATGGGGCATTTATGAGAACGAGAAACCCCAACTGTTGATATGACAATGTGGCGAAGGGCTAAGAGACAGCCACGTCAAATGGAAGATCAAAAGGATGATCATTGGAATTCAAAAAATGAGACGATTATGATATGGATAAAGGTGATCTTTAAAAGCTGAAATATTTTTATCTTGTGGTCTACTTGAAAGCAGACACGTGGATAAAGATTTATAAGATTTGGGTTAGCATTTAAAGTTGGCGTGTAAAAGTCAGATATACGAATCCGTTCAAATCAAAACCTTTAGTTTTTGTTAAAAATTAATTATTGACTAAAAACTAGAGGACTTATCATTTGAAAAATGTCTAGAGCATGAATGAGGCCTAATGGGCCTTGAGCCCACTAGGTATAATACAATGTCAAGGCCTTAGCCATTGGCAAAAGTCTTATAAAAACATACACAATCCCAGATATGCCTTAGTCATAGAGATTTCAATCATGATGTAACAAGGATCTAAAGTGTGACATTGCTCGAGACTTTCTAATTTCAAGTCAAAGGTCTCGGATTTAAACATGGAAGTCCGAGAACTCTTTAAAGGTCTCAAGTATAGCATGGCAAGAGCTTCAAGTAAATCATCAGAACTCAATGCCATCTCTATTGAAGAAAAAAAGTCTCGGATGAAATATGAGATTTTTGAGACTTCTCATTAGCAGTTACTTCTTACCATTTTATGGAGATCAAGTTTTCCAGACTTTTCTGAAATAAATGTAGATTTGTAGCCTAGTAAATGTATTCTACAAATAGGGCTCAAAATTTCATAATACTTGGAATATCAATACGTTTTGAATTATGGTTGTGTGATTCCAGAATACTAATAAGTTTAGGATTAAGATTCTAAAATTCCTTAAAATCCTAATGAAAATTTGAGACATAATGATAGTAGGACTTAATAGCCTGTAAAATGTAAGCCAAAAACAACCAGATACTCAACTTTGCGTAATAAAATATTCAATACATTGAGAATACAAGATATTAAGTTTAAGTTATCAAATTGTTGTCATTATTTTCTCTCAAACACACATAAAAATAAAACTCTAATTTAAATATCGAAAAGTTTTTGCTGAACAGCCAGTTTTACTTCCAATATCTTTTGTGATTTCAGATGATATAATAATCAAACAAAGTGAAGAAAACCGTTCTAGTACATATAATTTCAAAAAGAATTTTACTACATCAATAATATACATTTTAAATTTTGGTTATTTGAAATTAATTCTTTAGCATATATAAGTATTTAATAATTAAAAATGAGGTATTTAAAATACCTTTATTTCAATAATCAAAATATTATTGATTGTTTGATTGTCAATTACCTCTTTCATTGTAACTATTTAACAAACAATTTTTTTAAAGTTCTATTGTGATATAGGACACTATTGACCCTTTCTCAATTAAGTTAATTATTATTTAGGGCTCAAATTCGTATTGTTACTCTCTCTTTTTTCTTAAATTTAGAAAACTATAAGAAAAATATATTTTAAGAAAAAAGTTCAATATATATTTTTTTTAGCTCATTTAAGTGTTTAGTATTTTATTATGGAACAAAATTTAAAATCCTCAAAAACCCAAGAAATTTAGTTGTTTTATGATTAGTAGCTATAAAAGAGTTAATAACCTTGTTGTCATTCAGATTTTTAATTCAATAAAATTATAGTTTTTGTTATACATTTTTTTATTATTATTTAAATAAAATAAAAATATTTAAGATAATTTAACATTTTAAAAAAATTAAAAGGACTACACTTTAATAAGTCAAAATTTGAGATTCTCACATAAGACGTAAAATAACTTTTTTAAAAGGCCCTGAGATTATGTTTGGATTGATTTGTTGTTGTTTTAAAATTGCAATTGTGGTGAAATAAAATTATCAAATATTAAAATATAAATAAGAGAGTGAATTATAAAGATTAATTTTAAGTAAAAATATCAGTGTCTATTATATATTTTAATGCTATGCTTTTAAAATTAAGTAGAATACAATAATTTTAAACATACTTTAAGTTTTATTATAATATAATCTTAGATGTATAAGAGTTATGAAATTCGTAAAGTTGATTATAAAAGTAATAATAATATTACATAAATAAACTCTTTTTATAAATTCATTCATAAAAATTAATATGACAATATTATATTTCATCACATGTCTTATATTTTTACTAGAGTAAGTGAAAATTAATGAAAGTAAATATATATAAAGAACATGTATCAACGATATAACTTTACATATTAGTTTGTAAAATTTGTATTTATAGTATTATTCTAAAAATAATTATGTTATTTTAAACACAAAAAATTCGTTAAAAGCACAAAAATAATTAATAAATAACCATAAAATGAACAAAGACATCAAATCAAGCTACCTGAGGCCCAATAAGAAGCCCATATAATTGAGTAAGTTTGAGCCTTAAGAATAGTAGAAATAAAAAGTTTGTCCAAATTTTGAATCCTAATACAAAAGTTATGATTTTGAAATCTAATACAATTAATGATTCAGAAAGACGAAAATACCCTTAAATCCAAAATAAATGTCACATTACTATCTCGCTCCTTTGAGCTCTCAACTCAGATTTCTTCTGAATCTCCGGCAACCATCTGTTTCATCAATCAGGTAATATTATTTTGAACGTTTCTTTTCTAAATACGGAATTCTCGGTGCTGCCGTGAAAATGGTCTGCGAGACCGAGAGCTCTCGTCCGTGCTGTGCATGGATTCACTAATCGTCGAAATTTCTCGGCGATGATGGGAAAATTAACCAGATTTAAGAATATTAATTTTCAGCCAGCTTGTTTGAGTAATACTTTGTTCTAAATATCAAATTGGATCTGTACATAAACAGAGACATAATCTGTCTCTTGCTCCTCTCTCTGTTGCTATGACAGTTCATTAGTAATGGCAGAATCGGAGAAAGAATCGATAAGAGAAGCTTCGAAAGAGGTGTCGCGTGAATTCAAAACCCTAATCAGTGCAGATGATTTGGACTCAGTCAAGCAATTGCAGTATCTCATGTAGATATTCTCTCTCTCTCTCTCTCTTTTTCTTTTGTTTTTTCTTCAATTCAAACACAGTTGAATTTAGTCTCTAGAGCTGATAGATTTTGCATTTAAACCTAAAATCGAAGAAATTTTTGAAATTTTCCATTCACGTAGGCTTATAATATGTTAATTATAGTATTGATTATGCAAGAAATTTTGTCCTCTGATCAAGAGTCCATGGAGAATGAGACGTGAAAAGTTGTGAGTTCTCAATCTATTTTGGATGCTATGTATCAAATTAGACTTTGTGTGAGAATCATAGGTGTTGTACATATTTGGGAAAGTTTATACAATCTGTAACTTGCATTCCTCCCTGTAGAGAAACCACATGCCCATACTTGCCATAAATCCTAAATGTCAAATTTATCATAAATATGTGTCATATAGTTTATAAGAATCTTGTATGAACGGCCAGCTTTAATTTTGAAGCTGCCCGATATTTGATGTTCATGTTAACTAAATGTACAAAGAATATTTAATCTGAAGTGAAGCTTCTCAAAAACTGTGCAAGATTACTACATGGTGTAAGTTATATCACATGTAATGTGATGCTAACTTATGTTAGATATATGCTTATTGATGATCCAAGGTCAAAAGATATAGAGAAAAAATATAAATCAATTATGGTCGTCTAAATTTAAGTATAAATTGGAAATGTTGCATTATTCTTCTGTTTAGAAAGAAAATAATTAGCATATAGAGGTGATAACCTAATTTCACAGCTAAGGTTCCCAAGGCATCACATAACATTAAAATCCATGGGGTCTTTCTTATACTTTTTTTTTTTTTCATAAATCTGTAACTAGCAAGGTCATTTGATTGTCAAGATGTGTTTTAGAAACGTTGCTTATTTTAGTATGATTTTCATAGTTTATTGGAAAAGATTCTCTTCAACTGCATTTTTATTTTTCCTTGTGCCAAATTACAGATTGGGAAGGTTGCAGGACAGCAATGCTGTACTGTCTCATTTTAATGAGTATTCAGAGAATTGTTTCACTGAAGTTTCTGGTGATTTTTCAAGAAATACGCGCCTCTTAAAGTCTATGAAGTCAGACCTTGATTACATATTTCAGAAGCTAAGGTATCATTAGTATGCACCCTTTCTTTTATTTTCTAAGAATAAGAAGTGATTATTGAACATTTAATTACCTCATGTCTAGGGTTTAGTTGAGGAAAGTTCTCTAGTTTTGTGGTGTCTTGTATTCATATCGTATTTTCATGTATCCATATAGTCACCATTACAGTAACGGCAACATTTTTTAGATTTGATGCAAGTTCCTCATTCATCGGTACAATTGCCATTTTAAAAGTTGTCTCCCACGTTTCTACAGGGAAGTACCACTGATAATGCAAGAGTTATTTTTATTTGTTAACATATATATATATATATATATATCTGGCTCTGTACCTCTTTATTACGTTTCTGCATGCTGGCAGTAGCTGAACAACTAGAGCTACTAGTAAACAGTGACAACCAGTAAGTTAATAATATACAAGGTCAGTTTTCTTTGTGGAACTGACCATGGAAGAACTTTGGTGTAAAGCTAGCTTTTCATTTGAGAGGCTTTGCGGTGCAAACTTTGTTAAAAATAGGATTTGAGTAGTCACACGTGTAGCCATAGACAATGCTGGAAAGTATTGGTATAATATGAATTATAAAAATTACTTATATTGAAAAAGCTAGCAGTGTGTTACGAACCGCCTTTCGGAGGTATAATTTTTCGCCGCTATACAAGGACATCCAGCAAAAGGAAGATATTTCTCAAGAGTTTCGGAATCTTCTAAAGAATTATGTAACCTTCTAGAATGCTCTGGAACCATCTAGATGTCCTCAGAACTTTCTAAAATATTCTAGAACCTCTAGTATGATTCGGACGAATCGAGTATCTTCCGGAAGGTTTTAGAATATGGAAGATAACTAGCACATCTTAGAATATTCTAGAATGTTCTTTGTAAATATCTTGTAGAGTTTTCTAGACTTAGAATTATAGCAACACATTTGTGACAAGGAAATTCTATAAATAGGTGGTGGCCTCATTTGGCCAAACCATCCTACCATTTTTTCTTCCTACAATCTTGTAACCATTTGTGAAGTAATACAATCTTCTTCTTACAAAGCTCTCTCTTGTGTTTTCTCTCATTGAGTTGCTACACATAACCTCCAAGTCCAAGCTTCCGCACAAATCAAAGGCTTACTTAGTTAGTGTTGTGCATAAAACCTAGCTAAGTGCTGCACGGTGATTAGCAAAAAGCCACGTCCTGTGACACGTGGTATTAGAGCTTAGTGCGTGGACAATACTGAGCTACATAAGGTTTATCTTTTACCATGGCAAGCTAGGAGGCAGAACTTAGCAATGTCACCGAGGTGCCGCAAGAAGAGCGTGGCTATGGGAAAGGCCGTAATGTGAGGAAGAATCCGTCCAAGGATCGCTTTATGTCCAAAGACGTACTGCACTTAATTGAGGCAAGATTGGCTAAGCTCGAGCTAGCCATGGGAGATGTGCAGGATCAATTCGACACCGTCGACTAAAGGATAGAGGAGCGAGAGTGTGACGACAATAATGCTACTGAAATGGAAGGTAAGTTCAATGACGCTCTGAACTCTTTTGTTTCATCCATGACACAAACCATAGAAGAATTCAAAAGGAGCATGGCAACAAAGACAAATGCTATCGGTGCGGGAATGGATGCAATTAGGCGAGACCTCACATTATGTAAGGTTGTAATTGCGGCGGGAGGTATAGCGAGTAGCACGTCAAAAATTAGGGTCTCTGACCCACCGAAGTACGAAGGTAAACGTGATGCTAAGGAACTCGAGAACTTTCTTTGGATGATGGAGTGTTACCTCAATGCCATGAACATCTGTGACGAATCCATCAAGATTGGCACTTGTACCCTCTATTTCGAGCATGATGTAGCACTATAGTGGAGACGCCGACACACCAAAATAGAGAGGGGATTGTGCGTCATCAACACTTGGGCAGAATTCAAAAAGCAATTCTACCCGAAAAATGCTGAAGAAGTGGCGATGCGGAGACTTCGGGGCCTAAAACAGCGCGGGTCAATTAAAGACTACATAAGGGAATATAATTCCTTAATGCTGGAGATCCCCGACATGCTCAAGAAGAATCAGTTGCTGTTTTTCCTTGATGGATTACAAACATGGGCGAAGCAAGAACTTAGAAGGCGAAATGTGCAAGACCTTGCTTTGGTCATTGCGGTAGCCGAAACCCTCATTGAGTTCCAACGTGAGCCGTCGAAAAGTGAAAAGGGCAAGAAGCCCACCTCTGATCCTAGTTGAAGCAGCCATGAGAAAGGTGGGGGAGATCAACCTCACAAGGTGGATTCGCAATCTAGCCGACCACCATGGGATAGTAAAAGGCGACATGATGGCCATAGGGCACATGACAAGTAGAAGTGGAATTGCTTTCTTTGCGGAGGAGCGCACCACACCAAGGAATGTCTGCAACGCACCAAGCTAAACACCATCATTAGTGTCTACGAGAAGTCTTAAGAGGATACACACTTAGGTTTGATGCGCGTCCTCAACTCAATCAAGGCCAAAGAGGTGCCAAAGGGGGTGGCGACCAAGGCCAAGATGGTGACGAAGCTTGATCTAGGCAAGACATTGAAATACGTTGATGCTAACATAAATGGGGTAAACTTCAAAGCTTTTATTGATTGTGGCGCTAACCAATACTTGATTGCATTGAGTCTTGCAAAGCAGTTGGGCCTAGCGCTCACCAAAGAGCCGGGATGGGTGAAGATTGTCGATCAACCTCCTCGGCCAATCTATGGAGTTGCTCAAAATGTGCTGATCCATATTGGATCTTGAAGTGGCAAGATTGACCTAAATGTCATGACGATGAGCGACTTCCAATTGATGTTGGGCGATGAATTCATTAATAAAATGTTGCCCTTCACCTTCACAAACGATGGGTGTATGGAATTCAATGATGCAGGAAAGTTCTACAAAGTGCCTATTGAGCGGAGATATGTTGGCTCAAAGGTGTTATCCATTTTACAAGTGGCGAAAGGAGTCAAGAAAGGTGAGGAAATTTATTTGACCATGCTAAAGGAAGACGATTCTCCAACATTGATGCTCGATGTCCCAAAAGAAGTGCAAAGCATGTTCCAAAAATTTAAAGATGTGATGCTACCGGAGTTGTCAAAGAAACTTCCACTAAGGCGAAAGGTGGACCACGAGATAGAACTCGAACGTGGTGCTAAACCTCTAGCAATGGGTCCTTACCGTATGGCTCCACCCAAGCTCGAGGAATTCTGAAAGCAGTTGAAGGAGCTCTTGGATGCAAGATTCGTGAGGCCTTCCAAAGCACCATTTGGCACATCGGTTCTATTCCAGCGTAAGCATGATGAGAGCTTGGTATGTGCATAGACTACCGGGCCCTAAACAAAGTAATGGTCAAGAATTGCTACCCAATCCCCCGCATTGATGACTTGTTTGATCTACTTGGAAATGCAAGATGGTTCTCCAAGCTTGATTTGAGATCTGGCTATTGGCAAGTGCGCATTGCCGAGGGAGATGAACCGAAGACAACGTGCGTGACGAGGTATGAATCTTATGAGTTCCTAGTCATGCTATTCGGCCTTACCAATACACCTACCAAATTTTGAACCCTTATGAATAAGATTTTCTACCCGTTCCTCGATAAGTTCGTGGTGATATACTTGGATGACATTGTAATCTATAGCGAGAGCCTTAAGGAGCATTTGAAACACTTAAGGCGTGTCTTCCAAGTGCTAAAAAAAAAACAAGCTATATGTAAAAAATGAGAAATGCTCGTTCGCCCAACAAGAGGTGATGTTTTTTTTGGGGCACAAGATATCCGATGGACGGATACACATGGATACGGTCAAGGTACGTGTCATTCAAGAATGGAAACACCCTATTGCAGTAACGGAGTTAAGATCATTCCTTGGCCTTGTCAACTATTACCGACGCTTCATTTAAGGGTATTCCGCTTGAGTAACGCCCTTGACAAATTTGTTTAAGAAGAAGGAAACATGGGATTGGTTACCCGCATGTCAAAAAGCCTTCGAGAATCTTAAGCAAGTCGTGATGAAGGAGCCAGTTTTCTCGCTGCCTGACTATTTCAAATCGTTCGAGGTGAACATGGATGCGTAGGACTTTGCTATTGGGGGTGTACTTATGCAGGACGGACACCTCATCGCCTATGAGAGTCGCAAGCTAAATGACACGAAGCGAAGGTATCCCGTGCACGATAAAGAAATGACTGCGATCATTCATTGCTTACAAGTATGGCGACATTACTTGCTTGGAAGCCGATTCGTGATTAAGACCGACAATGTAGCGACAAGTTACTTCCAAAATCAGAAGAAACTCAGCCTCAAGCAAGCACGTTGGCAAGATTTTTTGGCAGAATTTAACTATGTCATGGAGTACAAGCCTGGAAAAGCCAATGTCGTAGCTGATACATTGAGCCGCAAAGCAGAGTTTGCCAACATCAGCCGATCTGAATGTGAAATATTGGACCGAGTAAAGGAATGCTTGACAAATGATCAATTCGCCAAGAGTCTCATGGAGCTGTGTTGAGAAGGCAAGACAAGGCAATTTTAGAAACAAGACGACATTCTCTATACTGTCAGCAATCATCTTTACATTCTAAAGTGGTGAAGTTTGTGAAAGGAATTGATGAAGGAGTGCCATGATTCAAAGTAGGTAGGACATCCGGGTACTCATCGCATGATAGTCTTACTTAGAGATTTATACTATTGGCCACAAATGAGGGATGACATCGAGGCGTATGTAAAGACTTGTCTTGTATGCCAACAAGACAAAGTCGAGCACAAGCACCCACCAGGTTTGCTTAAACCTCTTCCTATTCCTGAACATTCATGGGAATGTGTTACAATGATTTCACTTCAACACTTCCGAAATCAGAAGGATATGGTTCCATCATGGTTGTGGTGGATAAATTGTCGAAATATGACACTTTTATTCCAGCCCTACGAGACTGCACTGTGAGGAAGCTGCTCGCTTGTTTTTCAAGCATGTTGTGAAATATTGGGCTTGCCTCGCAATATTATCAGTGACCGAGATCCGAGGTTCACCGGCAAGTTTTGGAGAGAACTCTTCAAGCTTATGGGATCGGATCTCCATTTCTCCACAAGCTTCCACCCACAAACCGACGGCCAAACTGAACGGGTGAATGCATTGTTGGAGATGTACTTACAGCACTTCGTGATTGCCAACCAACATGATTGGGCGAAGTTAATGGATGTGGTGCAATTTTCCTACAACTTGCAGTGGAGTGAGGCCACTCAACATAGCCCTTTTGAGATTGTAACAGGACGACAACCCTTAACGCCACTAGCAATGATCAAAGGCTATACAGGTTGTAGCCCCTCTGCCTACAAATGGGTCAAAGGTTGGCAAGAACAACTAGATGTGGCCAAAGTCTACTTGGACAAAGCGTCCAAGAAGATGAAGAAATGGGCGGACAAGAGTCGGAGACCATTAGAGTTCCAAGTTGGCGACCTTGTCTTAATAAAGCTACCACCTCGACAGTTCAAGGTGCTGTGCTAAGTACATCCGAGGCTAGTAAGCAAGTATGAGGGACTTTTTCCTATCCTCGCAAAGGTTGGAAAGGTTTCTTATCGGATTGAATTGTCATGCAAGATGAGAATTCATCCAGATGAGAATTCATCCAGTCATCCATGTGAGCTGCTTGAAGCCTTATCATACAGATGCGAAAGATTTAAGTCGCGGTAAATCGCATAAAGCGCCGCTCACCAACCTAACGTCCTTCGATTGTGAAGTCGAAGAAATCTTTGCGGATTGACTCATTCGAAAACGAGGAATCCCCAACTACTCGGAGTATCTAGTCAAATGAAAAAATTTGCCAAGTCACGAGGCAAAGTTGGGAGAAGGAGGAAGACCTATGGCAATTTTGTCATGTAGTCGATGCATATAAGTAAAGAAAACTTGATAAGGGCATCAAGGACTTAGGTGGGGGAGAATGTCACGAACCGCCTTTCAGAGGTATAATTTTTCGCCGCTGTGCAAGGACATCTGGAAAAAAGAAAATATTTCTCAAGAGTTCCAGAATCTTTTAAAGAATTCCGTAATCTTCTAGAACGTTCCGAAGCCATTTAGATGCCTTTGGAACCTCTAGTGTGATCCGGACGAATCTAGTACATTCTGGAAGGTTCTAGAACATTGAAGATAACTAACACATCCTAAAATATTAAAGAATGTTCTTTGTAAATATCTTATAAAATTTTCTAGACTTAGAATTATGGTCACACATTTGTGACAAGAAAATTCTATAAATAGGTGATGGCCTCATTTGGCCAAACCATTTTACCATCCTACCATTTTCTTTTCCTACAATCTTGTGACCATTTGTGAAGTAATATAATCTTCTTCCTACAAAGCTTTCTCTTGTATTTTCTCTCATTGAGTTGATACACATAACCTCTAAGTCCAAGCTTCCGCACAAATTAAAGGCTTGCTTAATTGGTGTTATGCATAAAACCTAGCTAAGTGTCACACGGTGATTAGCGAAAAGTCACGTCCCGTGACAAGTGGCTGATATAGCTCAATCAGCTTGTGAATTCAAGAGAATTTAATAGATATCAAGTCATAGCTTATTAGCTTATTATGGAGTTTGAGATGGAGTTATAGCTTACTACCTTAGGACAGGAATGCATGTTTTTATGCAAACATTCGTAAAAGTTTTAAGTATAGAGATCTAGTTGTTCTTATGTATAATTATTTTTAGACAAGAGAATGTTTAGGTAAATTTTTATGCTTATTAGCTTTTTAGGTATATTTTTATCCATCCAAATTAATATCCTGGTATATGCTGCAATTAACAACTTTGCTATTTGATTATGAAGTGAAATTGTCTAGATTCCTTCAGGCATCTACCTATTTGTTGGTTGATTCAAAATTTAGTTGTATTTCTGAATTAGCTGATGGGTATTTCCTAGTAATCATAAGTTTTGATGCGTAATGGTGCCTTTAATTTTCATTTTTTTACAGAAGCATGAAGGCAAAAATCCTGGCTACCTATCCAGATGCATTTCCAGACGAATCAACAATAGAAGCACTTGATCAGAGACCAGACCTCGAAATGCCTCAATAACTCAACCACAACATGTTTCCCTGCTACCTACCACTGCCCATTTTTGCAATGTTTAATTAACCATGATTGTAAATTTGAATTATAGCTTGTAGATGCTTATACTTTTAAATAAGTGAAAAAGAAATGGACCACCAAAAACAAAAGCATCAATCAAACACACACACACACACACTACAGTGCCGATTTTTGCAATGTTTAATTAACCATGATTGTAAATTTGAATTATAGCTTGTAGATGCTTATACTTTTAAATAAGTGA
>JAXCLQ010000004.1:3524205-3537932 GCA_035584115.1 Cedrela odorata
AAAAAGAAATGGACAACCAAAAACAAAAGCATCAATCAAAAACACACACACACACACTTTCCTCCTAGCGAGCGTGAAACTGTCTGTTTCTTTCTTTCGTTTTCAAATCTTAAAAAGTAAAAGAGAGGAGTATATATGTAATCAGTTTGTTTCCCTTCTCCTTTCTGTTCATTCCTGTCCTGATCCGAATTCATTTGCGTTCGAGGGAGTGGTAGTATTTAGCCAGCCTAACGTTACTCGCAGCTACGGGGATTGTCTGTCCCGCTTGACCACTCCTACTATCCTACTTAACTCCAGTTAAATTTTAATAATTGTATTGTTAAAACAAAATGAAAATTTCGAATATATGATACTAAGGATTATAGTATACCCAAAGAATTGTCAACTTACGATACACGCTAAGGTGAAAATCCCACACCTACAGCAGCGAGATGTGAACTTCAACTTCTCAATTAGATAAAAATTTATACCCGCATAAATCGGGAATTCCGGTCCACGAGCTGATGGATTGATTAGAAAGAAAGAAAGAAAGAAATTTGAACCCGCCCTAATCGTGAATTCCCAACTCACGATCGGAGAAATCGAAGCTCAGTATGGTGGCAGGATTTCAATTATTATTAATATTTTTAAAAAAAATTAATTAAGAATTAATATTATTACTGGTAAACTATTTTTATAAAATTTTATTGTTCATGTTTAAAAAAGATAAAAATTAAAAATTAAACCAAACGCAGAGTAGAGTGTTTTGTTTAAGCTTTTACGGTTTTTATGTGCGAAGAGATTCAGAGGTGGAAGTCTTAGTGTCAGAGCTGAAAGACAGAACTCATCATCACAAACACTGTTCGGAAGCCGCCACCAGCCAACCACCGTCACATCACAAAATAATCGTCACGCGTGAACTCTCTCTCTCTCTCTACACGACACACAATTCTCGCCTTCTCTCTCATTGTCATGCAAAACAAACATATAAACCAACACACACTGAGAGAGAAGATGCCAAAGAGAACAAATACAGAGTTCTAGTTTTTCAGAAGAAGAAACAGAGATAACGATGAAAGCAGCAGCAACAAGCGGCGGTGGCGGCGGCGGAGGAGGAGTGAGGAGTGAGAGTGAGAAAGAGAAGACGAAGATGAGAGAAAGACAGAGAAGGGCTATTACTACAAAAATCTTCCATGGGCTTAGAAAATGGGGAGGTTATCATCTCTCTCCCCGAGCTGATATCAATGAAGTTCTCCGCGAGCTCGCCAAGGAAGCTGGCTGGGTCGTCGAGCCCGACGGTACCACCTACCGAGCTAGAGTTGTAAGTGATCTCTCTGTTTACTGTTTTTGGAATGTTTTATGTTTTTTTTCTTTTTTATTGATTGGTTGCCACGAAAATGAAGGAAAAGGAAAGGAAGTATTGTCTTTTACATATGGGTTAATACGAGAAAGATTCAGTTTTTCACGTTCATTTTTATGGGTTTATGTTCAAGTTTAATGCTGCGATTTCTAAGCAACCGAATAGAGTTTATATTCAAGTTTACGAATTATGCAAGTCTGTTTGGTTGACGGGAAAGTGGAAGAAAGATTTAAATTTGATTTTGTGTTTACCTATTTTCTTTTAATTTTCTCGTTAACCAATCAAGTTTGATGATTTTATTTTGGCTTTTTTTTTTCCTTTAACGTTTGAAGCCTACGAATCATTGCCCTGCTTGTGGCGGGGCAACTCCCACGACCAGCAGCAGCATTGCCGTTGGCGGTGGCGGCGGCGGTGGAGATAGCTCAACAACCGGTTCCCCACGCCACATGTCATTCGGAGGAGGAGAGCCCATGATCAACAACATCACTGCGGGTGCCGGTGGCTCCTCGACTTCGCCATACCTTTCAGCTGATAGAGGGCTTGCTGACATTCCACTAGCACTCTACATATACAGCGCTGGACTGCCTCGCGGGCCCCATTGCACCACCAACACCGCCGCTACAACAACGAACTCTGCCACCCTGTACGGAGGTGTTCCGACATCTGTGACTCAGGCAATGCAGCAGCAGCAGTTTTATAACTTGCAGGAAGTGAAGGCATCCAACCAGAACACGCCTGTTAGCTCACCTCTGCGTCGTCTGTCTTAGTTTTGTTTTTATTTGTGTAAATTATGGAAATAGAAGGATATTATTATTACTACTAATAATATTACAATTGATGAACCCTTTGCGTTGGCATTTGCTTTGGAGGATCAATTTCTGTTTATTTTATGACAATTTGATACCATCATTCTTTCATTTAATTAACCACAAATTCCAGATTTTCAGAAATTTCATGTTAAAAAATTATAGGTGAAGAAGAGCAATTCCAAGTAATTTCTAAAAGAAAATTATATTTACTACCAATCCAAACAGTCAAATTCCCTGATGAGGTGGTACAAAGGGATTTAGTTTATGTCAATATAATATTTTTATTAGAAAGAATAATTCTATAATTAAATTCAAACAGAATCAGAAATAAAATTGAAAAGAGATTATAATAATAACTTACCAGCAATAATATGCAAGTTAGTCTTGATCAAAGTCTGGTTAAAATTCTCTTGATGCACATATGATTATAACACCCACAATCCTCTTATGCAACAACTATTTGTTATTGCTACAACTTACAAGCATAATTTGAGCCCACACCAAAGAAGATAAAATATACGGCAAGGTCTGAATGCTACTTACAACACTAGTGCTAGCGCTAAAGCTCTCAAACTGCTAAAATGAGAATCCAATTCTTAGTCCTAGAAGCTTTCATCGACATTTGAAATTGAGGGAAAATTTACCTTGTGCTTAGAACTTTCAGCCACATTTACGTGAAACCAGGAATCTCCCCTGGCAATGGAGCCAACTCATTTTTACCAAATCTCTCCTCCTCATAAAATGAGGCACGTACAATCCTACCCCCAAAGAACCGACCATCGAGGTCGACGAGCGCTTTTGTAGTTTCTTCCGATCTCTCAAACTGCACGAAGATCCTGACTGCCTCCTCAACAGGGAAATTTGGCTCCGTAATCTCAAATATGAGAACCCGGGTAACTGTCCCATACTTCGCACACTCGGATCCAACCTCCTCTTCTAGCTCATCATCTACCTCACCAGGACCAACCTATAAGAAGCGAGCATAATAGTCAGCTTTCGTCTCACTTCTCCCAACAAGGCATCACATTCATGAAGCATGAAGAAAACAATAAATTTCATTAAAATATTATACAGATCGTACTTTCAATGAATTAATTCAAGAGTGGACAACAAAATGTTCTAGAGAGACAAAAAATGGTAAAATGTGAAACAAAGCAATGAAATGAAGTTTCATTAGATAATGAATGACACTATGGCAGTGTTTCTACAAACATTTTTGACATATCGGAGACCACAAAACAATACAAGAGGAAAAAAAATAAACACCAACCAACCAATGAGATCAGTAACTTAAGCAAGCCATATTTTGTATTGTTGTATGGAAATTTGTAAATCTATTAGTGTTAACATAATATTAAAACAATTGGGCTGCAAGAGAGTGAGAGAGAGTAAATAAACAAATTCAGAAGAAGTCAAATGGATTTCAACATGAAAGAGGGAATTATAATGAAGTGATCTGCAAGAATATGGGATTCAGCCTTCAAAATTTTCAATCACCAAACATATAGACTCCATGAAAAAATGGTATAAATCAATAAGAAAATCAGTCCACTAAACCACCCAAACCCTTGTTTAGTTAAAGAAGATGAACTACACAGCAAAATTTAAGAAATATTATGCCAAAACCCAAGTCCAACCTTCCATCATAATCATTATTTGGAAGAGCAAATGTTACCAGGACAAGCTTGCCAATACTAAAAGTGAAAATTAAGTACTAAAAGCATTGGGTCTCATGACTGTAATTTACCTGTGCAGATTAATAGCAACCAAAATGCAGTTCTTTCAGAACATTTGATCAGCCAAAGCTAAGAATGAACATGGGCATATCAACCTACCTAACCTTGCCAAAAATAATCACGGTTTTCCTTAAAAGGGATAGTCCCAAGGAGCAGATTGGAAAATATTTTTATGCGTAATTAAGCTCCAAGGGAATCTAAGATGGGCAAATATTTTTCTCGAGTCTTTCCTTCAAGATTTATCCTCTTCCCCAGAGTTTTATAAAGCTCTTCAATCTTTCTCAAGATTTTACTGTATTACATGCCTCTTCCTAATTGTTATCATTATTCTGGACAAAATGGAGGGAAATATGCCCTGTTTATTCCCCTCCTCCTAACCAATTTCCTTGTTCCCTTTGGTACTGGCAATCAAAGAAGAAAACCAAATGCTGAGTGCAAGTACACAAGAGAAGAAAGATAATCCTGGTAATTACTTGACCACCGACTACAAAGTCAATAACATATTGAATTGTCTAAAACCAAAACCAAGCCTTTGATTAATTCAAAGGCTTGGTTGGGGTAATTAATTCAAAGGGGAATTACTTACCCAAAACTCAAACAACAAAATCCAAGACCTCTTCATCATCACTATCAAGAATAAATATATTAAACCAAGAAAAACTTCATTGCCAAATATAAAATGTTACTTGATTCTCAAGAGTGGGATACATTCAATCTCTAAGAAATTTAAACTCTACACAAATATATACCGAGACTCCTTGGTGTTGAAGAGAGGGAAACTGCTCCCTTCCCCAAAGATATAAACAAGAACGTGATTATTGCAGTGTAAAATGTAACTTTTAATGTTTGAAGACAATTGTTTCCCATAAAAAAAAAAAAAAAATGTTTATCTGATACCTATTTTATTTCATGAAATTGAATAGCAATCATTTCACAGCAAAGGTCATATTCAGTAACATTTAAAACTAGTCTAAAACAATAAACTTACAACATATGATATCACTCATGTTCTCTTTATGCTTCAAAAATCGTATTAGTTAATTAGTTAGATAGTATGTGAAGTTGGTATGCATTTTGAGTAATTTTCAAACCAGGCTATTAACTCAAATGCGCATTAGATAAGTAAATGAAAATTCATTTACACCGGCACTACAGTTAAGATTGTAATTCTACACCCACTGGTAGAAGACTAAAAGAAAGAGGTCAAGATCATCAAGGAGGCACATAATACAACAACAAATAGGTATTTACAAATTACATGCCAACCATAAATTGAGCCTCCATGCAAAAGAAAACATTAGCACAAAAAGTACACAAATAAAAATAAAAAATTGGAGAACAAATAACTCAAGATCAAACCTTTATCTAAATTCACAGGAATAATTTAGAAAGCCAGAAAAAAAGGGTAAACAAATCTAACAATGTGTTTTTAGGTACACAACGAAACTTATGTATAACTTTAATAATCAATTTGAAATTATTATAGCTCGGCTGTCTACCCAAATCTATCACAATGACCATTGTCTGGGCATCAAACTTATATATTTAAGCCTTCCTATAAACAATAAAAGACCCTACTAAGAAAGCAATAGCCTCAATACTACATAAAAACATTCAAACAAAGCTCACTGACCCTGAATCAACAACTCAAGATTAAGCTCAAAGAACTAAATCCCTATTGCAACTTAACTGTCTGTCTACCAGCTAGCTATTTGTGAATGTCTCAATTAGAGTTCGTTTCACCAATGATGGCATTTGTATCAAGCTCATATCATTTCACATTCTTCTCACGATTTCAATATATATAACCAGGATGATTCTAGATTACCAGACAATATTGATATATTATTAACCATAGATAAGAGTTACATGATCCATACCATGTTCCTGAGCAGCAAAACCCGAGTAGGCGGCCCATTCAAGCTGACACTTTTAACCTTCTTCTCTGCTTTGTTCTCACTGGCATTTACAATCACACCAGCTCTCCTATCTATCTTTTTCGCCATCAAAGGCGTCGTGATCCCCTGCTCCTGTTTTCCAAGCCCTTGCCCCTCCTTCCACCCCATTTTCGCCATCATCCTCTGCGCTGCCGTCATCTGCCCACCGGCTCCAACTCCCAACCCGCTCGTATCCGACTTTCCTATAGTAAACCCTCCTCCCTCGGCAGTTCCGGGAGGCGATGCAGGCCTCGGCGGCACTCCTCCACCGCTCATCGCCGCTCGTCTTCTCCACGCCTCCTCACCTGATATATTTAGCCTCGAAGCTGAGACATTTTCTCGCTCTCGTTCTCTCTCCTCTCTTTCTCTCCTCTCTCTCTCTTCCTCCTCTTGTCTTCTCCTCTCCAATTCTCTCCGCATTTCAGCCTCCATCGTTTTTTTCTTTCTTTCTCTTCTGTATTCTTCGTAATCGTTCGGCCTGGCGGGGTCATACTCTTCAATCACAGTAGAAGTGACGCCGACCAAGGCAGGTTGAGCCGGCGCCGCGTCATCGGGCAACGGTGCTATCGCGGGTGAGCTTTGGGGTTTAGCCTGCGAATTTAGGGTTTTGGGTTTCGATGGGGGCTTGAGGATGGTCTGCGCCGGCGCGAACATTGACGAGGGTTTTCGGAGAGTCGGCGGCGCCATCTTGGCGCTGCTTGACCAAACGGTGGATGTCGTGGTAGTCGGTTTGTCCTCGTCGGAGGGCGGAGGAAGGTCTCCGTACAACCCGCCTAGCATTTCGCCACGTGGGGTTCAAGAAAATTCTAGAGATTTGGATTGGAAATGGAAATGGGGTCGATTTTGATAGGTTTATCAGATGAGATTCGAACTGAGGAACGAAAACAAAGGAGACAAAGGGAATGGCCAGAAGAGGTTTATCATCTACGTCCCTGATTTATCAATTTTGCTCAAATAAGGACAGAGTTTGTCCATTTGTATTAAATCGGTCCTGACCCCTAATGAAATGCCAAATACGCATTAACCTTAGGGTAGGGTTTTGTTTGATATGCTGAATAATTATTGGGAGAAGGTTAAAATTATAAAATTAATCTTTAACCTATATTTAAAACATATAAAATTATATTTTAAAAATTTATAAGGTCTACTTTGCTTATCTTAATAGTTAAAAAATGCTCTTATTTATTATTTTAACTTTTAATTAAGATAAAAATTGGGATAAGACAAGGGTAAATAAAATATTTTATTTAAATATTTTGTAAAATTTTATTAATATGATATTAATTATTTAAATTTTTATTAATATGTTATTTATAATTTAACTATTTAAATAAATATTATTTTATTTTATTATTTAAAAAGTTAAGTATTTTTATTTATTTTAAATAATTAATTATTTTATTTAATTTTTAATAATTCTAAAAATAAAATTATATATATAATCTTATTACATCTTATTATAGGTCAAATACAATATAGTATTACACATAATTTTATTATATTTTAAATTATTAATTTTATTATATCTTATTTTATCATATCATATCATATCCTATCTTATTTTATTTTAAATTATTAATTTTATCCTATCCAATCGACCGAGTCTTAAAAGCAATCAGGACCTATTTAATACAGATAGAAAAATTATGTCCTTACCTAAGAAGATATAAAAACACAGGAATCTAGATGATAATCTTCAAACAAGAAAAAAATTGTTTAAAAAAAAATTGAAAAGCATCTCAAAATAAAAAATAACTCCACCATCTAACCCTAATGTCACGAACTAATTTTTTCGTGCGGCCTTAGACGCAAATCTGGAACAATATGCGTTAAGTCAGCTTTCCTTCCCAAAATTACAAAAACTATAAAGAAAGATATGAAAAAAGAGTGCACAGAAAACTATAGAGATTTCTTAGTAAAAGCTTGAATGTTTTGGCCTACAGTAGCTGCTGAATTTATACTAAAACATATGTACAATTAAGGGCTGAGATTAACCCTAGAATCTCATCTAATGGCTTACAATAGAGCTGTAAAGTCCATTCATAATATAAGAAGGATTTTCCTATTTAAATAACTTATTTCCTATTTAATACAAGACTTTTTTATTAGTATCAAATCTCCTAAATAAGTCAAGAAGCTGTAACCTTTAGTAATTTAGGAAAGTGTTGTTATAGCCCTAATGTGTGCAGCTTATTTAGGAAAATTCTGCTGGGCAAGATCTATGGCATAATCTGCTGTACATGCTGCTGCACATTCTACTAAACGTTCTACTGCACATACGCTGCATTCTGCTGCATGTTCTGCTACGGCATAACGGCCCTTCTAGGGTGTAAACTAGGCATTTTCTGCGGCGTAAACTGGGGCGTGACATTCTCCCTCACCCAATCGAGCGATATCATCGGTGCACCGCTGCTGGTAGTCACGAACCTAGTTTTCAAACTGCCACAAAGTTGTCTCAAGTTCCCAGCTTGCTTCGCTATCAAGCAAGCCCTTACACTTAACAAAGTACTCACGACTCAGCGGATAGTTTTGTTTTCAAACAATCCGGTCATCAAGGATGATCTCTGCTTCCTTGTCGAAAATTGTGTTTATGCCCAAAGGCTTCCGCTTTGGTTCGCTACGCTTAGGGTCATCCCATCTCCATGATAAGGCTTGAGATAACTTGAATGGAAAACCAGATGTAGTTTAAGCCTCGAGGGTAACTCCACCTTGTATGACACATTGCCTACCCGCTTGGCAATGGAAAATGGACCATCATATTTCCGAACTAATCCCTTGTGTAGTAGGTGTGTGGACTTGTGCTACCAGGGCAGAATTTTCACCAGCACTATGTTGCTAACATTAAATTCCACATGCCTCCGCTTTTCGTCAGCTTACTTCTTCATCCATTTCGCTGCCTTGTCGAGGTATGCTAGTACAATGTCCATCTACTCATGCCACGACTAGGCAGCTTTATACACCTCTAGAGAGCGCCATTTGTAGCCTGAGGCAAACGTATGGGACATGAGAGGCTGCTGCCCAGTAGCCAACTCAAATGGGTTGCAATTAGTAAACTCGCTTCGCTGCAGATTGTAGGAAAACTGCACCACATCCAATAGGCGTACCCAGTCATACTGTGTTGCGTTCACGAAGTGCTGCAGATATAACTCTAGTAAGGCATTCACCCACTCAGTCTGCCCATCATTTTGGGGGTGAAAGCTTGTCGAGAAGTGGAGCGCCGAGCCCATGAGCTTGAACAGCTCATTCCAAAATCTGCAAGTGAAGCGAGGGTCGCAATCGCTGACAATCGACTGCGATAAGCCTTAATACTTAACCACGTGTTTAAAGAAAAGTCTCGCGGTCTCCTTCGTGGTGCAATCCTTTGGTGCGGGAATGAAAGTCGCATACTTAGAGAACCGATCAACCACTATAATTACAGTCTCCATCCCATCAGATTTCGGCAACGCTACTATAAAGTCCATGGAGATGCCATCTCATGGTTTCTTCTGAATGGGTAGCAGTTCTAGCAAGCCAATGAGACTTTGATGTTCGCTCTTGTCTTGCCGACACATAAGATAAGTCCGTACAAACTGCTCCACATCGTCCCTCATTTGCGGCCAATAGTACACCGTTTCAAGCAATGCCCTCGTGCGCTTTTAGCCTAGATGGCTTGCCCACTTAGTCTCATAGCATTCCTTGATGAGGATCCGCCACAAGTTCCCCCGCTTTGGCACATAAACACACTGCCCCTTGATGTAGAGAAACCCATCTTCTATCCAAAATCGCTTGGTTTTCCCAGTTTGCGCCAACTCCACGAGGTGCTTAACAAGCGGATCATGCTGCATACCTTTCGTAATGAGGCTAAGAATCTCCCCTTGCAACTTGCTAAGAGCTGCAAACTCAGCCTTGCGACTTAGAACGTTCGCCACTACATTGGTTTTGCCCAGTTTGTACGCCAACTCAAAATCAAACTCTGCCAAAAAATTCTGCTACCTTGCTTGTTTTGGGCTGAGCTTCTTCTGGTTTTGGAAGTAACTTGTGGCTACATTGTATGTTTGCACCACAAATCTTAATCCGAGCAAGTAGTGTCGCCAAGTGCGCAGTGCATAAACGATCACCGTCATTTCCTTCTCCTACACAGTGTAACACCGCTCTATGTCATTGAGCTTCTTGCTCTCAAATGCTATCGGGGTCCCTGCTGCATAAGCACATTGCCGATGGCAAAATCTGATGCATCCGTTTGAACTTCAAACAATAATGCGTAGTTGGGCAGTGCGAGTACTAGCTTCTCCATCACTTCATGCTTCAAACTATCGAAAGCTTGTTTGCACTCCTCAGACCAATCCCATGATCTAGACTTCTTCAGCAAGTTGGTGAGAGGTGCAAATATTCTCAAATAGCTCATGACGAACTTTCAATAGTAGTTTATCAACTCAAGGAAGGACAACAACTCCGCGACCTTCAAGGGTGGATCCCAATCCGCTATTGTTCAAATCTTGGACCTATCCATGAGAAGCTTCTCTTCCTTGATTTTATGCCCAAGGAACTCAACTTTTTGCTGTGCGAATGAACACTTTTTCCTCTTTACGTACAGCTCTTTCTCCCGTAGCACTTGAAAAATTGCTCGCAAGTGCGCCGCATGTTCTTCGAGTGTGTCTCTGTACACCACTATGTCGTCCAAGTACATGACCACAAATCTATCCAGAACTGGATGAAAAATCTAATTCATCAAAGTACAGAAAGTGACTGGTGCATTGGTGAGGCCGAAGGGCATGACCAAGAACTTGTAGGCGCCATACCGCGTCACGCATGCTGTTTTGGGTTTATGGCCAGGGGCTATGTGGACTTGGTAGTACCCTGACCGCAAATCAAGTTTGGAAAAGAACTTTGCTTGACCAAGACAATCAAACAAATCAGCAATAAAAGGAATAGGATACTTATTTTTTATTGTTACCTTGTTCAAGGCATGATAGTTGACACACATCCGCAGCAAACCATCGTACTTGCGCTGAAACAACACTGGTGTCCCATATGGTGCTTTTGAGGCTAAATGAACCCTGCGTCCAGCAGTTCCTGCAGTTGTTTCCGCAACTCTGCTAACTCCGGCGGCATCATTCGGTAGAGCGCCATCGTTGTTGGTATCGCCCCCGATTCCAACTCGATATTGTGGTCCACCTCCCGCCGAAGTGGTAGTTTCTTTGGTAGGGTGTCCGGCATCATATCTTTGTGCTTTGCAAGCGCCTTCGCAATTTCTGGCGGCGGTGCAACCTTCTCACTGTCGACAGCACCATTCACCTTCCATATGGTTGCGAGGAATGTCTCTTCCCCACGACTAACACCTTTCTTCACTTACATCGCTGAGAGAAGAGAGGTGTTGGCAATGGGTTTTTCTACTACAAGCACCATGCAAGGACCCCCTTCCAGAATACGTACCGAGTTATATTGCGGTATCGGTATAACATTAAACTGCAACAGAAAATCCATTCCTAGCACTACATCAAAATCATCGAGAGGTACTACAGAAAAGTTTACCTTGCCGTACCAATTTTCCAGGTGTAAATTGACACTTCGAACTACGTCATCGAGAGGTTTGACTTCCGCATTCACTGTCTTGAGGAAACCGCTCCTTTTTTCTACTCGAAGACCCAAGCGCTTCGCCTCCATACTGTTGATAAAGTTGTGCGAAGCTGCAGTATCTAACAGCGCATACGTCTTCTTCCTATTGATGCACGCCTCGATATGCATGAGAGCCTTGCTATGCGGAGTGTTAGGCACTGGTTTCGCCTTAAGCGCACTGAGCTGCTGCAAGCTTCTCATGCTTGTCTGCTCCGCCGCCGCTTCCTACTCTTCAAATATGGCGTTGAATGCCTTCTTCCACGGACAGTCCTTGGCCCAATGGTCTCCATCGCAGAGAAAGTAATTTATCTTCGGTTTGCTTCCTTTTTTCCCATACGCTGCTGCTCCTTACCTTTTGGTGGCTGGCCTTTCCCATCCTTATTTTGTTGAGGATGAGAATCTCGCGCTCCCCCACCATTGTTGGGCTTATATTGGTACTTCGGCTTTCCCACATCTCCCTTGAGAAAATTGACCAGCGTCTCGACTATGGTTAGGGCAATGGTGATATCCTTGACATCCCGCCGCTTGATTTCAAAAAAGGCTTATGGCTGCAGCTCCTCGTAGAAGTTGAAAAGTAAATCCTCGTCGCTCATATTCGAAATTTGAAGCATGAGGCCAAAAAACTCCTCCACATACTCCGCAATGGATTTATTTTGCTTCAGTTTCTTCATCCTTTTATGGGCATCATACGATACATTTTCTGGATAGAATTGGCGTCTAATCTCTTGTTGCAGTGCGCCCCAAGTGTCGATGGTGCACTGTCCCTTCTGAATTTCTGCATGCTTTCTACGCCACAAAAAATGTGCATGATCGGAAAGGTAAAGGGTTGCAATACTTACCTTATCTTGCTCATTCCACAAACTGATTACCTCGAAATACCGCTCAATCTGTAAAAAGTAACCGTCCAGCTCTTTGGCGTTCCGCTATCTGCCGTACGCCTTAAGTTTAGCAGCTTCAACTCTTGGCGTATGAACAGCCCCATGAGAGGAGCCAACCTCACTGGCTACCGCTCACTTGCAAAGGCTAATATCACCTTTTGTATCCTCCAAGTTGCTGTGCAACAAGTCCATCTTTTGCTGCATGGTCTCCAAAATTCTCAGAATTTTGGCTTCGAACACTTCCTGCCCTTGATGCCACTTCTCCTCGGTGGAATGATTGGAACTGTGGATAAGCTCCTATAGCTCCCCCCCTTAAGCAGCTAACCTGCTCTCTAAGTTCTCCACAGTTTGCTCCAAACCGCCAAGTTGATCCCTGCATCAGCCAGCCCTTCCGTCACCTTCCCTATGGTAGTGCCGAATTCATTGAGAGCATCATGAGACTTGCTCTGCACTCTAGTTCGTTTCCCTTATGCAGGAATTGGTTCCTTACTACGCATCTCTTCGTTTAGTGCCATGCCGCTCTTCTTTCTTTCTTTGAAACTATCGCTCTGATACAAACTATCATTGACTGATTTTTTAGTGCGGTCTTAAACACAAAGAAAGAAATAAAGAAATAGTGCACAAAAAATTGCTCCTAAATTTATACTAAAGTATATGTACAATTAAGGGCTGAGATTAATCCTATAATCTCATCTGATAGCTTACAATAAAAGCTGTAAAGTTTATTCCTAATATTAAAAAAAAATTTCTTATTTAATATAAAAATTTTTTATTAGTGTCAAATTTTTTAAATAAGTTAAAAAATTATAATTTTTATTATTTTAAAAAAGTGTTATTATAGCTCTAATATGCGAAGCTTATTTAGGAAAATTCTAGTGACAGGATTTTTGGCATAATCTGCTACACCTTCTACTGTTCATGCTGTTGCACATTCTATTGCATGTTTTGCTGCACGTACGCCGAATTCTGCCGCGTGTTCTGCTAAGGCATAACGGCTCTGCAGCTGGGGCGTGACACCAAGCTAACCCGTTTGCCCGTTTGGTTCCTTATTCTCAAGAAATCAAGCACGAAGAAGAAAACCCATTCAGTAAAATTTGAAAACACTATCATTTCAGTTCGATTTCTTCATCGGGAAAATTCCCAAAATAACCAGTTATGACCCACTGTTTACTGATATGACCAACCCTAATTAAGTTTTACCAATCGGTCCAATTTCAGGTCATTTAGACGATTTTACCCTCATGACAAAAAACGTGCTACAGTCACTTCGCTACAGTGTACGCGCTACAGTATTTACACTATAAACCTCAAACCCTAAATCCCTAAACCCTAAAACTACAGTAACTTCTATCTTGAACATTTTAATATTTTTTTAATTTTAATTTTTTATTTTATATATTTACAAAATAAATAATAATTCACAAAATTAAATT
>JAXCLQ010000004.1:3538032-3571228 GCA_035584115.1 Cedrela odorata
AGATCATTGCAAGCTTTCCATAATAAAGCTCATCAACTTAATTAGAGAAAGCACATAGAACTCCGTATTTGAGAAATGGAATAACCCACAAGCCAAATCAATGGGTCTATCCTTATTATAATGCTTTTTCCCTAATCAAATTACATTAATTCATATGCAAATAAGCAATATACGTTTCAAATTGGGTTAGTTTATGGTTTCAAAATTATCTTTAAACTCCTCAAACTTATGACAAATTCATTGTATCAACAAATATAAGAGGTTTATTGAAAAAAATATGATAAATTTGTCAAGCTTAATGACAGCAATTAGGAAATGAATAAAAACGGCAATATTATAAATTTAAACATCAAATTTTCATTACGTTTTTCAATTCATAACGCATTTTTTCGATTTTTGTTTTTTTTTTTTTCAACTCTTTGTGTTCTAATCAAAAAGCAAAATTAACACTGCAATTTCTCGTAATAAAAGCAACACGCATACCTCTACGGCAAAAGGGCATCTTAAAAACCGGACAATTAGAACCTGACTTCATGCAAACACTGAAAACAAACACAATATATCACAGTATCAACTTTTTGTTCATCTGTTATTTATTTTCTAAATTTGGCAATGAAGAACAAATAATTAAGTAAAGCAAACAGAACTTACTTGCAGAATACATGATTGCACGAAAGCGAAGCAACAGAACTCAGCAAATTCAAGCTGCAAATAAGAGATCGGATAGTTACCGAATCGGACACTTGAGTTCTCTGCCCATTATCTCCAGTTGACTTCTCGGATCCCCCATTTTTTCGTGTAAAAAAAAAAAATTGAAGAGATGATGTTCTGTAGAAGGAGTTGGAGAGTGAAACGACGAGTTAGAATTAAGGCGAAATTGGCACCAAATTTGCTTATGAATTTGTGGAAATCGTAAATCTTTTGAAATTTTAACCTGCCACGGATGAGTTGCCATTTGGCGGGGAAAATGGACTTTTGCGGGTGAGAGAACGTGATATTGCCACGTCATATGACAGACAGACAGAAAATACGATGGGGTTATACGTGCAACCGAAGCTTGGTCTCGCCTCTTTATACTACAAGTTACAAAATTTTATATTTTAAATCACACAAATAAATAAACTTTATATTAGACCGGTAACACAATTTTATAGCATCTTATAAATAAAATTATAATTATAAAATTATAATTACAAAATTATAAATAAAATTGAAATTATAAATTATAAAATAGTATTCTATTAAATCAAATTTATGATTAATACGATGATTTATAATTATTAAATTAGTAAATAACCATTTTTTTAATTGAATATATTTTGTATCTATCTTCTTATTGTGTTTTTCTCAAATCAAACATAAAGTTAAAATTTTATTTTATTGAAGTCGCTACTCTTAACCTAGTAGTAAGCATTCACCTCTATTCTAACTCGATGGATTCCTCGTGTGATTTGAGTAGTTAAAAATTGAATAAAAATCTAGTTCATATTACATACAATTTTTATTGTTTTGTTCTGAAAAGTTGATTTGAGGATCAAAATTTTGTATAAATTTAATTAAAATATTTGAATTTTAAATGAGATTGGAGATAAGATATCATTGTATTTTATACTCAAAAGTGGTTATTTTTAAAATAGATAATCTTATTGTCATCGTCTTTTATGTTTCGATAATTTTTTTTTCTTAAATGTATATATAGTTAGTTTATCTTAGAAGTAAAAGTATATGAATTGTGTTATAACAAATGTTTATTTAAAATATGAAATGAAAATAAACATTTCAAATGATTAGTTTAGAAATGAATAAATTGAGTTGATAGAAAAATGCTAAAATAGTGTTGAAAACGCAAGTTTTGATTTGAGTGTCTTCAATAGATTTAAAAATGGTTAAATTAAGAGACTATCAATCATAAATTCATAATCATACATTTACATCAATAATAAACCCATAAAAATAAGTAATTCCAATATATAAATCTTTTAATTGATTAATTATTATTTTAAAAGGTATTTAGAATACCTCAAATTGGATACTATTTTATTTATACAAACAAAAATAAAATGATGTGTCATTTTCCCATTGGTTTAATCCATTTTTGATGAATCTCCCGCGTTAATTCATTTTTGGGAAAAAGCCGATCGTCCCCCTTGATTTTTAACATAATATTAAACCTAATTAACTCTTAATTTTCATTAATTATCAAAAATTTACAAATGTGATATTATTATCCTTGTAACTAGGTGATGTGACTTTGATGTTAAAAAAAATAGTAAAATTTTGAATAATTTTATGTCTAAAGGGAAAAAAATTATTTTTAAATATATGAGAATTTTGTTTGTTTTTTATAAATTATATATTATTTAATTTAGTATTTATATAATGGTAATTAGCATGTCTCTTTATGATAATATTTATTAGAATTTTTCAAATTTCATAATTTAGGGTTCAAATTCATATTGTAAATATTTTTTTTCAAATTTAATTATTTTTAATATTTATATTTTTAAAATTAAGTAGAAACACAACATTTTAACCTTTTAAGTATCATTATAATATAAATTTAGACGTATAAGAGCCACTAAATTTGTAAACTTGATTATTAGAATAATCATATGCTATTTTTAAACACAAATTTCATTAAGAAGCACAAAAATAATTAAATGAACAAAGGCATCTAATCAAGAAAATTGAGGCCCAATACCATGCCCAAAAAACGGAGTAAGATGAGCCCAAGAGTACAAATAAATAGTTCGTCCAAATTTTGAATTATAACGCGAAAGTTGTAAGTGTTGTAACCTAACACAATTATTGTTTTGAAAGACGAAAATGCCCTTAGTTTGAAAAAAAATTCATTTGAGTCTCTTGACTCTTCGATTCTGAACTCTGAATTACTTCTAGCTCTCCAGCAGCCACCTGTTTTATCAATCAGGTAAGATATTTTCGAATATTTCTTTTTCAAGTACGGAATTCTCGTTGGTGTTGTGCAAATGGTCTGCGGGACCGAGGGTTCTCGGCCTTGCAGTGCATGCAATTCACTGATCGTCGAGAATACTCGCCGATGACGGGAAAATGACCATATTTTAAGAATAATAATTTTCAGTCAGCTTGTTTGTGTTACAATTTGTTCCAAGGAGTCAAATTTGATTTATACATAAACAGAGACATAATCTGTTGCTTGCTCCTCTCTCTTTGGCTGTGATCAGTTCAGTAGTAATGGCGGAATCGCTAAGAGAAGCTTCGAAAGTGATGTCGCGTGAATTCAAAACCCTAATCAATGCAGATGATTTGGTCTCAGTCAAGCAATTGCAGTATCTCATGTAAACATCCTCTCTCTCTCTTTTGTTTTTTCTTCAAGCACACAGTTGAATTTAGTCTCTAGAGTTCATAGATTTTTTGCATTTAAACTTAAAATCAAAGAAATTGTTGAAAATTTCCATAAGCGTAGGCTTATAACATGTTGATTATAATATTGTTTATGAAAGAAATGTTGTCTTCTGATCAAGAGTCCACGGGGAATAAGATGTGAAATGTTGCGAGTTCTCATTATATCTTGGATGCTACGGGATCAAATTAGACTTGGTTTAAGAATCTCTGGTATCGCACATGTTTGGGAAATTTTAGACAATCTGTGATTTGCCATTCCTGTAGAAAAATCACATGCCGGTACTTGCCATAAATCCCAAGGGTCCGTTTGGTTTGGTATTGTGGTGAATCCGCTCACTTTTGCACTAAAATGTGATTACACTTAAAAGCCACCACACCTTACCCTTCCTCGATACCAATCGGACTCTAAATCTCAGATTGGTTGTATGTAGGTGTTGCGTAGTTTACAAGAATCTTGTATGAAAAGGAATGGCAAAGAAGATTTAATCTGAATTAAAGCTTTGGAAAAACTATGCAAGACTTGAAACACCCCAACCGGAATATCAATCTAAATTCTGGTAGAGTATCATCCAATATTCATTTTTATCACCCTGCATATGATTCTCAAATATAACCTTATCCATCAATGTATAACATCATGATATTTTTCTTATAATTTATAATTATGAATATATACTTCTACATAACCAAATGTCATAATAAGATAACAATTATATTGACAAAATAAAATATAAGTTTCTAAACTGTGCAGAATAGATGTTAATGACGTCAAGTATTTTCAACTGTTGAAGCTGAGGAAGACAATAATCTCATATTTTATCTATTACATTAAATGAAAAAAATTTAAGTAGACATGTAAAAACATTTTAATGAAATATAGTATAATATTTTTAATATACAAAAGCAATAAAAATAAAATCAATATCAATCTTTTAAAAAATTTCGTATCTCATTAAACGATATGTACAAATGCCATGTAGATGAATATTTTTATCATAAATAAAACAATAGTCGTAGAATCTTATAATAAGATTTCATAATAATAAATCCATGTATTATATCTTAAGCTCCCCTCATTGTCGTGTATAATTTCTATTCATAGACTAACTGAAAAAATTCATAAAAATATGACATACTACTAATCGGCCCCAAAGGCTAATAACACCATAAACACGCCCTAAAGGCATATACATGTGTAGTATGATGCGTCCCCAAAGAGCTAATGTATATGATAGGGATTCTTAAGGTGGCTCCTATACGAAGACATAGCACGCAACTCCCATACTTCAATATCATAGAATTGGGACTCTGGAGGTAGCTCCCACCACAAAGGCGTAGCACGCTGCTCTTATATTTCAATAAGAAATATACCCTTACACATTAAATTCGGTGGGGCTAAAATCATATATTGTCATATAAACATATCATCCGTAAACATGTCCTTATAAACTACATACGTAAATCGAATCGATAAATCATAAGGATTATTAACAAATCATATATATGATCAAAATAGAATTGAAAGTATTATCATACCTGAAAACCATAAATCATGTTTATATCCGTAAATCGTTTTCGTCTTATAAATTAATATGTACATATAAAGAAATAGTTCAATGTTTATATATAATTTAGATAAAACATGTCACATAAGTTGTCTACTCACCGAGATCGTCGAATTTCTATATTTCATGATCCACGTCTTCTGGCTCTTCTCACACGTGAGGTGTATCTACATGACCTATGGATATAGATTAGTCAATAATTATCTTTTTACATCATAAAATGCATGTTCGAATGACTTAGAATGCCTAAATTTCTTAAATCTACCCAAACGAAGTCACGTCATGACACCATATTTTGAATTAAGGTAAAAAAAATTGGAAGAAGTAGAAAATGTAACTAGGACCCTAGCGCTAGAAAGTGGCGCTCTAACGTCACACATTCTGCCTATTCCTTTTTGCTTCCATAATTCATCATTTTCTTCTCTCTTCTTCATCATATTACTTAATTTATTTCTATTGCTTTTCATACATGTTCAAATACCATTAAAGATCATTAAATAACATCAACATTCATAAGTCATAATAATTCATAATCATCAATCAACAACAAATTTCTTAAAACATTAAAGTCTAGCTAAAAAGTTCATGTTGATATCATAAATGAGAAAAATCATAACTTCATTTTGGTAACTGATTTTAAGGTGATTCTAATTGAATAAATTCCACAAACAAGTCTAGCTTAAGGAAAAAAAAAACTAGTTTAAACCTCAAGAACAAAATTTTGAAGATTTGATGAAATTCCTAAACCTTTATTGTAACAGAAGTTCTAGCAGATCAACCTACTTCAAAAATTCATAACTATTTTTCTACTTATCGGATTAAAATGATTCAAAAATTGAAATTCTTCTCTAGATACCTATTTTCTAGGAAATATATCATAAAAATATAAATTCAATTACAGCAAACCCAGAAATATCAAAATAGAAACATGCCCATCATGCTTAATTTTCTCTTGTTTTGCCTCGCATTCTCTTTTCCTTGTTCATATTTTCAAATCCTTTTTAATCCTAACTAAATAAACATAAATGAAAATAAATTCATGCCAGGTATATGATATTCCAAATTTCTCATGTTTATCAACCCAATTTCTCAACAAAATCATGAAGAATAGTTAGAGAAGTTAAAGAAACTAACCTTGGTTATTAAAGAAACTTGAAACTTTGGAGAAAATTTTGATTAAAAATAGATGAAAGCAAAATTTTCTGAAGAGATGAAGAAAGAGTAACGGTTAAGAAGAGAGAAAAATGAAAAGTATGAGAAATTCTAGAATATTTTAGATTAATAAAAATATTTTCTTATTTTTGATTTATTAGCTCTTCAGTCCTTCAACTTCTCAAAGTCTTCCGATCAAGTCCTTAGATTTTCAATTTAATCAATTTAGTCCATCTCTTCATAATATTTCCATTACAAAGCATTTTATATGAAAGCTCAAATTTATTCTTAATATTTTTACCAATTTATCCCTCATAAATATTAAATTTCTAATTTCTAATTTCGTACAATCGTACAAAATCACGAATGTTACATTTGGGGTGTTTCAATTTAGTATCAGAGCTTAGGTTATAGGTCTTGTAGACTTAGGATCTATTTGTTATAATATTGAAGGAATGTTCTTTGTGCAGAAATTAGATTCTCGATGACATTAAGTTGAATAGGAAGGCCTAGGATCAATCCTTAAAATAGGGATAGACGTAGGGATGAACCTATCGGAAAGCAAGTAAAAGCTCAAGCATCAGTTGCTAGTTCATCATTTGTTGTTTCACCTCCAACAGCACCCCTATCGTTGACCCGAACTTGGCTGAGGCAGTTGTAGCCGTAGCTAGAGTCATTCTAGCTCTCATAGCCCATACAGAGAAAGGAAGTGTGGACTATTGTAAGAATCTAAAGAACATGAGCTATAAAGTTTTTAAAGGGATTATAGATGTAGATTTATCATGATTATGGCTGCAGAAAATCGAGACAACTGCAGCTACGCTTCAGATAACAGACCATCTGAGGCTTCCATATGCTATACAGTTTCTTGAAGACCACGTACATACGTGGTGGAAGACAACAAAGTAAAGGTATGTTGGGCGCTTAACTTTGACTAAGGTAGATTTTTGGAAAGAATTTGAAGAAAAATACTACTTTTATACCTTATGAGAGAAGAAGTGGACGAAGTTTATAAATATCTGACAATAAGCTATAAGAGTAGCAGAATATGAACAAAAGTTTATAGAGCTGTCAAAGTTTACCCTGTCGTTTGTGACAAATAATGCCGACAGGTGCAAAAAGTTTCAAGTGGCTTGCACGTCAACATATAGGACAGGCTGACGACTTTGGATTTAGATAACTTCAATAAGTAGGTAAACATAGCGATGAAGGCTGAACATAATATAAAAGAAATGAGGGATAAAAATGACAAATTTAGAAAAAGAAAGGGGCAGTCCTTTAGCGAGGACACAAGACTTAGGAAAAGTATGTCAGAAGGCGGTACCAATGGGTTCAAACCGTCAAAATTCAAAGGAAGACCGGAGAGGAAACCATTTGGTGGTACTTTTGGCAGAGCATCAACAGGACCTCAATATCAATCAAGGTCAACTCTAGAGAGGTCAAGAGGACCTCGACCTATGGCGTATCCTTAGTGTCCACATTGTGGATGAAATCATTTGAGGGAGTGCTAGACATTCCAAGGTATTTGTTTTTATTGTAAAGAACCTTGGCACATGAAAAGGGATTGTTCGAAGTTGGGTGGCAGAGAAACTATGAGTCAAGCATCAGTAGGCCAAAGACCCAAGGCTCAAACCAGCATAACACCTCAACCGCCAGTTGTTGCAGCTAGGGCAGGGGTTCAATCATAGGCAAGCTCATCTTCTAGATACTGACAAGGTACACAACCAAATAGACCACGAGTTGTAGCTAGGGTATATGCTATGACACAACAACAAGCCCAGGCTACACTTGAAATAGTGACAGGTACCCTTCCAGTTTCTAATTCAACTGCAAGAATTTTAATAGACCCAGGTGCAACCCATTCTTTTGTAACAACATCATACATTATGCATTTGGGTAAAGAACCTAAGCAACTAGATATTCCTATGAATGTTAATACCTTGATGAGGGAGAAGTTGAGGATTGATGCAGTCTACTTGAATTGTATTGTTAAAGTTCAAGGAAAGGAATTGTTAGTTGATTTGTTACCATTAGAAATGGTTGATTTTGATGTGATACTGAGCATGGATTGGTTAGCTAAGTATAATGCAATTGTTGATTTTTTTTTAATTCTTGGTAGTGTTCCTATCTCTCAAACACCATATAGGATAGAATGACACTTTCAGAGTTGAAAGAATTAAAGATACAATTGCAAGATCTTGTTGATAGAGGATTCATCCTATCCAGTGTTTCACCATGGGGAGCACCAATTTATTTGTAAAGAAAAATAATTGATTTTTCCGGTTATATTTTGATTACCGCCAATTGAATAAGGTAACCATTAAGAATAAGTATCTATTGCCCATAATAGATGACTTATTTGATCAATTGCAAGGTTATGTGTATTTTCCAAGATAAACTTAAGAATGAGTTATCATTAACTAAAGATCAAAGAAACTGATATATATTAAATACTACATTCAAAACCCGTTAGGGTCATTATGAGTTCTTAGTCATGCCTTTTGGGCTAACTAATGCACCCGCAATCTTTATGGACTTGGTGAATAAAGTATTTTAACTCTATCTTGACAAGTTTGTTATTGTCTTTATTGATAATAATTTAGTGTATTATGGTAGCAGTGATGATCATGAGAAGCATTTGAGAATGGTATTGCAGACGATGCGTGACAACCAATTGTATGCTAAATTTTTTAAATGTGAATTTTGGATAGACAATGTGGCATTCCTTGGTTATATAGTATCGAAAGATGGCATTTTTGTGGATCCAAAGAATATTGAAGCAGTGGTTGCATGGGAAAGGTTCACCAATGTTACTTAAGTCAGAAGTTTCCTTGTGATGAAAACAGTTGAAAAAGTGAAAGTAATTTGTGAAAAGAATAAGATCATTGAAAAGATTGACCTTGTTGCATACATATTAGACTTACTGAATGAGCTATCTCATATTCATAATGTCTTTCACATGTCTATGCTTAGAAAGTATGTGTATAACTCTTCCCATATTTTGAAGGACTTGCTTGTGTATATTGAAGAAAATTTGACTTATGAAGAGCAACCAATGGAAATTTTAGATAGAAGAGATCAAGTTTTGAGGACCAAGATCATTTCACTTGTAAAAGTCCTATGAAGGAATCAATTATATGAGGAAGCTACGTGGGAAAAAGAAGAAGATATACAAACTCAATATGCTCACCTGTTCAACGTAGCTAGTAAGTAAATTTCAAGGATGAAATTTTTATAAGTGGGGTAGAATGTAACATCTGCGATTTGATATTATTGTACGAAATTATAAATTTCATGTTTATGAGGGGTAAATTGGTTAAAATATTAAAGGTAAATTTGAACTTTCATATGAAGTGTTTTGTTATAAAAATATTATAAAGAGATGGAGTAAATTGATTAAATTGAAAATTTAAGAACTTAATTGAAAGACTTTGAAAAGTTGAAAGACTAAAGAGCTAATAAACAAAAAACAAGAAAATATATTTATTAATCCCAAACATTCAAAAATTTCGTGCTCTTCATTTTTCTCTCTTCTTAACTGTTGCTTTTTCTTCATCTCTTCAGAAAATTTTGCTTTCATCCATTTTAATCAAAATTCTCTCAAAAGTTTTCCAATTTCTTTAATAACCAAAGTTGGTTTCTTCAACTTATCTAGCTATTCTTCATAATTTTGTTGAAAAATTTGGTTGATAAACATGAGAAATCTAGAATATCATCTACCTAATATGAATTTATGTTCATTTATATTTATTTAGTTATAATTAAAGGGATTTGGAAGCATGAACAAGGAAAAAACAAGGAGAGGCAAAATAGGGGAAAATTGAGACATGTTTTTGTTTTGATATTCTGGGTTTGATGTAGTAGAGTTTATATTTTTCTGATATTTTTTCTAGAAATTAGACATCTAAAGGAGAATTTTAGTTTTTAAATCATATCAATCGTATAAGTAAAAAAATAGTTATGAATTTTTGAAGTATGCTGATCTGCTAGAACTTCTGTTCTAGCAGAGGTTCAGGAATTTTATCTAATCTTTAAAATTTTGTTCTTTAGGTTTAAACTAGTTATTTTTTTTTCTTAAATTAGACTTATTTATGAAACTTATCCAATTATAATCACCTCAAAATCAGCTACCAAAATGAAGTTATGATTTTTTTAAGTTATAACATCAACATGAACTTCTAATATAAACTTTAATGTTTCAAGAAATTTATTGTTGATTGATGATTATAGATTATTATGGCTTATGAATGTTTATGTTATTTAATGATCTTTGATGGTATTTGAGTATGTATGAAGAGTAATAGAAAGGAATTGAGTAATAAGATAAAGAAGAGAAAAGAAATGAATAAATTATGGAAGTAAAAGAGAATGGGCAGAATGTGTGACGCTGGGGCACAAGTTACATTTTCTACTTCTTTTATTTTTTTTTTACCCCAATTCGAATTATGGTGTTGTGACGTAACTTTGGTTGGGTAGATTTAAGAGATTTAGGCATCCTAAGTCATTTGAACATGCATTTTATGTTGTGAAAGGATAATTATTGACTAATTTATATCTATAGGTCATGTAGACACACCTCGCATGTGAGAAGAACTGGATCGTGAAATATAGAAATACGACAATCCCGTTAAGTAGACAACTTATGTGACATGTTTTATCTAAATTATATATAAATATTGAACTATTTCTTTATATACACATATTGATTTATAAGACAAAAGCGATTTACAGATATAAACATGATTTATGGTTTCCAAGTATGATAATACTCTCAATTCTATTTTGATTATGTATATGATTTGCTAATAATCCATATGATTTATCAATACGATTTATATAAATGGTTTATAAGGACATGTTTACGAATGAGATGTTTATATGTCAATATGTGATTTTGGCTCCACCAAATTTAGTGTGTGAGAGTATGTCTCTTATTGAAATATGGAAGCTGCGTGTTACGCTTTCGTGGTGGGAGCCACTTCTTAAATCCCTTATTCTGTTGGTTGGAATTGGAAGCTGCGTGCTACGCTTTCGTAGTGGGAGCTACCTTCAAAGTCCCAATTTTATCATATTGAAGTATGGGAGTTGCGTACTACGTCTTCGTGCGAGAGCTACCTTCATAGTGTCTATTCTGTACATTAGCTTTTTGAGGGCGCATCATACTACACATATGCCTTTAAGATCGGTTACTAGTATGCCATATTTCTGTGAATTTTTTTGGTTAGTTTATCGATAAAAATTATACATGACAGTGAGGGGAGCCTAAGATATGATAAATAGATTTATTATTATGAAATCTTATTATATGATTCTACGACTATTGTTTTATTTATGATAAAAATATTCATCTACATGACATTTGTACATATTGTTTATTGAGATACGACATTTTCTTAAAAAATTGATATTGATTTTATCTTTATTACTTTTGTATATTAAAAATGTTATACTATATCGTATCTTGATTTCATTAAAATGTTTTTACATGTCTACCCATTGAGATGTATAATCTCATTCTTTTTAAATTTTTTTCCTTTTTAGGTAATAGATAAAGCACAAGATTATTGTCTTCCTTAGCTTCAACAGTTGAAGATACTTGACGTGGTAGACATCTATTCTACACAATTTAGAAATTTAGATTTCATTTTATCGATATAGTTGTTATCTTATTGTGACATTTGGGTATGTATAAATATATATATATATATATATTCGTAATTATGAATCATGAGGAAAATATCATGATCTTAAACATTGATGGATGAGGTTATATCTGAGAATCGTATGTAAGGTAATAAGAACGAATATTAGAAGATACTTTATCGAAATTTAGGTTGATATTCCGGTTGGGGTGTTTCAAGACTACTGCAAGGTGTGAGTTATATTTCATGTCATGTGATACTGGCTTATGTTAGATATATGCTTACTGATGATCCATGGTCAAAAGGTATAAGAAAAAATATAAATCAATTATGGAAGTAATTTTGTGTATTAGAATTTTTATAGTATTCTTGTGTCTAGAAAGAAAAAAATTAGTATACAGAGGTGATAATCAAATTTCACAGCTAAGTTCACAATCCATCACATAACATTAACATTGGGGTTTGCTTATATTCTTTTTTCTTTTATAAACCTGTAATTATCTTGGTCATTTGATTGTTAAGATGTATTTTAGAAACATTGCTTATTTTAGTGTGATTCTCATAGTTTATGGGAAAAGTTTCTTATAAAAAAAATAATGTTCCTCTTTTGGAAAAGTAACGTCATCTTCTAATGGCTAGGCACCTAAATTAACCATATTATTATTGTGGCTTTTGTTTGCCGTTGGAGTTTGGTGATTGATCTGTCTTCAATTGCTTTTTTTTTTCTTTGTGCAAAATTGCAGATTGGGAAGGTTGCAAGACAGTAATGCCGTCCTGTCTCATTTTAACGAGTATTTAGAGAATTGTTTCGTTGAAGTTTCTAATGATTTTTCACACATTTCTTAAAGTCTATGAAATCAGGCCTTGATTACATATTTTAGAAGCTAAGGTATTATTAGTGTGTGCCTTTGCTTTTTATTTACTAAAAATAAGAAGTCATTATTGAACATTTAATTATCACATCTTAAGGGTTTAGTTGAGAAACGTTGTTGATAGTTTTGTGGTGTCTAGCAATCATATCCTTGTATTTTCATGTATTTGCGCCGTCTGCACTGCAGTAATGGTTATAGTTTTTGGATTTGATGCAAGTACCTCATTCATTGCTACAATTTCCATTTTAAAAGCTCTCTCCTATGTCTCTACAGTGAAGTACCTGTGACAATGCAAGAGTTATTTTTATTTGTTAAAAAATTATATCTGGCTTTGTACCTCTTTATTATGTTTTTGCATACTGGTAGTAGCTGAACAACTAGAGCTACAAGTAGGTAGTGATAATCAACAAGTCGATGTACCATATATCTTTTCTATGGAAATGACTAAGGAAGAATTGCTGCATGAAACTAGCTTTTGGTTTGAGTGGCTTTGTGATGCAAATTTTGCTAAAAAAGTAAGCTTTGAGTAGTTGCTCGTGTAGAAAAAATTAATGATTTTGATGAATCTAGTTAGATATCATGAAAAAATCTGTAAGTGCTGAGCTGCTGGCTGGTTTAGCTCTACCAACTTGTAAATTTAAGAGAATTTTTCATAGCTTTCAAGTCATAGCATATTAGCTTATTTTGGGGTTTGAGAAGGATTTTTGGATTAAAACTTGAAACAAGAAAGTTTATTTTTATGCAAATATTTGTAAAGTTTTAGGTATAGAGATCTAATTAAGTTTAGACAAGAAATTTTTGGTATATTTTTTTTGTTTGTTTGGGTAAATTTTTATACCACCCAAATTAATTAATTTTTTTTCTGTACATTGGTATGTGTTGTAATTAACAACTTTGCTATTTGATTATGAAGTGAAATTTTGTCGATTCCTTCTACCATGGGTATTTCCTAATACTCCTAGGCTTGATACGGAATGGTGCCTTAATTTTTATTTATTTCAAGAGCATGAAGGCAAAGATCGTGGCTACCTGTCCAGATGCATTTCCAGATGAATTAACAATAGAAGCACTTGATCAGAGACCAGACCTTGAAATGCCTTAATAACTCCACTACAATATGTTTCCATGCTATCTCCTCTCTCGCGACAGAAAGTATGGAGTGGAGGCAATGTTTACTGAACCATGATTGTAATGTGAAATATAGCCTTAGTGTCACGGGCCGACTTTCTCATAGTCGAGATTTAAGCCCATGCGACATTCACTAGCACGATCGAACTAATAAGTCAGCCTAAACAGGTTAATATGCAACAAACTCAAGAGGATTAGTTGTCTACAAAAAGAAAGGTAAGAGTAGGAAACACACAAGTATCGTAATGCAACACAATCCAACTTTTTGTTGATCAAATACGCATAAGTATACAAGCCATCAAAGGCGTATAAGAATTAAATAAACAAGCGTTACAATATATCCTAATAATACAAACAAGCTTGAGTTATTCATGTTAAATAACACATTTCTAACTACTCGATGGCGGAGGAGTACACAAAAATGCCCTCGAAGTGCTGATGGACAAAGCCATTCTGAGGCATCTAGCCATCCCCCCTAAAAAGGGTTTTGAGATATTGTAGGTGTGGCATGAGGAGACATATCCCTTGTCTCAGTTGTCACGCCCCTAAATAGTGCCTACAATGAACATCCCCAAGCTACAACGATGCATTTCGATTTGCGACCATGGACTTACTAGTTGGCCTTGGACTAGCAAATGCGTGAGGCCCTTACATCCTCCTCCACTTAATCTATCAACATCCTCGACTATGATGCTTTCTCGAAGTCTTCAATCTTTTGTTGAAATAACTCCAGTTCTTCAGCTCTCACTCAATTGATCTCTTCTTCACCAAGGATCTTTCACTTCACGAGGAACTCTTCATGGTATCGACTCTCTTTGGTTGTTTAACTCTTTGCTAGAATTTCCTCCACTTCTATGGTAGTCTTCTTTTATAGTTGCTCATTGATCTCCTCTCTTGCTGGTTGATGGCGCATAGAATCTTTCGTATTAGTGAGGTATGACTTCAACTTGCTAACATAGAAGATCGGACGAATCTTGATCTAAGCTAGCATACCGACCTTGAATGTAGCCCTTCTTTACTCTAGCAATAACTAAAACTAGACTTTCATACTTCTGCACTAGTCTCTTGTCTTGGCACTCATTAAATTTGTTCTTGGCATTCGCTTCGATTGCACTAAATCTTCAAGCTTGAACTCAGACAATCTTCTACTCTTGTTTGCTCACTTCTTCTTCCTAATGGCCTCTTTCTCCATATTATGCCCAAGGAATCTTTTCTGAGGAACCTTTTCTCTATACTTTACAACTGTGGGGTAGAATTGGTTCCTGTTTCATTACTGCTTCGAAGAGACTTCAGTTCGTTGATGAGTTCTTCCTCACACTAAAGTAAGACTGTGTTAGGTAATTGCGACCACTTCCTCTAATTGGTATTGATCAAATGGCATAAATTCTTTTCCAGCGCCCTGCTAAATCCCTATGTCTTCCTATCAGTCTGTAACCAATGTAGCCCAGCTAGAATTTCCTTCTCTTGATCAGTGTACCTCTGCTCCTTTTTCTAACAACTTTCGACTCTCATAAGCTATAGGGTGGCTTTTTTGGGACAAAACTCCCCCTAATGCAAAGTCAGATGCATCGATCTACACTTCCAATGTCTTGTTTATCTGGGTTTTGTCACTCCATAAGTCCAACTCGAAGTTGGCACATCTCCACGGATCCTCACAAGTTTACACCTCCACAGGTCTAACCCGAAGCTAGCAATTTTCCGTAGAGTTCGCCTCTCTTACTACTCAAACTTGAGATCTCCCTTTTAAGAGCACTCGCAGGTGAGTGCGAGTATCGACTCTACAAAAGTCATTTTGTTGCAACTTTCTTGTCTTTTTGGATAACTCTTTCAGAGCATTCAACATTCACAGTGCCACCATGTGGCCCATCTCTTTTATCTCTCGATTACTTTTCAAGTGCTTCTTGCAGTTTATCTCTAACTATCATAACACTTAGTCTTGCTCCTTCAAGGCATTCAATGGCTCTATGTGGCTATTGTATCACCAACATGATAGCGTTTTTTTTCCTGCTTCCCCACACTATTAACGATAGTGACTTCCTTAGAAAGTTTGGTTCTACTCACTAGGGTCGCTCTCCCACCTTTGTTAGAGCCCCAATGTTTGAGCTTCTCATTCCCATTCTCCTTCTCTCTTGAGATGGGTAACAACCTTTTTGGTTGGAAGTCATCACATGAATAATCCAACAGCCATTCAATGATTGTTTATGCGAATGGAAAATCTCGCACCCCTTTGTCATTGTAACTCATCTTGTGCCCAAGGTTGAAAACTTTCCATCAAGTAAAATAATTAGTCTTGCTCGATCACATCTCAGATACCTAACATCAAATCCGAGAATTTTTTTTATATGCTCACAAATTGTCTCAGTTTTGAGTCAACTTACATAATCGTTTTCGAGCAAGGCATGCAACTTTTTCGGGGAAAAACTTTAGTTCTCATTTCAAGTCATCCATCACAACTTGCCATCCCCGAACAAGTATATAGATGGCAGGGTGACCTTGGCATCTTCGGAATTGACCCCCACATTCCAAAAGTATTGTTCAATGTCGAACAAATGTTCTTGGGCAATGTACGCAATATTTTCGAAGAGGAGTTAGTTCTTTAACTCTCATTTCGAGTCCTCCAACACAACTTGGAATCCTAGCACAAACACATGGACGCCAAGCTCACTTTGTCGTCTTCAAAACTTGCCCTCATAGTCTGAAAATGTTGTTCGATATCTAACAATGCCATTTTCTAGCACTTCGGCATCTCGGGTCCCTCCATAGCATTTCGGTTCCAATCCCTTCAACCGAATGTATTCCAAGTTTGGAGTGGCTCCCAACTGAGTTGCAAGAATAAGAGCAGTGAGGTTTGTCTTCATGATCACTTCCTCAAGTCGTTCCCGCAACACGCTCACCGTATCGCGGTACTCCTCCGTAATCTTATATATCATTACTTGCGTATTTGCAAACTGTGTTTCCAATTTTTCGAGACGTCCCCCATTAGATGACTCAGAGTTAAAGCCAACAACTTTCCTTTCCGTATGCTCACCCGAGAACCCAAGGACTCTAGTAGCATCAGAGTTTGTCTTAAGTCTTCGGTATCAAATGAGCTCTTTCTCTACTATGCAGCCTTTACGGCTCGTTGATGCTCCTCTAACTCGCTCATTTTCTTTCGAAAGCATTCAATTGAGTTGTTCTTGAAGGGATAGTTTTTGTAAACATTATCACCACAACCTTAAGCTTTGATACCAACTGCCACGAGCTGACTTTTTCTTAGTCGAGATTTAAGCCTATGCGGCATTCACTAGCATGATTGAACTAGTAAGTCAGCCTAAACATGTTAATACGCAACAAACTCAAGAAGGTTAGTTGTCTACAAAAAGAAAAGAAATAGTAAGAAACACACAAGTATCGTAATGTAACACAATCTGACATTTTATTGATCAAATACGCACAAGCATACAAATTATCAAAGGCGTACAAACATTGAATAAACAAGTGTTACAACATATCCTGGTAATACAAACAAGCTTGAATCATTTATGCTAAATAGCACATTTCTATCTACTTGACAGCGAAGGAATACACAATAATGCCCTCGAAGTGTTGATAGACAAGAACCTTCTGAGGCACGTAACCATCTCCTCATAAAGAGAGTTTTGAAACATTGTAGAAGTGGCACAAGGAGATATACTTCATGTCTCAATTATCACATTCCTAAATAGTATGAACATCCTCAAACCACAACGATATTTTCTTATTTACGACCGTAAACTTACTAGCTGATCTGAACAAGCAATTGTGTGAGGCCTTTGCCCCTAGTCTGTGGTGCTTATGCTTTCTATAAGACGTGTTACGTTAATTTTGAAAGTTATAATATTTAAAATATATATTATTGGACACATTTTTTATATAATAAGTTAAATAAGTGTGAAAGAATTACTTGAAACTCTGTATTTAAGCTTTATGGTTTCTCTGTGCAAAGAGATTCAGAGATGGAAGTCTCTGCGTGTGTCTGAGCTGGAAGGCTGAGAACTCATCATCACAAAAGAATGCTCGGCAGCCGCAGCCAGCCAACCACCGTCGCATCACAAAAAAATCCTCACGCGTTTCACCCACGCTCGTGAACACACTCTCGTTCTACCTCCCTACACAAACACACAATGCTCACCCTCTCTCTCAATATCATGCAAAACCAACACACGGAGAGAGAATATCGGAGAGAACAAAACAGAATGAAAATTTTTCAGAAGAAACGAAGAAAAATATGAAAGCAGCAGCAACAAGCGGAGGTGGTGGGGTGAGGGTGAGAAAGAGAAGAAGAAGAAGAAGAAGATGAGAGAGAGACAGAGAAGGGCTGTTACTACAAAAATCTTTCCTGGGCTTCGGAAATCGGGAGGTTATCATCTCTCTCCACGAGCTGATATCAATGAAGTTCTCCGTGAGCTCGCCAAGGAAGCCGGTTGGGTCGTCAGGCCTAAAGGTACCACCGAGCTAGCGTTGTAAGTGATCTCTCTGTTTACTGTTTTTGGAATGTATTTATGTATTTTTTTTCTCTCTTTTTCATTGATTGGTTGCCCCGAAAATGAAGGAAAAAATAAAGTTTTGTCTTTTATGTGTTACTACTAGAAAGATTCAATTTTTTCGCGTAATGCTTCGATTTCTGAGCAACCAAATAGGGTTCATATTCAAGTTTACGTATTATGCAAGTTTGTTTGGTTGCGGGGAAAGTGCAAGGAAAATATTTAACTTTGATTTGTGTTTACCTATTTTCTTTTAATTTTCTGAATTTTCCAGTTAACCAAACAAGTTTGATGATTTTATTTTGGCTTTTTACTCTTTTTTTTCTTCGTTTTTATTGATTGGTTGCCACCAAAATGAAGGAAAAATTGAAAGTTGTGTTTCATGTTTACATGATATGCAAGTCTGTTTGGTTGCCATGAAGGTGAAAGAAAAATATTTAAATTTAATTTTGTGTTTACCTATTTTCGTTTTTCTCCGCATTTTCTGTTAAACAAACAAGTTTGATAATTTTATTTCAATTGTTTTTTTTTTTAACGTTTGAAGCCTATGAATCAGTGCCCTGCTTATGGCAGGCCAACTCCCACAACTAGCAGAAGCGATTGCTGCTAGCGGCGAGGCCGCAGAGATAGCTCAACCACCGGTTCCCCACCCCGCATCTCATTCAGAGGAGAGCCCATCGTCAACATCACTGCTGGTACCACTGGCTCCTCCACATCACCATACTTTTCAGCTGATAGAGGGCTTGCTGACATTCCACTTGCCCTCTACATATACGGCGCGGACTTCCTTGCTGCCGCAACAGCACTGCCACCACAACAATCCCCGGCCACGATGTACGGAGGTGTCAGACACCTGTGACTCTGGCAATAAAGCAGCGGCTACCGTGGCAGTTTTACAACCAGAACACGCCTGTGAGCTCACCTTTGCGTTGTCGTACCTAGTTTTATTTCATTTTGATGTCAGAAAGTACTTCAAAAATATCCTTGCACACCTTCCAAATCTTGAAGATGAGAAACAATTCCAGGTAATTTCTAAAACAAAAATGAGTTCTAAACGTCTATAGCCCAAAAACATTTACCATTTATGTTTAGGATCAAATTTATAATTGTGTTATATTTAAATTTAATTATTTACTTTTTAAATAAATATTTAAATAAATATATTCTTTTTTATTATTTATTTATTAAATTCAAATTTTGAAATATAAAATTTCTTTTTTAATTATAACTTTTTACATAAATTTTGAGAAACAGTCGATGAATATTTAAAAAAATAATTAAAAAATAATTTAAAAGTGATTCGATACTAATTTATTGATTTTGATTATGATTTTTTTTATTTGAATTTAAAAATTTGACGAGAGAATCAACAAAAAAAAAAAAATTATTTTTTCTCGATGAATATCCTATTCTCTTGATGAAATTTACTTTTCTTCGATGAAATTTTATTTTTCCTCGATGAAATTTATTTTTTTCGATAAAAAATAAAATTCGTAAAAAAAATATAAATTTCATCGAGAGAATAAAATATTCATAGAGGAATTAGATAGAGAGAATATAATATTTATTAAGAAAAATAAAAATTAAAGACAAAATATAAAAAAATTTGTCATGAAACTAAAAATATAATTAAACCTAAAAATTAGCCTACGCCAATTAAATCTCCAACAAAAATAGATTTACTACTACCATGCCAAAATGAAGAATGTGTCAATTTAGTTTATATTCACGAAATAATATAATTTAAATGATAATAGAATCAGAGATAGATAATGAAGAGACCATCGTTAATCTTTGATCAAAGTTTGGTTAAAATGATCTTGATGTTCTTATGATTGTAACACTAACAGTCCTCGCATGCTACAAGCCAACAACTATTTGTTATTGCTACAACTTACAAGCATAACTTGAGCCAACTGCCCAAAGAAGATAACAGATACTAAAGGTCTGACAGTGCTACAGCTATCAAACTGCTAAAATGAGAATCCAATTCCTAGTGCTTGAAACTTTCATCTGTCAGCCAAAATTCAGGGAAATTTACCTTGTGTTTAGAACTTTCGGCCACTTCACGTGAAACCAGGAATCTCCCCTGGCAATGGAGCCAACTCATTTTTGCCAAATCTCTCCTCGTCATAAAATGAGGCACGTACAGTCCTACCCCCAAAGTACCGACCATCGAGATCAATAATCGCTTTTGTTGTTTCTTCTGATCTCTCAAACTGCACGAAGATCCTGACCGCCTCATCAACTGGGAAATTTGGCTCTGTAATCTCAAATATAAGAACCCGGGTAACTGTCCCATACTTAGCACACTCAGATCCGACCTCCTCATCTAGCTCATCATCTACCTCACCAGGGCCAACCTATGTGAAGATTATGATAGTAAGCTTCCATCTCCATTTCTCCCAACAAGGCATCACATGCATTAAGCATGAAGCATGAGGACAACAAATAAAGTTCATGGAAATATTATATATTTGACATATCAGAGACTACAAAACAATACAGGAGTAAGGAGATCAACACCGACTGACCAACAGAATCAGTAGATAAATGAAGCCATATTTTGTATCGCGCTAGGGAAATTAGTACTCCTATTGACATAATACATTAAGAGACTAAACAAATAAGATGTCAGTCAAATGGATTTCAGCATGAAAGAGGGAACTATAATAAAGTGATATGCAAGAATATAGGAGTCAGCCATGTTAGCTGTCCAACTTTTTCAACATTACACCAAACACAGACTCACGGAAAATAGGATTACATCAATAAGACAATAGGTCCAACAAATCACCAAAACCCTAGTTTAGTTAAAGAACACAAACTACAGAGCAAATTTTAAGAAATATCATTATCAAACCAAAACCTAAGTCCAACCTTCCATCATAATCATTTTTTGGAAGAGCAAATGTTCCAAGAAAAACTTGCCATTACTAAGATTGAAAACTAGGTACTACAAACATTGGGTCTCAGGAATGTAATTTAGCTGCATAGAAGAATACCGACCAAAATACAATTCTTTCAGAACATCTGGTTAGTCAAAGCTAAGGATGACCACAATCCACCTAGTCTTGCCAAAAATAAACAAGATTTGCCTTAAAGGCATAGGCCAAAAGAGCAGATTGGAAAATATTTTAATGCATGACTAAGTTTCCAGGGGAATGACCAGCGTAAGTAGAGTAATATCTAAATTTGTTCCCCTCCTCCTAACCCTTTTCTTTGTTCCTTTTGGTACTGGCAATCAAAGAACAAAACCTATGATGAGTGCAAGTTCACGAGAGAAGAAAGATAATCCTGGGAATTACTTGACCACCAATCACAGAATCAATCTACATAGTGAATTGCCTAATTACCACAATCAAGTCTTTGAGTTAATTCAAAGGGGATTTACTTGCCCAAAACACAAACAACAAAATCCAAGACCTCCCTAGTATCACTATTAAGAATATGATATAAGTTGCATCTAAGGAGATGTAAACAAATAGATTCTTCATCCCCAAATAGGAAATGTTACTTGATTCTCAAGAGTGGGATACTATTCAATCTCTAAGAAATCTAAACTTGCCACAAATATATACTGAGATTCCTTTATTCTTGCAATATTCCACACAAGAATGTGATTATTGCATTGTAAAACATAACTTTTAATGTTTGAGGACAATTGTTTCCCATAGAAAATATGTTTCTTTGATACTTATTTCACAGCAAAGGCCATATTCAGTAACATTTGAAACTAGTCTGAAACAATAAACTTGCAACATTTGATATTACTCATATTCTCTTTATGCTTCAACAATTATATTAAGCTAATTAGTTAGAATATGTTGATATGCATTTTAAGTACTTTTCAAACCTGGCTATTATCAAATGCACATTAGCTATGAAAATTTCCATTTACACCACCACTCCAGTTAAGATTATAATACTACACACACTGAGAAGAAAACTAAAACTAAGAGGTGAAGAGCATCAAGGAGGCACCTAACACAACAACAAATAGGTATTTACCAAATTTCAAGCCAACCGTAAATGATCTTCCATCTAGACGAGCATTAGCAAAGGAAAATATACAAATAAAAATCAAAGAAAAAATTGAATATCAGATGCACCTCTAGCTCAAACATTTATCTAAATTTACCAGAACGATTTAGAAATCTTATAAACATGTTTTTATGTACAGTATGATACTTATACATAACTTTCATAGTCAATTGAAATTATTATTGTTTGGCTACCTAAATCTATCACCATGGGAGTTATCAGGGTAGAAAAAGCGACTGTTTCACTTGCAATACCAATTTTAAGTCTTGATATAAACAATTAAAGACCCTGCAAAGAAAGCATAGACTCAATGCTACATAACAAACATTCGCACAAAGCTAGCTGAATCTTTAAGAACATCCTAAACCCTGATTCAACAACTCTGAGTTTAAGCTTAAAGAAATAAATCGCTATTGCAACTTAACTGTCTATCTACCGGCTAGCTATTTGCAAATGTCACAATTAGCAGTTTTTTTTTTTCACTCTAGTGAGTTTGTTTGACTAATTCCATTTGTATCAAGCTCATATCCGTTCACATCATTCTCAAGATTTCAATACATATAACCAGGATGATTCTACAATAACAGACAATATTGATATATTATTAATCATTGATAAGAATAAAATGATCCATACCATGTTCCTGAGCAGCAAAACCCGAGTAGGCGGTCCATTCAAGCTGACACTTTTAACCTTTTTCTCTGCTTTGTTCTCACTGGCATTCACAATCACACCAGCTCTCCTATCAGTTTTTTTCGCCATCAATGGCGTCGTGATCCCCTGCTCCTGCTTTCCAAGCCCTTGCCCCTCCTTCCACCCCATTTTTGCCATCATCCTCTGCGCTGCCGTCATCTGGCCACCCGCTCCAACTCCCAATCCGCTCGTCTCCGACTTTCCTATAGCAAACCCTCCTCCCTCGGCATTTCCCGGAGGCGATGGAGACCTTGGCGGCACTCCTCCGCTGCTCATCGCCGCTCGTCTTTTCCACGCCTCCTCGCCTGATATACTTAGCCTCGAAGCTGAGGCATTTTCTCGCTCTCGTTCTCTCTCCTCTCTTTCTCTGCTCTCTCTCTCTTCCTCCTCTAGCCTCCTCTTCTCCAATTCTCTCCGCATTTCAGCTTCCATCGTTTTTCTCTTCCTTTCTCTTCTGTATTCTTCGTAATCGTTCGGCCTGGCGGGGTCGTACTCTTCAATCACAGTAGAAGTGAAACCGACCAAGGCGGGTTGCGGCGGCGCAACGTCATCGGGCAATGGTACTATCGCGGGTGAGCTTTGGGGTTTAGGCTGCGAATTTAGGGTTTTGGATTTCGATGGGGGTTTGAGGATGGTCTGCGGCGGCGCGAATATTGACGAGGGTTTTCGGAGAGTCGGCGGCGCCATCCTGGCGCTGCTTGACCAGACGGTGGATGTCGTGGTGGTCGGTTTGTCCTCGTCGGAGGGCGGAGGAAGATCTCCATACAACCCGCCCAGCATTTCGCCACGTGGAGTTTAAGAAAATTCCAGAGATTTGAATTGGAAATGGGGAACTAAAGGTTGATTTTGTTAGGGTTATCAGACGATATTCGAGCTTTGAAACGAATGCAAAGGAGAAGATGGGACTGACCAAAAGGAGTTTTATCATCTAGATCCCTGATCTTTTATATTTCCTCAAATAAGGACAGTTTGTCCGTCTGTATTAAATATATGATGGCCCAATCAGGTCCCTGATTTTTCATATTTACTCAAATAAGGACATAATTTGTCCATCTATATTAAATAGGTCCTGACACCTAATGAAATGACCGAATAATATTTGAAGTTACCAGCATACAATTAAATATCGTTACAGTAATATGGACATTTCATTGGCGGTCAGGACCACTTTAATACAAATAGAGAAATTATGCCCTTACCTAAAAAGATGTAAAAACTCAGGAACCTAGTTGATAATCTCCGAAAAAAAGTTTTTTATTTTTTGACAAAATAGTCTATTTATTAAGTTTCTAATTATTTATAATATTTATTAAGCTTCTAATTATTTATAATCAATGGTAAAAATTAAACTTAGTTCTAACCAAAAATATAAAATTTGGACAGATATACTATTTTTCTCTTTTTAACACAAGAATCCAAGATAAAAAATCCAATATAATACACCACACTAGAACACTTTACCACTTCGAAAGTTGTTACTCTCATTCTCTAGCAACATTGCCTTTTCAGCACTCTGTTTCAAGCTCTTGTTGTTTGTTTTTCTTTGAATTTATATGAGGTATGAAGTTTGAAGTTGTTTATGAATAGTATTTGTGTGTTTAGATAGTGCTATATGTGTATTATTCTTGTTTAGCAATGGAGAAAATGTAGTAGAAACGAAATGAAATTAAAATTAGAAACTTGTTCACTTTCTTTTTCCATTTGCTTTTTTTTGGCGGTATCGTATCATCTTCTGTTTTGATTCCTCTATTTCAATTTTTTTTTCTTTTGAATTTGTGTGTTTTAAAAGCAATATGTACTGTGTTTGGTTGTACAAAAAGTGTTGTAGAAAGGAAATGAAAATAAATGTGTGGATAATGTTATTTTCTTTTTGTAGTTGATTTTAGTTTACAGTTTTTGGTGTTTTAGGTATTTATGATTTTTATCTTAGTTTTTATCTTTTTACGGAAGTTTTTTATACAGCCAAATAGGGAGTTTGACTATTTGTTGCTCTGTTTGGTTACCGAGAAAATAGAAGGAAAGCATAAAAGTGAAAAAGTTGTGAGGGAGCCATTTGTTGTATGTTTTACAAATCCTAACCCATAAGAAAACGTTGTTTAGTATTGTCACAGTTTGGTTTTCTCTAGTGATGTCTGTATTATTATTATTCTGATCAGTTGTTGGTAATAGAGTTAATAGCAAGGCCTGCACATTTAGCCTACACCAAACTAGGCTAATACAAATATTAGGATTAATAGACGTACTACTCTTAAAATGTAAAACATTATTTCATTTTTAGAAATAAGTTTAGAAAATACTATTTAGAAAATGATATTAGTTATGAACTTAACTTCTCCATCTCTTTTGCTTGGGAATTCTTTTTAAACAAGATTACTATTACAGTGTATTGTTTCTATTTTTGAATAACAAAATGATATGTTTACTTTTTAAATTTGGACAGATCAATGGAAGGCCAAAGTGGTGAAGTAAGTTGTGTTAGTGTAAGGTTGAAAATAGACAGAAATGATTTTTTTCAAGCGCGGGTCTCGTGTTTGTCCCATATGTGAACTATAGATATAATACGTGAGAAATTGACTGAATCACAACTAAACTTGTTTAGCAAGATATGTTTTGGGAGATTTTTAAAATTACAACTAATTACATTTGCAGGACAGCTTGTTCACAATATACTTCTTAAAGAGGTTCACATAACGAGGGGCGATTTTAAGAATCAGATATGGTTTTTAGTTTTCGATCAATTAATTCATTTCTCGAAAATAAAGTTCAAACTGTTGAATGAGTTAAATTTCGGCCACAACCCACATAAAAGAAAGAGCTAAAACAATATGAAGAAACATTGACTATGTGATAGGTATTTCAACAAGAACCCGAATATAGCACAGAAACAATTAGATGCTTCTATAAATAATATTGATTTTCAAGATATCAACGACTCAGTTGCAATGAAATTAACATTGTTATTTTTTGTTGAGCGATTTTTGTTTGGGAGGGATACCCGTAATAAGGTTGACCCATTTGTCATGCAATTGATAGATGATTTACGTACATTCAACAAATATTCATGGGGGACAATTGCATGGGCTCTCACCTTCAAATCTCTATCAAGAATTTTGATTAGAAGGGCTAAGAAATTTAAGTCGTTACATGCTGTTAACCAAAAATATACAGTTGACCGTTATAACTTGGTAGGTTGTCCTATCATATTTTAGGTACATAAAGTGCAGTTCAGCTAAGTACTTATTAATTGTAATGTTTTTGATTAATTATTTTTTTCCAATTTTGTAGATGCGGATATTCGAGGCAATCCCTATATGCAGCAAAAGGTATAGAATTGCAGGGGGTAAAAAAACTATTCCTCGTATGTTGAAGTGAAAAACGAAGAGGATTCCAAAATATATGGCACTAAACTACATTTTGTTTCGAATGGAAAATGTTAATCATAAATAACACACTCTCTTATCTTTGATGCAACAATTAGTGAACAAAGTTTTGTCACCTTTGCCTAAAGAATAAGCTATGTCATACGTTGTCCAGCTACTGGCGATGACGGATGTAGTGGCCATAATGTTGACAGTGAGCATACTACCAATGATTTGGACACAAGTCCCACCTTCATTACACGAGATGAAGATGGAATTAATTCACTATTTACAGTATAATATACTTAAATTTTTTGTGAGAGAATATATCTTCATTCTTACTTAATCTAATTACAGTTGTTTTGTTTACAACCTTTGTCTGATGAGTTCTCGGATCGGGTTTATTGTACTTACACTCCGGCTACTGTACAACGAGAAAATGGGGTATGATGTGTTATATATTTTTAAGTAATATTACAAAATAATAGACTCGACTATTTTATATGCTAATATGAATGTTTCGACTGACGACCAACGTTCAGCTTGTACGAATGAAACCACTGAAGATGAGACCAGTACATCTGGCACTACCTCGAACCTAGCACAACAACTACTGAATAGGTATAGAAGGACATACAAATAGTCATGGATTCATGGGAGTCTTTTTTTGAATCCTAAGCAATTGAAAAGGCAAAAAACTGGTGAGGTCTTACGCACTAAGTAATTGTGGGTAGAGTTTCAAAGTTTAATGCAAAGAGAAAATGAGTTCATTTAGTTACGTAGGTTTCATGCAACACCACGGTGGTTTAGAGATATATTGGATAGGGATACAGGCACACGGCTAGAGGATGATGTGAGTATATAGTTAATTATACATGCTGTTATAAAAATTAAATTGTTTAATTGTACATAAATAATTTGCTATTGCTATATTATACAGCATATTAATTCATACCTCAATTTGATATAGGAGCCTCAACAACAACATGCAAATGACATATCGCAATGATGGACAGTTGTTGATACTTATTTTTTTTTGTAAGTATATGCAAAATTTGAATTATGGGATGTATAATATTGATGTAAATATTGTTGTGTTTTGGGAGTTGAGTATATAGTTTCATATGCAGGTAATAACTTGACTTATTATTGAATTTTTATGAGAAATACTACCAATTTTTTTTTTGTTTAAGTTGACACTGCAATAAATTTATATTAATGCTATATTTGAACTGTACATGAGTATTTTAAACACCAATGACAGCAAATAAGAAACAACAAAGTGCAGTTTCAAAGTATCAATTAGAATAAGAGCGTCACCAAATATGTTATTGGGGAGAAAACACCAAACAGAGACATTGTAGAAGGTTCTCGAATTTATACTGAAGTTAATGTTATTTACGTGCCTGTAAATGTTAGTCAACAACATTGGATTTTAGCTAGAATTGATTTAGTGGAGTGTATAATAGAATTATATGATTCATTATTGGCCTCCACTCAAGATGAATTTATGACAAAACAAGCATTGGGGATGTGCTTCCTTCTAGCAACTTTGCTTAGATAAACTGGTTTCTATGTCATGAGAGTTGATTACAAAGATGACAGGTCACCATTCGAGGTTACTTGTTTATGCAAGGATGTGCCATAACAAGATATTCATAAAGGAGATTATAGAGTTTTTATTGTAAAATTCATAGAATATTTAGCATTTGGTCGATTATTTGATTTCACTGATGATTGATTCTTAAGGAAGAGAATGGCACTTAGTTTGTGGACGAAACAAATTTTGTATTTATATTTTTATATATGTTAATAATAAAGCAAATTTTGTGCTTAAGTTAATTGTATGTTTGTTAATTTGCTTGGAATAGAAAGTGTAACATATCTTGTAGATTAAAACAATTTTTGAATTCAACGATGAAGACTTTCCTTTGCCCACTAGAATCATTTTGGTTATTAGCTGCAAGTTTTTCTCTTAAAAATTTGGCTAAAAACTGGTTGGCCTTCTCAAGGATTTTTTCTCTAAGAAATAAAACCTCAGAAGCCCTATTTAAAGATATCTTGAATAAACATATGTTGACATTTTACATATAAAATGTTGGTTACTAGAAATCTCAACATATCGTTCAACAAATCGTTGAGATTCTAAACGTTTCGCTAAAACTATATGTCGAGATTTTCAGTGATGTTTACCACAATTTATATGTAAAATGTTGGTTACTGAAAATCTCGACATATAGTTTCAGTGAAACACTGAGATTCTCGATGTTTCGCTGAAACTATGTGTTGAGATTTTCAGTGACGTTTACTACAATTTATATGTAAATGTTGAGATTATGAACCATACAATTATCCAACAATAAGAACAATTAATGAAATAATATTGTGAACCACACAATTATCCAACAATAAGAACAATTAATGAAATAATATTATGAACCATACAATTATCCAACAATAAGAACAATTAATGAAATAATACATTGTCAACGATAAGAAAAGTTTAATACTAAAACATTGTCAATAACAGAAATACAATGACAAATACAACAACCTAGTTAGGGTGGAGTGGCACCGGATTCTTACAAGTTTGCTTATTATGACCATGTTGTTTCCATCGGTCGCACCTTTTTCTATTCAGGGCATTTCCTAATAATGGTATCCTTTGTTTTATGTGCCTTCTAGATTCAGGCCATTGTATAAGTGGGAAGATGACTGATGAGTGCAAATCATCGGGGATTTCCCAATGCGTACGCTAACCTATAGGACATATAGGATTTGCATATTGCGGCAACAAGTGCTTCAGTCATATAATATCGGAGCAAAGAGCAAGAAACTGAAATCGAATGTGTCTACAAGCAACAAGTGCGTACACATACGGAGTTGATCTAGGTCAAACACACAACAAGTACAAGTCTTCGTGTCGAAGTTGACAATATCTCCATCTTCTCCGTCCTTCACTTTAAATTCAAACCAATCAACCAGGTACACTGTTATAGTCTTCGCAAGTTCTATGCTTTTGAAAATTTGATCTTAAGCCCACTTTATCAGATGTGTTGACATCTCGCATGCTTCATTTTTCCTATCATAGAACTATTTTTGTTATAAACATCTCAAATATTCTACTAATGTAGTAATAGAGAGGGAATGTGCATGTCTAAGAATTGCATTGAAGCATTCTGTAATATTAGTTGTCATTATATTATACCTTCTGCTTGAAAAATGAGCTCGCGCTAATCTGTGACATCCAATATTCTCTTCTAGATATTTAGCTGCTTCATGATTAATCAGCTATAGTTTTGACATTTGTTCGTTGAATTCGCTGACATGATATGCTTTTGCAGCCATGAAGAAAGCCATCATAAATTTATCAGACTCATTTTTTCCTAACTTACCTTATTTTGCACGAACATTTCCTGAAACGTCGTAACAGCAAGCACCATGTGTTGCTTCCAGAAAAATTGCTTGTATCACTTTTTCAATACTTGCATGTCTATTAGAAATAAAAACCAAGTGTTCAGTGTCTCCAATGACACCTCGCAGCTTTTGCATAAACCACTTCGATGAGTTATCATTTTCCGAATCCCCAATCCCAAAAGCCAATGGAAAAATCTGATCATTCCTATCTTTGCAAGCTGCTGCAAATAATGTTCCCCTAATATGTACATTTTAAAAAAGTACCATCAACTGTTATCACTGGTTTAATGAACAATCGAAACCCATTTATACAAGCATCTAATGCCATAAAAAAATACATGAAATGATTATCAACATCTTTTGTAATGCATGACAGTATAATAGCAATAACTTATACGATTTTGCAGGATCCCCAACTACTAACCTAAGAGGCAGCTTCCTTAACATGTCAAGCCTTATCATGTGATATTAACACACCGAACTCATTTCGAACGTCATCTTGAATATTTTTTAGTGTATTAATTTGACTACAATCTTGAAATTTTTGTTTCACAAACTCATCAATAAGTTTGGAACTTGCTTGTAGATGGCCATCAGACAATTCATCTAAAAAATAAGTATGCTCCGAGTCAATCCGTCTCACTTGATAATAAGTATGATCTTGTACAAGTACTGCCTTTACACGCCATTTACATCTACCGTCCGCACATCTAGCCTCAAAATGATCCCTTATAGACCTATGGATTTTGAATTGGAAATTCTTTCTCAATACAAGCAAACTTAAATCCCTACGCAAATTATTTTTGTTACAATAAAGTTTTCCAATCGCCACTTTACCATTATTAGAACTCAAAAAAGCATCAAATGTCATAGTAAATTGAGGAGGAACTTGAGGCACAGATTGAAGCAGACATGTTGAGGATGGATTACTTTATTCGCATCCCAATGAAGTTTGATTTGCTCTGTATAGTTCTTCTACATTGTCACTTAGATTGAACTCAACGTTTCCATTTATTTCTTTATTAGGAATATCACTTAGTCCACATGTAAGAATTGTATCATCAAAGTATATTTTTTGGTTACTAACTTAGGCATGCTCAAAACAAGGATTTTCATTATAGTGTTGTGGTTGAGCAATTTGTTCAACTCAATCAATAGTACAAGGAAGCAAGATATGTTGTATTGCAGGAAGTGTCTCACTAACTTAGTTACTACCACCTAAACAAGTAAATTGATTTACAAATGTAGTTTGCCCCATGTACACAAGTAGATGTGTAGATTGTACTGGAACTCGACAATCCAAAGTAATAAATAATGGAGTGAATTCACCAAATTTTGAGACATTAGTATTTACTGCTATGAAAGAATCAATATTTATATCAATTTGTATATCCGTCAGTCTTGTAGGTAAAATAGATAAAGGCATCCAAGATTTGAACATTGCTTTCATGTTAATACTAAATTCTGATGAATTTATTGAAAGTAAAGAATATAATTTATCAATGAGCTCTTGATAATTAATATTTATTGGGATACAAAATATTCGACTTTTACAGCTTTTGTAAATCTCTGGGCCGTCTGATGAACTCTCCCACGATCCTCCGAAGTAAACCATAAAAGCAACTTGATCCATGTCTATAACAACATTGAAACAATTTCTGGTTAAACTTTATTGAATTTTATATAAAAACTAAGTATAACATATCTAGGAAAATGCAGTATTGAAACTAAAAAAAATGGATATTAAACATATTGAGAATCTCGACGATTTATCTAGTTTCTCTAAGAATTGTCAAGATTCTTTATAAGTTGTTGAAATTCTCGACAATTCGTAGAGAAATTAGATAAATCGTCGAGATTTTCGACATTTACTTGAGTTTTTCTATAAATTGTCGAGATTCTCGATAGTTCATAAACAAATTTAACTAAATGTTGAGAATCTCAACAGTTCATAGACAAATTAAACTAAATGTCGAGAATCTCGACAGTTCATAAATAAATTCAACTAAATGTCGAGAATCTTGACAGTTTGTATAGAAACTAGACTAAATGTCAAAAATCTCGACAAATTGTTGGGAAACACAATATGTTCCCAATTAGCGATTCTAACTTTACAATTCGACCAAATCTGCCTTAATCTAATCTAATTCTTAAAATTTTATCAAAACTCAGTATCTAAATACATTGTTAACCACAACCATTCATTCAGATTCAAAACCATACAACATTCACTACACAATCTTCAAAAAGAATTCAAATAAAAAAATAAAAGAGAACTCACCGATCAGTGTAAACTTGTTCACTTCAGCATGAAAGAAATACCTTCGGGAAGAATCAAAGTTTTTCTCCTTTACAAAGCCATAGACCCACGAGCGTAGATTCATGAAATGCTGTGAAGTGGCAAAGTGCTTTACGACGATTTGTTTTTTAATAAACCTTTCAACACCAGATTTTGAAATATTATATGAAAGAAGAGTGTTAAAAGAAAAAAAAATGGCATTTTAGTCTAAATATTGTGTTTTTTGTTAGGAATAAGTTTAATTTTTGTCTTTGGTTATAAATAATTAGAGGTTTGGTAAATAAGTTATTTTGTCAAAAAAAATCCATTTTAATGACCTACTAAATAATTCTTAATTATTTAGTAGGTCACTAAAATATAAAATAGGAATTTTGGTATAAAATTAGTGAAAAATAAAATTTATGAAATTGTCATAGAAAATAATTATTTATTATTTTAAATTTAAGGTAAACTTATTGCCAAAAATATTAATTTATTTTCAAAATAATTACTATAAAATAAATGTTATTATTTTCATGTTAACAAATTTTTAAAATATAATAATTAATATTTTTATTTATTAAAATAAATTTGTTCCAACCGTCTAAAAAAATTGGGAAATTATCAAAAGTAATTATTTTTATTTTTTATTTTGTCAAATTAACAATTTTCATAATTCATTTATCAAAAAAGTCAAACAAAAATAATCCTATAAATATATCATTTTAGGTGATCAAAAGTAACTTTCGGTTACTATTTGTGCTATTGAAAGTCAACAAAAGTAAAAAAAAAAAAAAAAAATGAATACTTATATTTATGTAATTATTGAATAACAATAAATTATTTTAAAATCGTGCATATTTTGTATTGAGAAAGTTTAAAACATTAAATATTTTGAATGAATCTTTATATCTATGCAATTATTGAATAATAATTATTATTTTAAAGTATTGCATATTGGTATAATAAGGATCAACATATATAATTTTAAATAATTTATTAATTATAAAAAAGTTTAAGAGCTTATTAGATATTTTATAATTTAAGAATATTTGAAATTTACCATCTCACCTTCTCCATTGGATGACGAAAAGTAATGTAAAATATTTGAATGAATTTTTTTAAATTAATGAATAATAATAAAATATTTTAAAATTTTA
>JAXCLQ010000004.1:3573052-3595182 GCA_035584115.1 Cedrela odorata
AGAGAGAGAGAGAGAGAGAGAGAGAGAGTTTTAAATTGGATATACATGTTATTGACTTTGTTTCTTGACAAAATTGCAGCAAAAACAAAGAAAGATACATTTGTTATTTGTTCGTCATAGTGAATGCTTTAGTCTTCTTTGTTTTTGGTAGACCTAAGACTGCCAAAGATAGTTGGACTTGACTACTGTGGCATGTTGATGTTGATTTAGAGAAAACAAGGGAGCATTATCATTGTTTCGGTGAATTTTTGTTGAATCCTAGCATTCTCTTAGGTTCATGCAATTATGCCTTTGCGTAAACATTGCATTAGCGGATGACTCACTAAACTTACTGACTGGTCAGGTCATTAAAATTCTTTTTGAAACTATAATCACATTTCAAGCCATAAATTCCCCACACATCTAAATTCTAAATTTCATATTATTCAATGTATACTGCATCAAGAGGGGTATCAATCGACTGAGAAGAATGAGAACTGTGTGGGATTACCTTTCAATTGGAAGATCAGATGGAAAATGCAGATTATATCAAAAGAGGTTTGGGAAAATTTGGATGAAAAGGGGAAATGCTGAGAGGAAGAGGGTACGGTTCATGTTGAATGAGATGCATTTGTTTACAATGTGGTTCATCAATTGAAAAGGCATAAGTATCTCAGTATCCACACTGAAATTTGTTGCAGAATTCCTCTAGTATTTGGCATTCTTCTGTTAGTTTATATCCTTCAAAATTTCGGGTCCATAAACCTCGGATACTGCAGCTAGAATATAGAAGATCAGTAGGATTAGAAAAGGCTATCCCTGATGGGAAAATGCGATGAATAACTATAACAATGACTCATGTATCATTTGTGGTGGATGATTAAACAAAACAACATTGGTTGTTGCAATCTGCTTTGCAACTCGACTAGCTTTCATTAGATCACAGCCATTTATGTTCTAACTTTCATGCTCAAGTAGTTTCCATGTATGATTATGCATTTTTTATTACTTCAATTAAACCTGTCCAGGGAGGTCTTGTAGATGATTAACCTTTTCCAAAATTGATGGTGACGGTTATCTTGTCATCTAAATTCCTCACTTTTCTATTACTTAACTGCCCAAAACAAAAAGTACATCGAAGTTTGAAGAATGTTAATGCTTAGCTACTAAAATACTCTATAATTGATACATTATCTTATCTGGTGCAGATAGAGCTGGCTGGAAAGCAAGAGTGCTCACATTGCTCGATGAATGGTAATTACTCCTGTTGGGATGCTCTCTTTTGTGGTCTTGAGATAGAATTTAGCACCAAAGATGAAATGCAATAATACTATTGCTGAGATCAAAACTACTAGTTTTTTTTTTTCTCCTTTTGCCTTTTTCTAGGTTACTCTTATTAGGACAAGTGATTGATAGCTAGATCTCGAATCAAGTTATTGTCTTTTTTTTCATTTTTCTTTTTTGGGTAATTTACAGTTTCTAATTTTGGTTGACTTTTTGTTATCAGTCTGTATCTCTGTATTGGCAATTTCTAACATGTATGCAGAGATTTAAGATTTCTGCTATGGTAATAAGATTTCAACATGCATATTATCAAAATCCACATTTTACATGGTATCTAATCCCAAGCTTTGGAGTTCTCTACACTTTCCCATGGATGGTTCCACTCTGCTAATTTTAGTGAATTAACCTTCTTAACCAATCTTTGAAAGATAGTAAATTCTTTTTTTGTTTTTAATTCATGCAAGTGGTGAGGAGAGTGTTTCAAGTATTCTGTAAACAAGGAGTCTCATTAAAATAAGGACTTGGTTCTGAGTGTTGTGATTTTTAATTTATTTATAATGAAGTTATTAGCACTTAAATATAAATGAGCTTTTATTAATTATGTTTGCTTTTAAAAATTAAATAGAAAATACAATAATGCCAAATGTAACTATTATTTGATGATCATTTATAATTCTATTTAAAAGTATATATTATTCACAAGAAGTAACTAATCATATTCTGACCAGATCATAAATTTCCTACAAGTTCTCTTGATATTAACTAGGTTTTATTCATATTAATGAGAATCAATAAATATAAAATATCCTTTATTAAGCTAATTTGTGCTACTCAAAATATAATAAGGACGTGTTTGTGATTGAAGCATTGTTGTTAAAAAAAAAAAAAACTAATGTGTAAAATATAAGCAAAAAAAGTGAATAAATTACGGTAAAAATTAATGCTACTAAACACTTTTTTCAACTTTTTAGGTGAAAGCGGGCGTGCCAAACAAACATGCCCTACAACTGTGTTATTCCTTTATTACCTCAATAAATTTGTCACAATTATGTTTCTGAGTAAAGTTAGTAACAATAAAAATTTGACTGTTTTAAAATGATACGTACAAAAGCTTCCTGTGTCAAAAAAAATTTTAAAGTAACAAGGAGTCTTGAATGTTTTTCTAGCTTTTGTAGAAAGCTGGCCAACAAATGTTCTTCCAATCTGTTAGGACACCAAAATCACAACTATAAAACTTGTAAAGATAATACCTCGTATGTTCAATGTTGAGATACCTGCAATTTTTGTAAGACAGGCAGTGAAGGAAAAGGAAAAGGAGAATCTTGAGCTTGTTCGACGTTTACATAAATCAAAAGTGAAAATGGTGTTTTTTGATGTTTTCAAAGTTCAAGGATGCATCTGTTAATATTTCTTGAAAATGTATTCCAAAAATGACGACTGTTAAATTTTTTGGAGAATAGAATATTAGATATTTAAAAATAATTAAAAAAGATAAAAGGACTTACCTTTACTATGCCCCTACAAGAAACTTTCAATGTCAATTTCCACAAAGGAGCATGGATCGGTAATGTCAAAATTGTTCAAAACCTGAAAGTAATGTTATGCAATTAGGAATTAAAGTTGATTGCTGACCCAAGTTCTCTAAATTCGAAGGAAATGACTAACTCCCATTTCAAATAGCAACAAATTACATTTTTAGCCAGCGATGACAAGAGATTACACACCATAACATATGTCAAGAATGTAAATCATAACTGAAAAGGAAAATAAGGACAATAGCATGATCCAATCACATTATTCCAGCGACTGCTAAATTTGGGAACATAAACGGAGCCACAGTTCAACAAAAAAACAAAGAAACGCTATCATATAACATAAAAATTGGCTCATAGCATGCTATAATCAAAGTGATAAAACAAAAGGATTAACTATCATATAAACAATCTAACAAAATCATCCTATAATTTCTAGCAAGACATTCTTCAAATGATGACAGTACCTCAGGATGCACAATACCAAAAGTACCAACACGCTTCCCTTTGTAAGTAATGCTAGCTTGTCTACCTGGAAGAAACTCGGGCTCCTTTGTCAAGACAGAAAGTACGTCATTAGCAACAACAACTCAGAGGTAGCACAAAGAAATGGCAGCATAGTGATGATACTTACATCCGAACGCTGTATGTAGTACCCAGTATCATTACCAACAGGAACAAAAGGTGTCCCTAAAACCTCCATAATTCTGTCCACTAAGCAATGAATCAGCTGCAATGACAATAAATAAATAATTGAATCACTGCATTAGACAACAATCTATATGCATGCTTATTATAGGTTCAGCAACCACAAAGCATAACCAAAAGTAATATTTTATAATACTTTATAAGGGTAAACCACACATTCCTCCCCTGAGCTTTGAGGAAACCACAACTAGATGGAAAGTTTGGCCGAAACCACAACTAAACGGAAAGTTTGGCTGAAACAACAGATACCTCCCTTGACCATTATGATACTTTTGATCGACCGTTAACTTTGAGAGTAAAATGATAATTATAAATAAATCAAATGTAAAATTAGCTTTCTTGTTGCTTTATTTCTACCCGCGTTTTTTCCCTAAGAAGTATTACTCAAACATAAACCATCAACTCTGCCCAGTTGTCCGCAAAAATAAAAATAAAATTCAATCCAAATAGTTGAAGCGGTTGGTCAGGAGCTGCTGGTCATCCGTCAAATCCAAGATGTGGGAAGAACGACGGACATGGCAGCTTGGGCAGTGGGAAAGGGTGATTGTTGGAATGAACTTGTGGTTGGAGGGCTGGCGGCTTCTGGCTGGCAACTGGGGCCTGGGGGGCTGCTGGCAGCTGGCGGTTGTATTGGGGTTAGGGTAGAGGTTAGGATTTTAGGGACTTTACCTTTTGTATTTTTTAAAAAGTTTTTAATGTAAAAAATTTGAGCTGGGGCTACTGGATGAATTAGGATTTAAACATTAGAATTTTAAATTCTAAAGTTTTATATTTTGCATTCTTTAAAAAGATTTATGTAAAAGATTTGGTTAGATATCTTTTTATATTTCATTTTTTTATCTTTTATAAAATAAAGATATTATAGTTTTATAGGGATATTTTAGTAATTTTATAAATTTAATAACCAAAGTTAACAGTTAAAAAAAGTATCCTAATAGTTAAGGGAGTTTCTGTGGTTAGCTGTGATTTTCTCAAACCTCGGGGAGGTACATGTGGTTTATCCTACTTTTAGTTAAATAGATACCAACTTGAAATATGCACAAGAAAAGAATTGATCTTTTTATACATTTCCAAAATTTCAAATCAATAAACAACATTATATGACAATTATTTAACTCACAGTAAGGTTGAGAAATAGTACCTCAAATCCTGAGTTAGCTCCACAGTAGAGGGCTGCTAGTCGGCGATGGTTTGATGCACCTACATCTTTCTTCTCATCCAGCAGTGCTATATCGCCCACTTCAAAAATCTAGAACCAAAAACTAAATATCAGGAAAGCTTCCACATTCAAACTAATGACAGATGAGAACAGAAAATCATGACCAAAAAGTATATATATACAACATGAAGCTGTCTCTGTGAGTTTGTACATAAGCATGTGGAGAAAAGAGATAATTGCACCTATCAACAAACTTGCCCTCAGTATATCAATCAGCCTTTTACTAAAATCAAATTGGAAAAATAAAAGTACTGTCACACAAGGTAAGGTACATCCACTTTATCTGATGGTATTGCACATGCAAAAGACTTCCAAAATGTAGTTAAAAATAAATAAATATAAAGCAATTCTAACATCCCAACTTTGAGCTCTAGTGACTGTAGCCAATCACTGTCACACCCTTCAAGATCCAAGTCCAATAAAAGTGGTATGTTTACCACTAAAAAATTTATGTAAAAGAAAACATAAAATCTTAAGCAAATATCTAATGCACTCAACAGAACAGCCCGGCCCAATTAATACTATCTGCTTTGGGCACACAAACCATCAGTCATTACGGTTTTGTTCTTGAGCTTTGTAACGCAAAATGTGTCTGCTTACTTAGAAGAATCCAAGGCTTATAACCTATTCCAAGATCGCTTTCGCAACTGATGAGAGATGTCACACTGGATATTCAGTAAAGGGTGTCAAGGGGATCAAGCTCAAGTGCATATAACAATCATGGAGGAAAATGTTCAGTTTAAAAAGTAAAAAGAATGAAATATCCACTAAGAAAACATTAAAACCTTAGGATAATGATTCCACTCAATCTAACGAGTAGAAATCACATCCTCACTCAACTCGCCTATTAAGTTGAAAATTTAGAATTTTATAGTAACATGAAAAAATTGACACAAGGAAAATGAAAACACAAATCAATGGCCTTCTTATAAACTAAAATTACCTTTATTGGCTTTGGATGGTCTTTATTGTGTCCAATGGTTTTCAATATACCAGGCATCAAGGTGGTTCTAACAACCTGTGACAACAGATGAAGCAATCACTTCAAATAAGTATTAAAGAATGAAAACATCGATAGTACCTAGAATGAGCAGAAACGTGTAAAACTAGGACATACATAATTTCAAGAGAAGCACATTACATGGAAAATCCATAAGGAATGGAAGAAAGTTAATGTAGATGTTTAAAAGATAATTGACCCAGGCATGCACTTCAATACACATAATATATTATATCATTGTTTGTGTACTAGATTTATGAGATAGAAGCACAAGTACAACAAATTAAACATGCAAAGCTATTGCCAAACACATTTGGAAGCAACAGAACCTTGGAACAGAATCATCCAGAAATCAATTTAGCTAATTTGGCAGAAAATAACTTAGTACAGAATTAATATAACAGAAACCAGCAAACAAGGTCAACTTGATTCCTAATTGATGCCTTGAGTAGGCTGACACATTGTGAAACATGATTCCAGATGGATAAATTTTTACATTAAGCGTATGCAAGGATGCGTTAAAGAGATGATACAAAAAACTTCTTAAATTTTATCAATGTTTGAACCAGTAAAGGAACTACTCACTAGTCAAATAGCTCAGTCCATCTTTGCCTAATAGGACTAACCTACTGTAACCAAAATCTAGTGCCCTAACATAAAGAAGATATTATTGATGACACATATTAAGTTTATCCGATCCTCCCGAGATCAACACAAGTTGCTTGCTATTTTCTTCTCTACATCTCTCACCCCAAGACCCTGAACCTCAATTGCCATCACATGTGCACTTAATCAGCAATACAAAGACAACTGGTTCTCATTCACCATAAATCTATTTCAACTGACACAGTTCAACTTACATCAAACTTATTCATTTGAAAGAATTTGCTTAGAAGGAAGAAGCAAAAAATAATGATTTTGAAAGCTCCGTTTCAACTTTGCAAGTTCCATGATATTTCAAAACAGAGCTCAAACAACAAATTCTTATAATTAGCAACAGCAAAGCTATAATATATTTCTGTGTGCATGCGCTCCTGCACATATGTGTGTGTGTGTGTGTGCATGTACATCTGTACATATAAACCTCAAAATCAGACGAACGAGGATTTCCAATGATGACTGCTGTATTGGTGTTTTGTCGATTTAACATAGAGGAAATCTCTTTGCCGGAGCATAAAATCCACGTCAACACCTCCGTAAATCCATTCATTGCAATCTGAAATGAAGATACGCAAAAATTATAAGTACCGAGAAAAGGTGCAGCCTACTACATATGAACAAGAGAGGTCTCATTTTGTACCTCTAATCTCATAAGGTCACGGAGCTCATTTAAGGCCAACGGTTTCACAGATGCAGGCTTTCTCTTTTGAATGTTGTTGTACCCATAAGCAATTGCAATATCCTAAAATGGGAAAAAATGCCTTTAGATAAACCAACTGGCCAAGAGGACTCCTGATATGTCAATTGAATAACTATCTATATCAGTACCAATACCTCCACAACATCACATGGGTGCAGAACATCACTTCTTGTTGGAGGAACAAGTACGTTAACCTTGCATTTATTACCACCTGATGCAGACTGCTCAGCACACAATTGCATTCTGTTCAGCAAACTAGTAACCTGAAGTATGGGAAAAGGCGATCAGATAAATGAAGGATGCATTTCATTGCAAATTACTTGCATGGAACAGAAACAAAGTGTAATATTGAACACTTCATGGAACAATAAAATGGTGAGGAATGACCTAAAAAAGTCATAATATTACCTCTTCTCCCTCCAAAGAGACTCCAATTGTACCATTAATATAAGACAAAGGAACTTCCATATTGTAGACTGACAGATCGGGATAAAAATACGACCTCCCATCAGGATATACCACTTCAACTGGTTCCACCTCATATTTTCTTTTACAATACTCAGAAAAAGTTGTTACCTAAGAGACAAAGGAAAATCAATCCATCATCACCTACCAATCACTAAGAACTTCAAAATATAAAGCAAATGCAACTAGAACTTCATAACTCTTACCATTGTGTTTAAAACAATCTTGGCCTTTGTCAAATCAGTGGCTGTACATTCAATCAACATGTTCTTTGTCTTTAGAGTGATTGCTGAATGAGCCCCATTAATAATTGGTGGTAAAGACACAACAGTTCTATGGAGGCAGAAAGTTAATTAGCAGTGATACGTGGCAGAACAAAAAAAGAACCTTAAACCTATGAAATGTAAACAAAAAGTAAGATTTAATCAAAGACGGGAATTTTTTTAATCATTTATAACTATATGCCAAGACATTCTAATTTTCATTTTGCTAAGAACCAAAAAGACTAAATATTAACTACAAGAGAAATGTGAAAGTGAGGAGACTAAAAGTCCTTGTAATGTACAAGTGAAGAGACTAAAAGTCCACAAAAACAAGAACAAGAAGTCCCAGGGAGCAAAAAGAAACCATGTATCCCTTAAGCATCTCAACTATACAAAGAAATCCCTAAATCCCTAAAAATCTGAAAACTACGGAGCCTTTGGAATGCAAATCCTATTAGATTATAGCCACTTCCCAATCAAGTAAAATAAAGAAGACAAGACATTCTAATTAAAAGCAAGAGTATAAACAAAATCTAGGAAGAAACAAAGTTTAAATTAAATTTGCGAAAAAGAGGTAATAAGTGAAAGTATCGATATACATAAGAAAATGATTGAGCTGACAGGCCAAATGAAATTGGTAAAGATAATCAAACTAGCATTTTCAAGAAAGCATCATACCTATTTTGATCGTATAAGACAGGATACACCGGAGAATTCTCGATTATGTGCAAATATTTTTTCAGTTTCAAATCTGACTGCCAAATATTGTCACAGTAGAACACAACTCAAGGTCAGACATCATAGCTATATAAATATTAGATTGAGAAAACACAAGCATATCCTGCACAAAGATATATGCAACAGGAAGCCTGACAATTGCATGGATTGATGTGGATGGTTGATTATAAAGGACCATAGATCCTCTATGCACCAAAGATACATTAAATTTTAGCAGCCATTGACTGTCTAGACTAAATAGTACCACATTTAATTAGACCATCAGTAAAATGAAGTGGTTCAGTGTGCTAAGCATAGATATGGGTCCAATGGTCAAAGGTTGATGAAATGTGCAAGTGCATTGAAAATTTGAGTAGCATCACCATCGACCAGACTGATATGCAACAAAAAAGATGGCTTCTTTAAGACTCACTTTGTAAAATTCCATCAGCTCATCAGATCTGAAGTTCCTCGTCTACATTACAGAAAGGTTACAAAGAATCAATTATAATTGAATGTTACATGTAAACTAAAGAGGGAAAAAAGGTTGACTTCATGAAGTAAACCCCTTAGCAGATTCAACTATAAAGTATTTACATGGAATATAGTATCAATGAATTCAAGAAAACACGTTACAAATAAAACCAATTACCTGTTTCAGTGGCACAAAATTTATTTCAGAAGGCGACAAAGCCTGAAAACAAATAGACAAATCTATGTTGTTCACATTTCTGAATTATAGCTTTAAGCAAATAAGAGCATTAAAAAGCATAGGTCTCATCGTAATCCCTTTATTACTCCAACATCACACTTATCCAAAAAACCAAAAAATATATTTATTTTTAGAGTAATAAAGAAGAACAAATGTAGAAGAAAACCCACCTCATATGTGAAAGGGCCTTGTAACGTGTCCAAGTCATGAGTACCAATCGCAACAAGGCTTCTCCGCCTAAAACAAGAAACATGAATAAATATTTAAATAGGAAATACCTAAATTCCTTTAAGAAAAACAAAAGAAATGATATCCAACAAATCATTGTTTGACACCAATATCAAACAATTAAGACTATAGCAACATTTAATCATGAAATGAGAAAATAATACACAATTAATAACAATAGAACAAACTTCTGGCAAATGAATGACTAAGCAAAAAAGTTTATATGTGTTTCTATAATAAGATAGGCATAACAAAAGCCTAAAAGTGAAGCAGATTACAGTAGGTGTTTTCAGTCGAGTATTCAAGTTCCAACTTCAACTTGCTTTCTAAATCCAGGGCTAACATAAAGTCAAGACAGCCTTAAAAAATAAAGTTTGATACCATGTTAATGTAGGAGCACAACAGAGCCGTAAAATACATAAAAGTATAATATCGTGTTCAATCGTTCAGGATGAATTTTAGAAATAATTTCTTATTCCTGACATCACAATCTTCAGAGATGCACAATCCTACATGATCTAAGGAGTACACTTCTTGAAATTATAATATGTGAGGCACAACATTCATTTTATTTTTTACTGATCGAGCTTAAAGGGCTCATTCACCCTCTGCACTCAGAAAAAATTCCCTTGGAAATGGATATATCCAACCTGTACATTGGTCAATATCCACATTTATCTAATAACTCCTTCTGAATGGTATGGACAATGTCCCATGCTAGCATCATTTTCACTACAACCAGCTAAAGGCAGCCTTAACTACTAAAATATATTCGGTGAAAATATACAATAGATAAAATGCAATGGAATGATCAGTATAAACTCGTTCCAGTGTCAAAATCTAAGCAACACAAATCATTTTTGGGAGCAGTTGAAAGAATGTACAGAAAACTCCACCTTTTCTGATTATTTCATCTATTTATATCTTCTAAAATGATGAAAAATTTCATTCAGAACACTTTAAATCATGATAATATGTGCATATTCAAGCAAGAGAACTCCAAATACAGTTGCATATCAGAAAACAAGGAGCTTAAGAAGTCACAAATGAAGAGAAATACAGAAAGCAGCGATATATTACCGGCAAATATTCTGATGTAGCTTGTCTTGAAGATCGATTAAGCTGTTATAACTAGCTTCATTAAGAGTAATATCTCTTAAAACAGCACAAACAATATGAGGACGAATTGAAGATGTCTGCAAGGAGCAAAGGAAAAAAAGAAATATAACTTTGAAATATGAATTTTAGAGTATTCAAAAACCGATAATCAATTCTTAAATACCTCAGGCTTAACACGCATTTGAAGCATTGAATTTTTACTAATGCTAGAAACTGTATAAGTGGGTATCTCCTGTTGCTTGTTGAAAATGCGGAGAGCTAAAGCAATCCCTTCAAGGCAAAGCAAATCGTATCTGCCCAAAAAATCAAATACAATAAAAATCATCAAATACGGCTCCAAAAACAATAGAACACTCGGTTTCTCTTAACTGTATACTGAATTCAAGTATACCTGTTCGCTGGGACTTCAATTTTGTAAATAATTTCTTCATCTCCTTCAGCTTCTTCTTCCTCCAAATGTTTCTCTTTTCTAATTATTGCTTTTTCAGTGGTCTAAATAAACAATTACAAATGCAATCCAATATTTTGTCTCAGTAGACTATTAATCTTCATCAAAACTTACAACAATTACAGAAAATAACCCAAACGATTAAATGATACGGCATTGCTTACCACGTCGTCAAGCTCGATTCCGAAATTGAAGCATAGATCCTCGAACTCTTCTTGTGCTGCCAAAACGAATAAATTTTAAAATGAATAAATAAAGAAACCAGGGAACTTCAGATAAACAGTAAATGTCGACAAACGAAGTTGGATGACGGTTAAAAGAGAGCTTGCTTACTGTAAGATTTTCCTAAGGCTGCGAACAGACGATCCCTGCCAACGCTTACTGTAGGCATGGTTGCGTCTCTGTTTCTCTGTCTCTTCAACGATAACCACCAAGACGAAGACGAAGAAGAAGAAGCGTAACTACAAAAACCCTACGGATTTGCGCCGGGTGGCGAGTCCGAAAACTCAACGTCATATTTGATTGCGAGCTCCACGGTAGCTCGATCCGGTTTGGCGGGTTACCCGTTTCGCCTTCTAACCCTGAATTTTTGTTTTGTTTTTTTTTTTTTTTAATTTCGCTCGCTAAAATATCCTTTAAGTCACTAAAGTTTATTAAAGGTAATGTTTTCTCAACTTACAATTTTTTGGGTTTTTTCTCAAATTTTTTGAGAAAATGGCTTAAAATTATTTTTAGTTCCATTTAAAATTTTCCCTTAATTTTAACTAAAAAATATTAATTTCCAATGTTGCTTCTTTGTTTCAACTTAATCGAGAAAGAAAGAAGAAAAAATTATAAAAAAAATCCACACAACACAATTTCATTTTATATTTCGCTTCAAAAATCTTTCTTAATAATTTTATTGCGAAAAAAGTATATCAAAAGTAAATATCTCAATAATTTATTTGAGAAATTTTGTTAAATTGTCGAAATTTTTAGCAATTTTCGTCAAAATTAAGTTATACTTCTATGTTGAGTTAAATATAATTTTGAGTTCAAAATTGAACAATTTGCTAAAAAATAATTTTTTCTTTACTTCAAATTGGGACATCTCTCAATTTTTACTTTCAAGTTTGGACCATTAAACTATTTAATTGAAATGATAGGAATGTTGATTTGACAATATTAAATGTCATTTGTTAGCTTTTAGATTCCAGCATTAGATTTACATGAACCAATTCAGCATTAGATGTTTGTGTCTTCCAGTACTAGATGTGCGTGTATTTTCAACATTAAATTTGTGTACGTGGGCTCGGTTGTGCTTTTAATATACGAATAGTACATATTTGAAAGGTGTCTCAATTTAAGTCAAAATAATTAATTAATTAAAAACAAACTCACCCTATATATATATATAGGGTTATGATAATTTTAACACCATTAAAATAATTATATTTAAATTAATAAGATTATATTTTACTGTATAAATTAATTATAATATATTAATTACGTATGTTATATTTAATTTTAACCATTAAAAATACGTTAATTAGTTGAAAAATTAATAAAAATTCAGGTGAAGTTAAGCAACTTCTTATCATTACAGGTGTATATCTATATATTTAGAAATTTAATTAAAATATTTTTATTAAAAAAATAATTAATATTTTTCAAAATAAAGGAAATTTAATGATAATTATATACAATGAAACCAAGCATTAATAATAAAATAATAAAATTCATAATTATATACACATTATAAATAATTTTTAATAGATGTCGTGTTAGTCAAAATTGTAAAATATTATATTTTAATTTTGTGAATGCTGCCGATTGTAAAGGTGACGTTAGACAAAATACAAATTTTATATTTAAATTTGTGAATGTAATTTTATTATAATATATCTATCGATATATTGTACTTATAAAATTAAGATAATATATTTAATATATGGTATTATTTTACCTAATTATAGCCTCGTACATTTAAATATTCAATGTTTAATGAAAATTTAGTTCTAAATTGAAGTATTTGGTTGTTATAAGTGTTAACTTTTTTTATAAGTTTTTATTTTTTATTTTTACATTAATCGTGTTCACTTTTATTATATTTGTTAAGTATTAAAATTAATTAGTAAAAACATATGACATTGGTACTTAAATTAAGGTCGGCAATCAAATTAACATTTAGCATCATTTTTAGTAGAATTTTTAAAATAATAATTCAAAAATTAAATCTTTTGTTTCCTAAAGAAAATAAAATTCGAATCTTTTGGCTCATAACAACGAATTCAAAGCCACTGAGTTATTTAAAATTTTAAAAAATATTAATTGACAAATATTATAAAGATTTGGGCTATGATCAATGATCAATCCAATTTATCATTTGTCAATTGTATTGAAATTCATAAAATTTCAAACAATAAACACACTCGCATCCAATATTATGCCACAAAATACTAATTATCGTTCACTAAACATAATATTTAACAATAGATTCTATTTTAATGATTTTGATTGCTTTCCATGAGACTCAAAATCATATTAAACAAACTTGTGTTCATATTCCCCTATTAAGTTCCATTTTGATTCATAACACTAAAACATAAATTTATACTATCATATATTTTTAATTTAAATATAAAAAATACAAATTTACGTATAATTTTTAATAATTTTTGCTAATAATCACGTTTAAATTAGTATACTAATATTTACAATAAAAATTAAGTACGATATGAATTTCGACACGATGACATGACAAGAAATTATTACCATTACTAGTAATTAAATGATGTAAAATGATATTGAATTCTAACAAAAATTTTCCTAATTTTTGTTTTTACTATATAGTGCATAAAGTTATTTTTAAAACAAAAAGCACATGTGAGATAGAGATTAAAATAGAAAGTGTCACATTAAATGCCATCTCCCTAGCAAGTGGACATAATTCCTCCAACTTTAGAGGGGGTCAACAAATATAACCTCCATAATTTCAAATTTTCATAATTAATCACATGCCACATAATATGTCCAGTTTTATCAATTAAAAATAAAATCTGGATAATTATATCCACATCCCACATTTCTTACATTTCTTACAAACAGAGACATAGTTTCTCTATTTGTATCGAACAAGTCTACAAACTATTGATATCACATAAAACATTGTGAGGGTATTTTAGTCATTTAGGCATAAAATAGGGACTTTTTTGATAAAATTTAAATATTTTATTATTTATTATGAAAAAGTTGAAGTATAGGGATTGGAAGGTTATTATGTTTGATAAAATTGAAGTGAAAAAACAACTTACCCTATATAAAAGAACAACATCCAAAATTTTTTTAGCTACATATAATACACGCGCTCTCTTTCTCTCTCCCGCGATCACAGGTGCTCTTCTCACTCTTCTCTCTCTCTCTCTCTATATTTCTTGCTTAAGTTTCCGATTCGATCTGAAATTCTCAACAGTTTGGAATTTTGAAATTTTCCGATTTGATTTATAGGGTTTAGAGTTCTTGTACCACGTTTGGATCGTTTTTGTTGGCTTATTTTGGCGATTGCTGAATCGTCGATTAGGGTTTCGACGTTCGCAGATCTGAATACGGAAGCGTTTTCGTTGTTGGATTGCGAAGATGTTTTGGCGTATGGCGGGATTGTCCACTGCGTCTCCAGTGAGTCTTTTGCTATGCTGTTTCGCTTTTTGATTCTTGATTTGTAATGTCATTTGGTTTTGTATGTGTTTACGTGAAAACGATAGGTAAGAGAAGGAATTGTATATCAGACGAGTGCTTTTCTATTTTATTTTGGATATAGAGAAGAGCAAACGACTGGGGATTTTTGTATGTCAGTGTAATTTATACTATTTTTGAATTGAAAGATTCGGTTTAGGTGTTTTTATTGGATAAGTTTCCTTGACTTTCTGAATGTGATTGTAGAAGCCTTTAAGCTAGCAGTGTGCGCTTTCTTGCAAAAAATCCTAATGTAATTGAGCGAGGGCGAATTGGGATTCGGTGAAATGATTTATGGGCTTTCAGTAGAGGTAGGAAGAAAAAATAATGCATTCTGATACGATTGGCAGTGTTTTCCTGCCATTCTTTTGAGTGGCATTAATCTATTGTGCAATCAGAATGGTGAAGTGCAAATCATCTCAGTACGAGAATTAATATACTACGTAACTTACATTGTCACTGGTCATGGCCTGTAAAAGTAAATGTCAGAGATAAAATTGTAATGGTTACTTGTGAAAGAGGCATTGGAATCTGAGTTGGTTCTAGGATGAATAATTCTGACCATGGAGCAGTTGACCATCATTTTTGCTGGATGCTGTTTCCGAGATGAACTTCTATTAATTAGTTAGACAAAACAGAATGTCAAGAAATATGAGTTAGTATTAGGCTTGCTATTTGTCATCCATTTCTCCTGCCTTTTGGGTCCGAAAACAATAGCCTTAGGTATTTCAACAGAAGTCAGAGTAAAGAGGAGGCATTTAATTGGCTTCAGGTTTGACTTTTTTGTTGTCTAATACAAACTAAACTAATAGGATTGGGTTTAGTAGAATTAATATCTTCTGCTTTGAGGTTAGACATGTTCCTGAATAAAAATTAATTTTCAGTTGTATCTTTTATTCTTTGAAATTCTTGTGCTTGCAAATAGATATTTTAATGAAACTTTTGATGCTTGCTACATGATTTGTGCCTCTTGAATGATTGCATTTTAATGTGTGGTATGCCAAGTTATATATACCATTCCTTATTCATTTATGATACATGAAAGATTGTTATGTGTGCTTGTCTCGTTAAGTTTGAAGCAGGAACAGTGGTGTGCTTTGCAGTTCAATTGTTTTTCATCACTCTCTAGGGGTTGGAGATGATTTTGGCTCTTACTCTTGAATGTCCATGTTATCAATTATTACTCTCTAATTGCTGATTGGCGGGTTCTCTATTTTTCTGTCTAGATAATTTGATGATATATAGATATCAGATTATTTTTAACATTTACCCTGTTTTTTAATTTCATCTAATTGCAGGTGGAGACAATTTTGGACAAGGATAATTTTACATTGGAGGAGCTTCTTGATGAGGATGATATAATTCAAGAATGCAAAGCTTTGAACGGGCGTCTTATCAATTTGTAATGCCCTTTTTTCTAAAAAACTTTTTTGAGGATCTTCTTGTATATTTATGTATGTGTTTGTGATTTTTTTGGACATTTTACTCTTGTTGCATTTTTCTTTCATTCCTTGCATTTCTCAACTTGTGATTGATATATGTGGACTTTCTATTATAGTTTTATCATTTAATTGTTTTTGTGGCTATGTCTCTGTTTAGCATCTTTTCGTGATTATTACTTGGCAGTATGTTATGATAAACGAGATTATTTATTGGAGTCCGTGCCTACTTCGATCAGGCATAAGCCTTGTTGGTGTTCACCCTCCATGTGTCTCCTGCGCAATATTTTAAAATGTACATGCTGTGATGCTTCATAATATTTTAAATTGAGTGTTTTATATTCGTTGCTTTACTGTCATAAAATTGAGTCAATAACTTCTATTTGCAACTCTACAGTTATTTTTATTTATTTATGTGGATAGATTGATAATGGACTTCGGTTGATATTTGCTTCAGCCTGCAGATTCCACTTCTAGATTACAGCCTTTGTTATTTGATCCTTATTTCTGCCTTTCAGTTTGCGAGAAAGGGCTCAGGTTGAACAACTTATTCGATATATTGTGGTTGAAGCTCCTGATGATGCTGAGAAGAGGAGAACTTTCAAGTAGGTTTGATGGACAAACAAGTGAATCTTGTTTCCACATGTTTGGATATACCAAGTTGGATTTACTATTAATATCTTGTTTTTTGTTGTTTACATAGGTTTCCTTTCATTGCTTGTGAGATTTTTACTTGTGAAGTTGATATTATTCTTAAGACTCTGGTAGAGGATGAGGAGGTAAGTAGACCGTGCTCCCCTTTTTGTTGCTTCATTTTACATTTCTAAAACTTAAGTTACTGAACTGTTGTCATTATTTTTTTTTTCTTTTCAGTTGATGCATTTGTTGTTTTCCTTTTTGGAACCAAACCACGCCTTTAGCACGTTGTTGGCTGGGTACTTCAGCAAGGTATATCACATTGAACTTTAAGATATGAGCATGTCAAGTGAATGAAATGTAACTCGTATGCATTTCATTTGAGTTTCTTTATACTTTAAAATCATCATTCTATTTGTCTTATGATGCCCTACTTTTTTCTTTCTAGGTTGTCATTTGTCTATTGTTGCGGAAGACAGTTCCTTTAATGCATTATATTAAAGTAAGTTAATGTCTTAACTTCTTTGATTGAATAACTCTTTCTACTTTATTTGAGAATATCTTGATGATTGTTGTGAATTGTGAAGTATATATGTGCATAACATGTATAATTTAGTCAGTCTTGTGCATATCCTTGGAAACATACCTCTTAAGGGTGTAGGTACAATTTTATTAATAGCTTATGATATTGTTGGAACTCTCAAAAGTTAGCCCTTGTACTCTGAAGAGTTTAGTATTTACATTCTTTGTGTTGTGTTTTTCTCCTTAAAGGTAGTGTCCTGTCTTGCGTTCTCTGCTTATCTTAATTGAATGGTTGGAGTTCCATGCAAAAACTTCATTAATTGTCATAGCTGCATGCTGCTATTTTCTTTTGCCATGGAGATGATGGAAGGCAATGGAGTATTACATTCTGCAAATAGAGGCTTTAGAGTCCTCTCTTCATGTGTTCATTTAGTGTTTGAGGGTTCACCAATCATCTGAGTTCTGGGACTACTGTAGTTCCAGACTTGTTCCTTTATTTGATCATATTTTCATATTGAATTGGTATTTCATAGTTGATAGTTTATTTAGAATTTAAGAAAGAGGGGAAAGTTATTCCTATCTATGTGATGGTGTATTTGAACTTAAACTAATCAATGCAGATCACATGAGCTAGTTTAAAAACTGTCCTTGTTTATGAATGAGAAGTTGGCTATTCTCCGCTGCAATGCTGCTTATGTAGGAAAAGTCATCATATGTGAAGTTTAGAATTACCTTTACTTTGGATTAGGAGGATTGAACCATTTACTTAGGGCTATGGTGTACTGATGGTTGTCATGTTATGGTATCATAAATTAGAGTAGTTGTTGCACATTGAAGTGATGCAGACTTGCCGTTGATTTCCATCAGAATGGAAAATTTATTTTTTTTTGGGGCAATCTTAACGTGTATGTTTAACTATGCAACTTTTACAGTATTCCTCTACATTCCTTAGAGAAAATACTGTGAAAAGAGATAAAGCGTACTGTGAAAAGCGATAAAGCAAACTTACTGAGCCCTTTTTTTGTGGGTAAGTTGTAAGAAATTTGAGGCTGTTTTAATGGGTTTTTGTAACAGAAAAATGCTGTATTTTTAGGATATTGTCAAACCTTTTCTTGGAATACATTACTTGAACTTGTCCTTACCACTTGGATCAGGGATGCGTTTCTGTCAAGTTTATGTACTTTTGAAAATGATGGCAAATACTCTATGTCTTCATTCTGCTGGAGACACTGATTACTGCATCCACTTGTATATTTCTTCCTTTTGAATAATTTTCTTGTTTTTTATCCCAAAAAAAGAAAAAAATGGAGATACTGATTACTGCACTTTATGCTTCATATATTGTATGAAGCTGTTTCTAACCATCCATGAGCTGGGCTGACTTGCCATTCTTATGATGTAATTTCAGGCCCATCAAGAAATTATTGCACGATTAGTTGACTTAATTGGTATTACATCCATCATGGAGGTTGGTTCTTCATCTTTGTTTGTTGCTTCTGGTATATGAACTTCTGGCTAAAGGTCGTTCATTGGTTTAAATTGAATGGCAACTGTATGATTTTTATAGTATATTTTTTATAGTGTATAACTTGCGAATGCCATTTCTTGCTGAGCAGGTTTTAATACGTCTTATTGGTGCTGATGAGCACATGTATACAAACTATACTGAATCAATGCAATGGATAGAGGAAATAAATGTGCTGGAGATGATTGTGGACAAGTTCAGCTCTTCAGTAAGATTCTTTGGTTGTTTTAGTAATTTCTTTACTTTTTTTATGAGTTATGATTATGAATTGGCACTTCCTTGTTATTGCATGGTTGGAGCGAAAATCTGCCATCTTAATTTCCTCACTTTATTTTTCTTTTATGGACCAACTCGTGTATTTATATTGGCGATGATACAGCCTTTTTGCCATGGAAGTGGTCACTCTTTTATTTACATTGTTGTAAAACATGTGTTTATATTTGCATGTACCTGATAGTAGAGATCTTTGGAAAGATTCAACAATAAATGTCACAGATTAAAGGCTATCTAAAGGATATTTCATGTTTACTACCTTTGACAGCAGTGTATCCCTAGCTTCCCACTGCTTCATGTGTAAAAAATTGCATGGAATTTGCTTAACTGATCTATTTGATATTCACACTGTGAGCCAAAATTCAGCAAATACGTTTATAATTTTTTTACAGGATTCTCCAGAGGTGCATGCAAATACCGCTGAAACACTGTGTGCTATAACACGATCTGCTCCCCCGGGGCTTGCCGCTAAAATTACTAGCCCAAGGTATTGTTTATTTTTTCTTCTATCGTTACTTGGTTAACTGCTTACATTTTTGTTTGGCATCCTTTGCTATTTTATTATTGGTCATTTTTTTTCTTGTGCTCTCTTGCAGTTTTATAGGGAGATTATTTCGTCATGCCTTGGAAAACTCTCGACCAAAATCTGTTCTGGTTAATTCGTTGTCTATCTGCATATCTTTGTTAGATCCTAAGAGGCTAACATTGGGGACATATTACACGTTCAACCGCCAGATGACTCAGGGTTCCACAGTAACTGTCAATCCTAAGACAGTAGAAGGAATGCTTGGTAGCCTAGGTAAGGTTGAACGATTTTAGTGTTGGTATATGGTTTTGGTATTGTTTCCCTGATCAGTATTATGGGTGGAGCTCCTAATCTTGTTCCTCCTTAAGGACCTTAACTATAGTTGGGAATCTGTTCATTAGAATTTTGATGCAGCTACTAGAGGAAACATACCATAATTAGACGTTATCCCTGGAATATCTTTTTGTTGTGCATCTTGAGATATAATGAGTGCACAAATTCAACATAATCTTGTATTTAGATGGATACCATTGAACAGGTATGTTCATTTAAATGTATGAGGGTGTAGTGCTACCGGTTAGTGGAGTCAGCCATTTTTATGTAAGCTTAGGTTGATGGACTTTGCTGGAGGGTAGATACTTGCTGCATGACTTTATAAATGGATGCATGTTTTCTTTGTGAAACGTCAACTTAATTAAGAAGTCCCTGGTAGTTTGGCCTAGTAATCTACTGTTTGTAGCTCAAACAATATTTAAAGGTAAGCCTTTATATGAAAGTAAGGGTGTTGCATGAAACATTTTTATGGCAGTTGGATTTTTATGGTTTGGCAATGTATGTCATGTTCTGATGACATGGCAGATTGATGTTTGTTTTCTTTCTCCCTCTCTCCCTCTTTTTCTTTTTTCTTTCTGTAAATGTTTATGAGCTGGCGGCGTTCCTAATCTTAGCTTCTTTTGTGATTTTTTAGATGTAGTGTTAAATGTGTTTTGAACCTTGGCATTGACGTTGATATTGCAATTTCTTTATCGTTATATATTTGAATATTTTGAGATGTTAACATGTTTTGACACCAACTTTTATGTCTGTAGGTGATTTGCTAAAGCTACTCGATGTGTTGTCTGAGGAGAGTGTCCTACTAACTACATATGGGAAGTTGCAGCCACCCCTTGGGAAACATCGCCTGAAGGTAATTTTTTAATAGGTTTCTTCAAGTGCATTGCTGTCTTCGTGAGGATTTAATTTTTTTTCCGCTGTTTCTTGGTTTTCTGTGTATGAGTTGAGCATAACTGATGGTTTAAATTTTATTATTGTACTTAAACTTTCAAATAGGCAAACCCAGCCATATCACCTATGAAAATTTTCCAGAGTAAGCTGATGAGAATTTGGTACTCTGTACCAACTATTACTTGAACATGGATGTTTTCAGATTGTAGAGTTCGTTTCAGTGTTGCTGACAGTTGGTAGTGAAGCCGCCGAGAAGGAACTAATTCAACTTGGAGCAGTGAGAAGGATATTGGACTTGTTCTTTGAGTAAGTTTAGAACCATGCTAGGTAATTGAGGGTGATCAGACCCGGGACTCATTGCTTTGTCTAATTGTATGTAGGTACCCATACAATAATTTTTTGCATCATCATGTGGAGAACATTATCTTATCATGTCTGGAGAACAAAAATGCATCTCTTATAGAACACCTTCTTCGTGAGTGCAATCTCATTGGGAAAATACTTGAGGTGGAAAAGAATTTTACTTTGGCTGCAGATTCAGATAAGGTAATTGTCTAGTCATCTGCTGTTGTTTATTTATTTGGGTGTTTCTCAGTTTTCCTTTTTCTTTTTTTATTGTGTAATTGTTACGGTTATGCTATGTACCTTACATTTTAGACACTGATCAAAATTCACATATTTTATTCCATTCTCCCCACAGCCAACAGTCCCTGCTGAGGGTAGATCATCACTCAGGATTGGAAATATTGGACACTTAACGCGTATATCTAACAAAATTGTTCAGCTTGGAAATAACAACAGTGAAATTCAGGCATATTTGCAGGTTTATTACTAAATCTCCCCTATTATCTTAATCAGATACTTTGAGTGGCAATATTGCTTAATGTTAAAACACTTTCTTGAGCTTTAAAGTGAGGAGTTGAGTTTACCTTATTGCCCACAGCCCTCCTTTTTAAGTTCACTCTCTACATGTGATCTTTTGTACTACATTTTTTATATATACCAAATGTTAGTAGAAGTGAAACCTTACAGGGGTCCCCAATATTTGTTGACTGTTGTTTCTGAATGTTATTTATTTTAATTTTCACAGGAGAACAGTGAATGGAATGATTGGCAAATAAATGTTCTATCAAAGCGCAACTCTCTGGAAAATGTATATCAGTGGGCCTGTGGGTGGGTTTTCTTTATTTGAGACAATGTTTTTTATGTTTCTCTCATATTAATTTGCAATTGATACTCA
>JAXCLQ010000004.1:3610718-3689323 GCA_035584115.1 Cedrela odorata
AAAAACAAAATCAACAATATATAAGTTAAAATTCAAGTTTAAATAGATAAAATAATACTATAAAAATAGAGTTATCAGTTGTTAAAGAATTAATTATTTTATGTAATTTAATGTAAATTACATGCTTCATGAATAATATTGATTATCCAAGGATTAAAATGTTATGAAAAATTATTTTTCATAAACTTGAATTAATTGTAAATTAATTTTATACTAATATGAATAATTTCTTTAATGGTTAAGGAAAAATAAATTTATAATTATTGATTTTGCAAAGTGCTCCTATAATTAAATAAGTATTTGTCAAAAGGTCCAAATATAAAATGACATATAAAAATCCAATTTAAGATGGTGAATTGGAGAAGCTATGGGAAGAAATGAAAATTGAAAAGAAAAATTGCTCTTTCATTTGGTGGTGTAGATTGAAGAGAGTTTATATTTTTAAGTTTATTCTTCGTCAATTTACCATGCTAAGACAAGGTATGTTTGATCATTTAAATTGATTTCAACATATATTAGATATATATTTTTAATTTGTGCATGTAATGCATGAGAATTTTAAGAGTTTTAATGCATGATTAGGCCATAGATCACTCTTACAATTTGGGTTGGGTAAGTTAAGGTATTTGTGAACTAGTCTTAGGTCTAGTTAGTACGAGTGCTGATGGGTTGAGTGTTTACGGGTTCAGTTCCTTGATTCATATGAAAAAGACAAGGTGTATGTTATATTGTGACGACTAAAATTTTATGAAATAATTACCGAAAAATTTTAAAGATTGGGATAAATTTTTTCGAACATATTAGATAAATAATTTCAAAAATTGAGTAAATTATAAATGGACCAAAGGATGTTGTATGAAATTTGCTCCAAAGGGGAGGTAACATTTACACGAAATATTTGCTAAATAAAATTAATTTTATTTTTATTTAGGATTTTAAGTTAATTAAATGACAATTGGGCTAAGACAAATTTAAATGCAAATTCAAGTCTAAATTAAGGCCAGTATCAAGTCTATAATAAAATGAAAATTAAATTGAAAAGCACATGAAGGTGAAATTTAAATTAAAGTAAAATTCAAATGCAAATTAAAGAGTAATGTAAATGCAAATTCAATGCAAATTAAAGTGTAATGGAAATGCAAGTTCAATGCAAATTAAAGGTAAATAATGTATTATATATATACACGTACTTTCATTTTATTGGATAGGCACTTATCATTTTGGTTTAAAGAAAGAAGAGAAAAGAGATTTGGGGCAAAATAGACTTACGAGAAAGACAAAATTGGAGAAGAAGAAAGAAACCCATGCCTTTATTTTCACTTTAGCTTTTTCATTTTACACACAAAAGTAAGAAAATAGGAATGGAAGGGGAAAGAATGGACAAGAACCAAAAGAAAGGGAGAGGGGAAATAAAAAAAAAAAAAAGAGAAAGGGACGTGAAATGGGTTTTTATTTTTTACCAAGAGATGAGAGCAAAGAAATGAGAGCTAAATCTGACCGTGCAGAGGACATCAAAAGGAGAAGAGAAACTGATTATGAAATGGAAATGGGAAGAGAACCGAGAGAAGGAATTTTGGTCATGAAGAAGAGTAAAAACTAATGGAAAACTTGGTCGGGTAAGAGGGAGTCATAAAACAAACCAAGAGATAGGGAGAAAATAAGCGGAAGAGGAAAGTGGCTGAGCAAGAGAGAGAAGCCAAAATGAAAAAGAAACCGAGAGGGAAGAGTGGTATTTTGGCGAAAAAAAAAAAGAGAGGTGGAGGGAGGAAAATAGCCTTGGGTTCTTTTAATTTATTGATTTCTGTGTTGTGTTTTAATTTTAGATTGGTTGAACTAGTTGTGGTTGCTGAGAAAAAGGATTGAGAGAGAAAGAGCCATGGAAGAAAATGGAATGTCACATACTCGACGAAATAATAGAACGAGACGCGAAAATGCGAACAGAGAAGTAAAAGGAATTTTTGGAATTTTCACAAGCAAGGTGAGTATGTTGTGTTTAAATTTGATTTTAAAAGAATATAAATTTGTGTTGGTAGGATTAGTTGTAAATGACCATGTGTTAGGTTAGTTATGCATGCGAATTGCGGAAATTGTGGTGTTGTTAATGCATGGTTTATTTAGTTAGCGAGTAAGGGGTTTTAATGTATGTAGAACGTAGAAATAAAGTGTGAATACATGATATGGGGTGGCGTACATGAGCAGAGCGTAGGACGGTGAGAGAGTGAGTGAAATGCGTAAGCGGTGACTGTTAGAAATTTTTGGATAGGGTTTGGAAAAACGAAAATTGAGTGAATTCTAGGTGTCAGATTGATGAGTTCTAAAAACTATAGTAAACTAGACACATAGGGGAATAATATAGCCAAAAATCAAGTCAAGGTGCTTAGTGACGAATGCACAGAAAATTTAAAAAGTGGGCCGTCCTACGATACTCTGCATCCTGTCGCAGTGCGTCACCTGGCGAAAACAGCTATAGCTAGAGTATTCGAACTCAAAATCTAAATTCGCAAGAAGTGGTAGAAACTAGACACATAATAGAGTGTGCCATTAGAAACTTAGGTCAGGATATATTGTCAATTTAGCACAGTGTGAGTTTAAATCCCTCGCTGTATAGAAACGTTATTTAGGAGTGCATAACTTGAGTAATCGGATCCGAAATCCGAATTCATAAAGTTCTATAGAGTGTACATGCATCTATTTATTTATTAATCCAAAGATGATCATGAACCCTAACATGTCTTGTAGATCGTCAATCGGAGCACCGTCAACGCATTTAAGTATGATTTGGTTGAGTTCCAACAAGTAAGTGGATTAACCTTGTTTTACAATAGTTATAGACTTACTTTACTTGGTTTTAAGTAACCCCTTTAAATTTGATATGAATGATGAGGTTGTTAAATTGAGTTTAAATCTCGGCAAAAATCGGATAAGTTGTGATTTTCGATAAGCTGAGTTTGGGTGAAAATGATTGGGAGTACTTATTAATTATAAAGTTTGGATTGCTACGGTATTGTATATATATGGTTTCAAATTATAGAAATAGCCTTAGGGTGTTAGCATTTAGTTAGACATGGTGGTTATAAATTTAATAGAATAGATGTATTTCTTTACTATATCATAGTATTAACTTAATGTTCAAACTGTAAATATTTATGATTCAAGTGAGTTTTTGAATGTACAAAATATGTTGAATGGTAAATTATCGAAACATGCGTTGAAATAATAAATATATTGTGGATGAGATGTGATTTTATGAAATTTCATATTTAGTGTTATGGACTATAGTTGTGGATAAAATTGCATTAGTTTAGTTATTTTGCAAAATTGGATGGATTTATATTTTCAATTGTGTGATGTCAAATTCGCTTTAAATATGAGTCGAAATATGACTTTCTCTTTAAGAATTAGTTTGAACTGGTTGATATATCCGAATGTGTAATTTGTAAAATTGCCAAATTATGGGTTCAAAGGAAAATGTGAATATGTTATGACTAAAATATATATTATGTAGAATTGGTAAAATGTGAAATTTAAGTTTCGACATGATGATTATGATTGAGGGTAAATTACTGTAATTTATGAATTTCTTTTAAGTTCAGGATCATAGACAAGGATTATGTAAACATTTATTTCTTTTAGTGTTGTGAATATTTTGAGATACATTAAGCCTTGGAATTGTGACTTTGAGTTGTGATATCTGAAATTGGATATTAAGAATGGTGTGATGATATTACATAATGTTTTATTCTATTAGATTAAAAGGTGAATATAAAGTCGTTACTAGCTTGATGTTGAATGTATGGGTTAAAGACAGAAGTATGTTTCTTACTGGATTCGGACGTAGATTTAGTAAATTCGATAATTGTTTTAGTTATTAAAAATTATTTTTTTGAAAATGTCGAAAAGGTTGGGATATTGTGAACCTATGAGTTGGGATTTAATTTTTGAGATAAATACTCTATAAACTTATGAATATTAAGAATAGTAAGAATGTTGTCGAGGATTGTCGATCTTGTGTTGGACTAAGGTGAATTTACGGATTGTAACTTAAGTGAGGACACCCGAAAAAGAAATATTAAGATTGATGGTTGTGTGAGTAGATTTATTTTTACTTATTTTCATGCTTTTAAAATATTTTACGAAATAAAGAATAAACTTATCATTATTGTTGTTTAAAGTAAATGCAAATGGCCTGTGAGATTGAAATTATATGTGAATGGCCATAAAGCCAAGTTTGATATTGAAAATGCATGCTTTTTATTGATGTTGAAAATGAAAAAATTATAAATGTTTATGTACATGAATTTGATTATGGTTTTGTATTGGTGATATGGTCGAGAGGGCCAGGATTGCATGTGACTGTAGCTACTGGGTAGCAATCTAGAGACGGACCTATGAGAGGCTGCCTAGGTGAGTGTGCCGTAGGTGGGGTAGTTATACGGGTGGATGATGTTATGGAGTTGTCCACTGGCAGGATTGTCGAGAATAGTCATGAGTGTCACTACATGACAACTCGAGGCCAACATCAGTGGTGGGTTAGTTAAAAAATTTTCATGCGTTCTTTATATGAAAATAATTGATTTTTATTTATTGAGTATTGTTTTCTGTGCATAAAACTCACTGACTATCTTGGGATTACCACGGTCAAGGTAATCATCAGGAAAGGGAGTCACCTAGTTGATTTTGAATAATAAGTCATGGTTTTGTTAAAATAAATTGTTTTAAAAGCATATATGAATGCTTTCTTAAAAATATATTTTTATCCACTCATAGAGTACATATTCATATACTTACCCTCCTCACCTTTTAATTTCAAGAAATCAAGCGAAGCAAATGGCATTACCAGGTAGTGGTAATCAATCAGTGGTGTAAAGCCCTCAAGTATTGGTTTTGTCATTTACTCACTAGTTGTGTAAGATAGTCCATTGGGTTTGTTTTGGAAACTGTTATATGTACATATTTATGGATGTAAACCAATGAAATTGGATATGTATCCTATATGTATTTTGAATTAAATGTACATATTTATGAATGTAAACTAATGAAATTGGATATGTATCTTATATGTATTTTGAATTAAAGTATATTTTTATTTATAAGATGGCTTGAAAAATTCTCGGAGAGACAAGATTTGATGAATACTTATATAGGGGATAAGTACCCAAGCAGCCTTACAAGCCTGAGAAACATATTCAAGGATTTAGAATGTGTCTCGAGGGTCTGTGTCGGTTGTCACGTGTGAAACCTACAGGCGGGGACGTGACATATATGAAAAGAAGTTACCAAAGAAACTATGGGTAGAGGCTGCAAACACTACAGTTTTTTTGTTAATAGGTTACTGACCAGAGTTCTGCAGAAATGAACTTCATTTAAAGCTTGGTTTGGTTACAAACCAAACTTGCAACATCTAAGAACTTTTGGTTGCCTCTGTTTTTCTTATGTGCCACAGGTGAAAAGAGACAAACTCGATAAAAAGGCACAATCAAGAGTTTTTATTAGAACTCTAATATTCATGAATGATGTAACATTGTTATTTTTTGGAAGTAGATTTCTCAAAGACTTTTGCTTTAGTAGCATGACTTAATACAATCAAAATGTTGCTTGCTTTGACAATACATAATGGATGAAAGGTTTACCAGTTAGATGTAAAATCTGCTTTCTTAAATGGTAATCTATAAAAGGAGATTTTTGTAGAACATCTTAAGGGTTTTTAAGTCAATGGACAAGGGAAGAAGGTCTACTTGTTAAAGAATGCCTAGTACAATTGGATTGATCAACATCTTCACAGTCTTGGCTTTGTTAAAAGTCCAAGTGAAGCCACATTATATGTAAAAGGAACATATGTTAATTTAATTATGGTTTCTATTTATGTAGATGACTTGCTTGTAACTGGAAATGATGAAAAGCTAATAAAAGAGTTTAAAGCTAAAATGCTCAAAGTGTTGAGATGACAAACCTTGGCTTGATGTCAAACTTTTTAGGAATAGAGGTGAAGCAAAATCATGATGGAGTCTTCATATGCTAAAAGAAGTATATAACGGAAATACTCAATAAATTTCACATAAAAGACTACAAAGCACAATCGCTTCAATGAATCAAAAGGAAAAATTTTACTAAGGATGATAGAGTAGACAAAGTTGATGAAGGTCAATATAGGAGCCTAATCGATTATTTGAAGTATCTTACAACAACCAGACCAGACACTATGTTTGCAGTAAGCATACTCTTAAGATTCATGTATTATGCCAGGCAAGCTGCTAAAAAGATTGTAATATATATTAAGAGAACAATAAATTATGGTATCAAATATTCTCACTTTCAGAATTTTAAGCTTTATGGTTATTATGATAGTGATTGAGTATATTTTTGTTGATGACATAAGAAGCATAACATGTTTTTTGTTTCAGTTTTGTATTATGAATGTTTTCATGATGTTCAAAGACGCAAGATGTGGTGGCTCAAAACACAGTCGAGGCTGAATATGTGTTAGACACTGCTATTGTGAATCAAGCAATTTATATCAGGAAGATTCTTGTAGATTTACATATGAAGTAAAACGAGCCAACACAGATTCATATAAACAACCAAGCTGCAAATTCAATTTCAAATAATTTTGTTTTCCATGGCAGAACTAAGCACTTCAAGATCAAGTTGTATTTTTTAAGAGAAGTACAAAAAGAATGTGAAGTCAATATAATTTTTTGCAGAACCGAGGATCAAACTGCGGATGTGTTAACCAAAGCCCTATCAAAAGCTAGATTTGAGGCTTTAAGAAACAAATAGAACTCTACAGTTATTAAGGCAAGGAGGAGTGTTGAAAAATTGCCTAAGCAGCTACATAATGACTAAAGAATAGACTAAATAGTTGCTGAGGAGTTGGTCAAAATCGAGTAGGCAACATGTGCTTGAAGACCAAGTTAAGAAGATAATTGATGCAGTTTTTGAATTTATGGCTTGTTATTAGGAAGTTGTTAGTTATGCCTTGTAATCAACAAATTTGTTTGTTATTTGTTTAACTTAACTTTATATAAAAGAGTTTTGCAATGAATAAAAATATATTATAAGAAGCTAATTTTCATTTATTTTGCTGTCTTTTCTCACTTATTTGCTTAGCTTTTATGTTTAATAACAACACATTAAACTAAATTATAATCTTTAGAAAATGATGTTAGAGATTTCAAATTTATATTCTTTTTCATATGACATTCAGCTATGTGATAAATAATCTTAAAATTAGTACAAATTTATAATATACTTGTAAAATATCTTATCATATATTAAATTATTTGAAATAAAATTTGAAAAATATAACATTACTTCTAACCCCTATCTAAATTGATTTTTGTTTGTTGAGAGAATAAATGTGATTTAGTTAGTGTAAATAAAGATATAATAGACATTTTTCAAGATAAGGGATTGCAAATTATTATGGGAATAAAAAACTCATTATTGTTTTTCTTAAAATCCTTATAAAATAAAAATCATTATAATTATTATAATTATTATACTAACAAAGTTATTTTTTGTAATTGATAAAAGATAATCGTAGATACTAACAAAATTCTAATAATAAATAATTATTATTACTAATTGAAACTTCAATTAGTGTAAAAGATTAACATTGTGTTATTCTTAGATGCCTTCCACATTTACTCATATATATCACCCCTATCCTTCTATCCTTACAAAACTATACATAACCTTAAGCACTTTCTTGGAACAAATACAAGTACATATATTTCATGCATATACCTCAAGCTTGTGCTATTATTTTATATTCATTGATTATGCCCTCTCCATACTTTGAGTTCACAAGCTTAATATTTTATATATAATATAATAGTAGAGTTGAAATTGAAGTAGAAGACAACTCACAAATTCCTTCCATATAGCCTATTGAGCCCCGTGCTCTCTCCAATGTTCATCCCACAACATGCCACCAAAATCATTTCTTTGCACTTAAGAAAGTTTAAGAAATGAAGACAAATTCAGTTGTACCTATAGGCAGTATATGCAGCAACATAACATATCAACACATTGCAACCTTTCTACTTTTTCATTATTCTCACTGTACAATTGTTTTATCAGCAATCTTTTGAATGCACATTGTTGAGAGTATATATACTATATACCTTTGCTTTTAGCTTAGAAAACATCTAAGTATTACATGTTCTTCGTATGGAAATTTACTACAACAAAAGGCTTTCAAACCTTTTTGTGTTTTTCCTAACTTGGTATCCGAGCAATGTTCAAAATGTTGAATTTATGGCAACTACTAGCTAGCTTTCAAGTAATTTATAAGCTAACACAGTCACACAAAATTTCACAAACGCTAACAAAAACAATTTCACTTTTCTAAACACAATCAAGCTCACTAAAGCTTATTTTCTTCTTTGAAAATCTCAAGTTCTTCCCTTCAATTGAGAAAATGATTTAGAAGATTATTTAGACAAGAATATACCTACACCCAACAAATTCAACATTTCAATTGATGGTGATGAAAACTATACCACTACTTTGAATCCAACCTACAAAACTTAGAAGAAATAAGATTAAGAGGGGTGTGCAAAACTGGTTTCAGTTCTGATTTCACTCAGAATCGAAACCTACCCTAAATAATTCGGTTCCTAAATTTTAGAACCGAAACCTACCCTCTTTAATATGATACCTTTTTTTCGGTTCTAATTCAATTCTGGTTCGAAAATAGGGTACCATATTTATCAATTATCTCAATTTCTCTAATTTTTAATTCCATAAAAAAATCTTTAAAAAATAAAATCAATGAAATTAAATTATAAAAGTATTGTATATATGATAAAAAAAAATTAAGTGAACGAAAAATAAGATAAATAAGTTATTAAAGAAAAATGATATAAGATAAATTATTGAAAAAATATTGTATTATTACTAGAGTTAATATTACACATTACTAAAAAAAGATTTATTTTTATGATGGTACAATTATTTATCTAATAATATTATACAATGTATAAATTATTTATTATAATTGTTAATTTGCTTGACAATTTTAAAATAAATATCTACACATCACTATTTTATTAAATTATTATACAAATAACATGATAAATTAAGTTAAATAAAATATTATAAACACATTGATTAATTTTTTTCTATATAACTCAATAAATAAAAAGTGTTCTATTTAATAGATTGTGTAAGTTTATATATATAGTTCAATGATTAGGAATTTATATTTGAATATGAGATGGGGTTTAATTCATTTAGCTTGAAAAATAATTTTTTTTTAAAATCGAATTAGTTTTCCAATTAGGTTACGGTTCCACAATCTTTAAAATTGAAACCTACCCTAAAATATTGATTCTTAATTTTTTAGAATTAAAATTTACTCTAAAAGAATCAGTTCTGGTTCGAAACTTATTTTTTCAGTTCGGGTTGGGTTCTTGGCGGTTTCAGGTTGAACCGAAACCATTACACACCCCTAAGATCAACAACTGATGAAATGGATTTTATCTACCTTGAGTAAACCATTTCTAGCTACAATTGTTGGTTACATCTCTTCAGCAAAGCTATAGGGAGCTCTTGAAAATATATTTGCTGCAAAATTCATGTTCAAGATTGTCAATCTGTGCAGCTTCGTCACTTCAACAAAGAAGGAGAATCTCAGCACCACTAAATACTATATGAAAATGAAAAGTTTCTTTAATGCATTAAAGGCAGCATGTGACTTCGTCACTAATAGATAATCATCTACATCTTTGAAGGCTTGGGAAGAGATTATGATTCAGTCATAGTAAATATTTGTTCAAGAGCTGAGACACCTTCTGTTGAAGAAGTGTACTCAATGCTTCTGAACCAAGAAAACATACTAGAATGATGGATAGCACACTCAATCCAAGTTCCCTCATGAAGTTACTGTAAACTATGCATAATCAACTTTAACTAGAAAAGAAACTGGTCTGCTGGAAATTCAAACCACTTTAACAGAGCACCTTACCATGGTAAAGGCAAAGGAAAAAATTGAGGAGAAAGAGGTTTAAAACCCAAACCTACAAACCAAATTTATCTCAAAACAAGGCATGTTGACTATTATTATTGACATGGGTTCAATAAAGATTTTGTGTCACCTGAAGCAGTGTAAAATAAGTTAAGGCAACTTACATTGCAACACCTAGTGTATGATCCAACATGGTATATGGATAGTGGAGCAACTAACCATTTCACAAACTCACTGAGCAACCTTGCCATCAACCATAAATACAAAAGAGGTGAGAAGCTTGTTTTAGGTAATGGACAAAACATATCTATTTCACACATTGGATACAATGAACTGCTTATACCACATCTATAAAAATATATCCACTTGAATAAAGTCCTTTATGCACTTGAAATCACTAAAAACCTTATTAACATCTCTTAGTTATTGAATGATAGCAATGTTATCATTGAGTTTAATGAAAAAATCTTGTGTTGTGAAGGATTTGAAGAGGGAGAAGGTTATGTTGGAAAGAGTGGCTAAGAAAAGGCTTTATCAACTATTAAAATGTTGTGTTTTTAATTACCAGTCTCCAAGAACAACTATTTTAAATTCAATCTTTAGGCCTGTCAAATTTCAATCTAAAGTTTTTCAATTAGAGTCAATCATGTTGAATATCAAAAAACTTAAAGGACGTTAGATTTATAGCATTACAAACTAAGACACCCAAATGTAAGAGTTTTTAAAAATCTCATCACATATTATATCAATTTTGATTCTTCAAATAAAAACACTTCAGTAACTTCATTCTCTTTCTACTTAGCATGTTAGTGTGGTAAAATGAATAAATTTCCTTTTAAGACTACTAAAACCAAAACCAAAAGATTTCTTGAACTGATCCACAATGATCTAGTCTTGCATCAATTTCATTCATCAATCGCTATATATTCTATATAGCCTTTGTTGATGACTTCACCAGATTTATATGGATATATCATTTGTTTTCAAAATCATAAGTTTTTCTCACTTTCAAATTCAAAATCTTTGTCGAGAAATCCTTTGATTTAAAATAAAATCATTACACTATGATATGGAAAGAGAAATCAAACCTTTTTAAAATTTCCTAAATATATAAATAGTTAATCTTATATACTCATGTCTATAGAAACATCATCAAAATGATAGTGGAAAGAAAACATAGACACCTTGTGAAAACAAGCCTCACACTTTTAGCTCAATCTAATATGTCACTAAAGTTCTAGTGGGAAACTTACCTCCATTTATCTCATTAACAAACTTCCCACATGTCACGCCCTGATCCACCTATACGGGTACATAACAACTGTCACACAACCGCGATATATACATATCATCTGTACTTCTATGATTGTGTAAGGCTTCCCATATTCTATCCATACATTAAAATCTTTATTTAATATTTCACATATAATGTCCACATAAACACATACACAAGTATACACATATATTAAATCCCTAACATTTATACCTATAATATATTCGTTATTTACGAATCACTTACAAAATATAGTTTATGGATTTCAACTAAACCTCATATATATATATATATATATATATATATATATAACATCTAAGACCCTAAGTATCTACTAGTCTTCTATAACAGTACTTTACCAAATTTGATCTGGGGAGTGGACTCATGACCTCCACAGAACCTGTCTAATCTGAAAATGTTTTAAAAAAAAATAAAGAGTGAGTAAAACTCAGTAAATAGAATAATAGTATTAAATCTGAAAATCATAAAACAATATATGAGTAAGAGTATCAGCATTTTAACATAAGAAATACAAATTTTCTTTATAATTTAAAATCATTTTATCATACATAACAACATGCTTAAAACTAATTTTATAAACAATATTTGTGGATGTTCAAATAAAAATATTTGGGCTCGCCAAGAAACTATCCCTCGAGACATTCTCTGGTGTACATTCAACTAATACCTCGAGACCTGTTAACAAGTTTTTCTGTATCAGTATATATAACAATATTATTAGCTCTTTCGTTAGCGTTGGCCTAGATAATTAGACACGGTACCAAACATCGACTCATCTAGTTGTAACCTTTCCTTTGCCCCTTAACAAACGATAAAGCGGAAATGGTAACCTCTCATTTACCCTCTTCCTCGAGTAAAGGCAGAATATGTAACATTTCTCTTACCTCTTTCTCAAGTAAGGGCGTAATATATAATCTCTCCCTTATCCCTTTCTAGGGTAAGGGCATAAAAAATAATATGTACACAGACGCACTCAAATTAGGCATTTGCACCGAAAATCTCAAATATAAAATCAATATATAACATTTATCATAAAAATCATATGACAACACAATTCAATTTATCACATATCAACCCATCCACAAAAGATTTCATGGATAATCAAAACATTTTATAAAATATACCCTTACTTATAACATATTGAGTTTATATTTGCAATACATCTAAATTTCACAAATTTGAACAAAATTAAACATCTAAATCATTTTTAAAGTTTATAATGCTCAGAAAATAAATTAACATTTTAAATCATTTATTTCAAAGACTTTGAAAAATGTATCCATCTACCACTCGTTAAGCGCTAAGTCACTCGTTCAAAGTGTTGACATCGTTCGCTTAGTTTATAAATCTACAATTAAACGGTTCTTTGTTAAGCCCTATACAATATGCCCAATTAAATAAAACAAACATAATATGTATACTTATCACCTAACTAAACAATACTATAATTGAAATATTAATTGAATAAAATTAGAATTTATGCTAGAATTCTCTTTTATACACTAAATACGCTCTATGCTCGCTATAAATGCGCACCACTCAATATCAGCAATATATTTTGACCTAAATTTTTTGTGACATACTCTATTATGAGTCTAGTTTACACCGCACTTATGGATTTGGGTTTTGACTCCGTTTGCTCAAGTTACGCCAAGTTTTCAATATATGTTACACTAAAACAGGGTACGTTAGCTATAGGGCTATCACTTTCAAAAATTTACTGCGATCTCATTTCTTTGCGAAACAAGCTGAATTTTGAATATATTGTACTCCTAGATGTCTAGTTTCTGTAGTATTTATGTTAATCCGATATCAAAAACTCTCCCAGATTTTATTTTTCCAAACCCTACTCAGATTTCTGGCGACTGCATCCATCCAAACTTCGTCTCATGTTTTAATACACTTCCAATCACTAATTCCATGACCTATCGTACCTAAGTTCTTCATTTTTCTGTCGTCTAATCACCTATATAGGGGTGCACAACAACCGCTCATGTTTCGCCTAGTTATGCAAGCGTATTTGACACACTGTACACACGCAATCCCTGTTGATAGTTTTCACCCATACAATGTTTACACCATTTTCATGCTCTATCGCCACTTCAATACCTTATAATCTTTTAATCTAAATTGGTCGTACACTACTATCATCAAATTAAAGCCCGAAAAAAGTTTATATTCTGCCATATATGTAACCCCACTATCATTCACCTTCCATGCTCAATAATTCATCATAATGTATCCCTACATACACAAACCTCCACCTTCATTAATTTCATACAATCTCTAACATCCAAACCACCAAATCAACACACATATACATCATTTCCATGCCATTCACACTTAACCAAAATCACAAATTTATATCTTAGCATCAATTAACATAAAACAATATATAAAATTTCAAAATCAAACAACAAAGACACACATGCATGTTAATTCATGTCTTAACATTAACTTTAACATCACATAACATAAATCAACACTAAAACTTTAAAAATCAACCACACATACCTTGCTTACCCATTTGTTCTCTTCTCTTTTTCTCTTTTTCTCTTTTTCTCTCTTTTTCTTTACCTTCTTTTCTCTCTTTCCCTCTCTTTCTCCACCTAATTCAACTACCACACCTGCCTTCTCTTCCATTTCCTTTTTTTCTTTCTTTTCCTTCTTCCTTGTCTCTCTCTCTCTCTGCCAAATTTTTCCTTCCCCCCTTGCTCACTGCTTTCTCCTCTAATTCTTTCCTTGGCCTTACGTTTTTGTTCTCCCCCTTTTGATTTCTCTTCTTGGCTTTTTATTGGTCTAAATTTATGTGGAAAAGTCTAGAAAATTGGATTATTAAAAGTATAAAATTTGACTTCATTTATTATTGTTATTATTAATAATTGTTTTGTCTTTTATTTACTTTTGTTTTAATTTTTCTTTGGTCCACGTTTGCTCACTTTTATTGCTTCAATTTTTTTTTTATTGCTTTTTATTGTCTAAATAAAGAATAGAAGGGTCTAGAAAATGGTGGAAATTAAAACACACAATTTGGGTTTAATTTAGGTTTTACATGCATTTAGGCTTATTTACTAAGATTTTGAATTGGGATATGTATAATTCCATTGGTTTAACTTAGAAGCATCTTGGGCTGAACTTAGTAATAGACTTTATAAGCCCATAATATAATAATATGATTATTTTATTGATGATCCCATATTTATCTTATTTGTATTTTTTTCCTAACTTTTAAAAATTTTGTACTTTAACCCCTTGAGTTTTAAAATTCTTTCAATCTAGTCCTTACATTTATTTATGATTACTTTGAAAATACAAGAGAAATAAAATCAAGAACTTAGGTCCATATATGTATTTATGGCATTTATACCTAAGTGCCGATTTTATTATGCATGCATATTTTTAAAAAAAAAATTCCTTCAAACTTTAACGCATCCGAATAATTCATTATTGTTGGAAATCAAATACACTTAAAGCATACCGAATTTGGTGGGTTCTACACCACACATGTTCTTGAGAACAAATCACATTTTGAAATAATTTTTTACTATAAACCATATTTGAAACTCCTCAAAGTATTTGGATGACCCTATAACAGACAAAAAATTCAATTTCATACTTCAAAATGTGTGTTTATAAGTTACATCCCTCTTCACAAGGGTTATCTATGTTTTTGTCCAACTAAAAAGGTATATATAGCTAGAAATGTTGTTTTTAATGAGGAATATTTTCCATTCTTTGGTGATCCTAACTTTATGTCATTAATCCCATAAAAAATCAGTAAAACTCCAGCTTCAGTCTTACCTTTTTACTTTATGTTCAATTTATTCTTTAACGTACACTAAGATCTCTCAATAGTCAACGAAGACCCCAATATAGCTATTTTAGCAGTATAATATGTAACATACTCACCTGCTAAACAATAATCACTTCAGAATTATACTTCATCTTCATCCTCTCAAACACCAATTTCAACTTTCTCATCTTCACATACACAAAATTCTACACATTCTCTTCAATAGCAAGAGAACCTACGACAACCATGTCATCCAATGATGACAAGGTCCCAAGCATGCATTTTCAAACCCAAGAGTTATGTGGCAGATACCCAAGCCTTATGTCGACATCAGATTACAATGAATACAAAAGAAGCTCTTAAATACATCAAATGAAAAGAAGCAATGTAACAAGAATTTGATGTTTTTATTCAAAACAAGACTTGGGATCTTAAGCCTTACAAGTCATATATGAAAACTATGGGTAGCAAATGAGTTTTTAAGGTTAAACACATTCTTGATGAAAGCAGTTAGAAGTATAAGCAAAAACCAGTAGCTAAGGATTTTCTGTAAACACTAGGGATTGATTTCTCAAAAATATTTAGTATTGTTATCAAGCCTGCAATGATCAATATTATCATGAGTCTTACAGTGCACAACAATTAGAATTTAAAGTAAGTAGATATCAATAATGCAGTCCTAAATGAAGATATCACATAGGTTGTTTACATGAACCAACTTGCTGGTTTTGAAGACTTGAAGCACATTATCATATATGCATACTAAAGAGCGATATATATGGACTCAAACAAGCTCTAACAGCTTAATTTGACAAACTCAAAGCTACTCTACTGAGTTGGGACTTTGTTATCAGACACTTCCCCCTTCTATAAGATTAGCAACACTTGTATTACTTTGTTGCTAATCTATGTAGATGACATTATTGTGACAGAAAGTTTCCTTTAGGAAATTGAAAGACATATCAAGCAACTAAACAAGTCTTTTGCAACAAAAGACCTAGGTGAACTTCATTACTTGCTTGGTTTTGAAATCACAAAAACTTCAAACTCATTGTTCATGTGTCAAAGCAAGTATATGACAGATCTTTTGATCAAAACCAACATGCTAAACTGTAAAAGATTTGCAAAATTGATGGAAACTTCCAAGACAAAACACTTTATAGGTTAATCATACGATATTTGTAGTATGCTACCTTGTTAGGACTTGAACTATCCTTTAACAAGATAAGCCAATACATGAGTGATCCCCTTGACACTCGCTGAAAAGCAAGCGAAAGAATGCTAAGATATCTCAAGTAAACAATTAACTTTGGCTTAATTTTTAGAAAGGGAGACAAGTTGCATCTATTTAGCTTTTCAGACTTAAATTGGGCTAATGACTCTGATGATAGAAGATTAGTGAGCGAATATTGTGTTTTTCTTGGTGAAAATTCGATCTCTTAAAACTCTAAAAAGTAGCAAATTGTTGCTAAATCAAGTGCAAAGTTAGAATACAAAGCCTTGGCTCGTACAAGTGTAGAAATTTGTTGGATAACATCTTTACTAAATGAAATCCAATTTGAAAATAAAGTTCCCTTCATAATTTGGTCAAATAGTTTAAGTGGAGTAACTCAAACTGCAAATTTAGTTTATTATAGAACTAAACATATAAAAATTGATGTACATTTTCTGAGAGATAAGATCTCAAGCAATGAATTAAAAATCAACTATGTCATGCCCGCATTTTCTGACATAATGAATACAATGCAATAATGAGTATTATAATAATGATGATATATATATGGGGCCATAAAACAAAATTTAAATATTTGATTAAGAATAATATAAGCTTATATAAATAATACAAGACATGTTAAGTAAATAATAATAATAATAATAATAATATAAATATATATTAAATAATAAAGAACCAGGCCCAAAATACCAATTTACATTAAACATAAGCATTAAGCCCAAGATAAATAACTAAGCCCAAGCCCAAGTTAAGATATTTGTGTGTTTGAAAGACTAGAGTCTTCTACATTTTACTAGAAAAATCTCATGTAAAGAAGAAAATAAGGAAGAAAACGGGAGAGCAAGGAGAAAACAAGTCAAACCGTGAAAGAAGAAGAAGGAAAGGAAGAGAGAAAGGGCGAAAGGGAGAAGAAAAGAAGAAGAAAGGTGGCTTGATCAAACAAGAGAGAGAGGAAGAGGAAGAAAAGAGAAGGAGAAGAAGAAAGAGGAAAGGAAATTAAGTTTCCAGCAAGGTTGAAGGTAAGCGAATATGTTTGATAATAATTATGAGGTTGATTTTATGTTTGTGTTGTGTATATGTGAAGATACTATGTGTTGTGTGAATTGTTGGCTATAGAAAATGTAGACGGTACATGGTTAGTTGTAAGGCAATGTTTGATGTTGAAATGGTGTTAAATTGGTATGAAATGGTATGTGATATGGTGGATTAATTCCATGAGATGCAGGGCAGTGAATGAAACAAGTATAAGCATGCATATATATGGCAGTGATTGTGTAGAAATTATTGCAAAAATGAGACATATGCATTCAAAGAATGTTGACAACGATTACATGTTAACATGGCTATGTTTTGAAATATGGAAAATGTAGAAAATAAGGTGTTATCATGTAGTGTTGCAGTGGCAGGGTGGTGTTAAAATAGGGTAATGGATTTTTCATGAAAAAAAAGGTGCATTTGGTTGCTGTTAAATTCTGAATAGCAAGTACAAATTTGAAAACAGTATAGGGTTCCGAACCTTCGATTGTAGAACCAAAAAATTTTATAAAAACTAGAGACATAAGGGAATAACTTATTCAAAAATCAGATCGTTTCATGTAGGGATGAATTCCCGGCAAAGGTCGAAAGTTGGTTGTTATGTGCAGTCCCTGCACACTATTGTGTTTACACAACGTGTATTAAATTAGTTATATCTCAAACATCAGAATTCGAAATTAAGATCTATAAAGTACTAAAAAAAATTAAACATAACAAAAAATAACATAGTCAAAAATTAGATTTTTTCATTAAGGAATGAATTTCCAGAAAAATTCGAAAGCCGGCTGCCCTATCATGGAATGTGATTAGAGTAGTACCTGTTCATTTAAGTGTTAGTTGAGCCATAGGATTCCAAATAAATCGTCGTAAAATGTCACGTAAATTAGACTTATATAGGATTAACATATTAAAAATTTAGCTTGGAATTCTATACAAATTGATCCCAGCAAAATTTTGAATTTGACCTATGTGCAATGGAAATTACTTAAAAAATCTGAATGGAAATTTTGAAGTTAACTCGGGAAATTTTAGTTGAACTCTATGGTGATTCAGATCATCTTAGTTCTAGTAGAGTGAAGCATTTATGCATGATATATTTATTTATTTATTTATAAAATATTCATGTTATATTAGAGACTCTAATGAGAATCCGTATACTATAGAACGTCAGCTCGCAAACCCATCGACCCCAATTGAGTTGAACTGGACAAACCATAACTAGTGAGTGAATAATTTACTTTTCTAAAACTTTATTTGAATATACTATTTAAACTACAAGTGTTTAGGAATGACTTTATTTGTTCAATTATGTTGGAAACTTTAATAGTGAAATTGTGAATTTTCATTTATTTCTACATGATTTGGATAGAGTAACTTCTATTATAACTTTGTGAATTTTCTATTCGAATTTTATGTTTTGAAATGTAAATTTTAGAAATGATGTCGAATGGGTTGATAACATCCTGGAATTTTAACTATGTTTTGTTGAATTTATGAATTATGATATTGATATTGAATAAAATTTTATTACATGTATATGAAATTGTGAAAGAAGAAGTTTGTGATTTTATATTTTGATAATGAAACTATTGTGAAGTATGAACTCAAGAAATATACTTAATATGATGTTTCGCCTTCGGGTTAGAGGTCGCTCTACGGGTCTAGAAGTCGCCCTATGGGACTAAAGGTCGCCCTATGGGATCAGAGGTTGCCTTCAGGCCAAAAGTCGCCCTACAGGGCCGGAGGTTGCCCTACGGAGTCAGAAGTCGAATATGATTTTAATTACAGAACACCAGAGATATTTATGTTATGTTTATGATCTTGAATTTTAAAAAATTGAATTTTTATATGAGGAAAATTTGAGCATTATTTTAACCTTAGTTTTCAAATGAATTTACTTGCAGTTAAATCCAGTTTCTTTACCTGATATTATATTTTTCTATTTATAATATCCACTTACTGGGTCTCTAAAGACTTATCCCTTACTTTTCAGATTTTTGCAGGACTTGATCCCTGGTAATCCATTTTAGACCTTTGGAGACATAGACGGAGAAGAAGATACATGCTGCAACCACTAGGGTATCGTGGTCCATCATGTGTATTTTGTACTATGTGTTACAGTCATAGTTATATTTTGGACAGTTTTATACGGGTATATTATGATGTAATAGAGTTTGTAAAATTTACTGGGTATGATGCCCCATTGCATTGTATGTTTGTTATTGGTATCTTTATTCATGCATTTAGAGTATTGTGAAAGGTAGACAGGTTAAGGCTTAGGGCGATAGAGAATTTATATCACTTGTCAGTAACATCTCTGAATTTAGGGAATGTTACAAACTATGTGCCTACATAAAAAATCAAATTGCATATATTCTTACAAAGCCACTTAGTCAATAAACGTTTGAAACTTCCATAAACAAGTTCAAATAAGGAGCTTGAGCTTGAGAGAAGAGTTGAAATTGAAGTAGAAGACAGCCCACAAGTTCCTTCCACACATCTTGTTGACTCCACTGTCTGGCCCATAACATGCCACCATAATCCTTTCTTTGCACTAAGAAAGCCAAAGAGATGAAGACAAATTCAGTTGTACCTGCAGGCAGTACATGTAGCAACGCAGCACATCACAACATTTCAACATTGCAACCTGTCAGCTTTTTCATTATTCTCATTATACAATTGTTTTATGAGCATTCTTTTAGATGTACATTGTTGATAGTATATAATTTTGCATTTAGCTTAGAAAACATGTAGACTGTAATAGTCATTTATTCTTCATACATAAATTCAATACAACAAAAAGCTTTCAAGCCTTTTTGTGTTTTTCCTAACTAGTAGTATATCCATCTATATATCTTCATCGACAATCAACACTAGGAGATATGTCAAAACGAAGATTGACCCTGTTTGCATTCTGAATTTGTGCAAATAGATTCGTACTCGAACTGGTGCTGCTGCCGGTAGGGCCTAGACTCTGGGCTTCATCGCTGCTAATAAAATTAGCATGAATAGTTAATGCAGATGTAACTAATAAAGTCAAGTTTTAATAGCTAGGAATTTCTAAGGGCTTGGCAACATGCTCCAGGCATAGGGCTGTTCAATTGTTCGGCGTTGCTGCTGTGGAGGACATCAATACCAGGATCGAGCTTTGGAAATGGCAGATTTGCGCATATGGGGTAATAATGTTTTGGTAATTCTGTGCAGTTGGTTTTGGTGATCATTAACCCTACTACCAACAAGAGGAGGAGCAATGCTCTACTGAGAAAAAAAAAAATTAGTAAATCTTGTTAAAAATTGGTGTTTTCAAATATTTGTTTTAACTTTAAAAGTAAAGTAGAATTATCATAATTTCAAACTAAGCATAGAGTTAGATTAATAATTTTAAATTGATTTAGCACTCTAAAAAGAGAGAGTATTGTACATAACAGTCTTAATAAAATCATATAACCTCCCCTTTATGTTGTGGAAATTGACTAACTGATAATATGTCAATTGTATAATAGGATGATGTTATTTACATTTTACACCCTAAAAAATACTCATAAAACACCCTATTGCTTATAATACCCATTGTATGAATTTAAAGTATATATTGCCAACTCAATATACCCACTAAAATTCCAAACTTACTCTCAAATAAATCTCGTTTATTTCAAGTTCATCTTTTCTTTTATAACTTATTATGTAATAAGTCTTCTAAAATATTTTTAACAATTTTTTTTTTCTGTACTAAAATGTTTCGACAATTGAATATATTTTTTTCACTATATGAATTATTTTCTCCTCTCAAATTAACTTGTAAGTTCTTTTGACTTTACCTAGAATTTTTTTTTTTTTTCCTATGGTTGTAGTTTACTTTTTTTTTTTTCTTTAAATTCTAATTTAACGTAAGTTGTAACAATAATCTATTTTTTTTTGCTAACGAATACAATAATAAGAAATTTTTATTTAATATCTATGAGGTTGATTTAAACTTCTAAGAATTTCATTAATTTGTAGAAGTATAATATATATTCCAAAGAAATGGATTGTAATTTGTATATAATTTTTTTAAGAATTATTACTTTTGAAAAAAATAATCTTACAATATAAAATTTTATTAAAAGAGTGTTGAAAGTAATTGCAAATGTGTAAATAGCCCACCTACATATAGTATTCTTCTACCTTCGATCATGCAACTTGAAGAATAATAAGTTCTAAAAAACCCTTCCAAATGCTGGTTAAATACTTCAGATGTCTAAAACCAGCAAGATGGAAGCATCCCTGAAGGAAGGAGAGAAAATTTTATTCTCCAATCTGTTCCAAGAAAAAGAAATCGGGAAAAATCATACAAAATTCTTCATAATATATAGATGTTTCATGTACAAACAATCCTAGGAAATTTAATATTATAATGAATAAATAAATATTACGAATGTAAGATAACCAAACCATTTATATCTCCATTTTTCTTTTGGTGCACATGAAATCTTCAATCAATGTGCGATTAACATTGAGTTCTTCTAAGGATGCCTGCAAGATTAATTCATATCACCCTTCTCCTTAAATCCATTAAAAAATATGCACACATTTAACAATAATTTCAACAATTTTTATCCCGGCCAACCCTTATCCAACCGCGTAAAAAAAAAACTACAATCTTGTAAAGTTTCTAAATTACAGAACAAAGAATTCGTTCTATGGGAATGATTAGTTTAATCATGTTAAAAGAAAGTAGGTATTTATGGGAATGATTAGTTTAATCACGCTCAGAATGCGCGGTGGGTGCAACCTGGTTTTCCTAGTTACTAGTATCATGAACCAAAAGCATCTGTGCTAGTGATCAGAACTGGCAGCAGGATCTCCTTCTGAGCCTCGCCGCTTCTTCTTCCCCTCCCCATGCCTTGACCTCCTAGGTGCCTCGTCTTCACTCTCACTCTCGTCATTTCTGAAATTTCCTGAACCATATTGATCTTCCTGGTGAGCCTTTGATCCTTCTTGCTGATATTGCATCTCATCATCTGGTCCTCCGCCTGGACCTCCCATCTCTTGAGCCCTGCCCTGTTCTGATCCTGCACTATATTTGTCATTACGGTCATTATTTGGGGCCCTCTGATCTCTCTTAGAAGCACGACTACTGTTCTGAGATGTTTGCAATGGGGCTGAAAAAGGTGGGGGCACACCAACTGGCCGACCAGCTCGAGGATTTGTAGCTGTAGGCCCCATTCCTCCCATAAAAGGGGGCCGTCCTGGACCCATCATCATCCCAAATCCATTAGGTGGAAACACAGCCCCTGGTTGAGGAGGTCGCCCAGGAAACATCATGCCACCTGGGCCCGTAAAATCACCAGAGAACCTAGGAGCATATGGAGCAAAAGGACGGGGACCCACACCAAAGAGATCTGGCATTGGAAAACCATCCGGTGTGACAGGTGCATATGAAAATCCATCAGCACCCATCATCATAGGGGGAAAACCTCGCATCCCAGGCATAGGTCTAGCCCCACCACGTCCTATTGGCATTTGAGCAGGCCACATCATTCCTCTGCCCCTCCCCCTGCCTTGAGATGCAGTTCCGAAGCTCTCATCTTCCTCTTCACTTTCTTCTTCTTCCTCTTCTTCATTGTCCTCAAACGGAACTATGTCTGGGTTGTCCGCTACATTGTCTGGATTGACTCCCTTTGCCTTCTCCTCTTCTCGTTTTGATTCTGCTGCAAGTGATACTGCCTGTATTCCAGAATAAAGAAGCACAAAATGCAGAATCATTTAGTTCAAACATTAACACATGAAACTGCATTAGCTTTCTTAATCACACTTAAACCAGTTTCAGTAAAGACCTATAGTCTTTTTGGCTTTTGAAAAATGATGAAATGAGAAATTGAATTCGGTTTATCAAATTATGAGAACGTGCTTCATTTCTTATAACAGTATTCTAAAAACAAAAACAAGGAATGGCATGGTAGTTAAAAATTGAAAAAGAAATAACAATTTCCTTTGTAAATCTTTGATATTTGCTTTTTTGAATTTCCTTCCTTTTTTATTTTCACTCTTCAACAATATTTTCCAATACTCACTAAGAAACATGCTTTTGATTGCCTTTTGAAATCAAACAGGATTCAAAAACAGCACCAAACAGTTTTCTTCTATGTCTAAGCCAGCTCTAACAATTTCTACACTATTTCTTGATGTTAAAAAAAATTACCATGAGCTCACTATCTGGTTCGAGATACAGCAAGCCAGCTAACTGCTCACCAATCGAGGGCTCTAACTCCTGACAATCTCTACTAATCTGCAACAACACAGAGTACACAAATAAGAACAAAGAAGTTAATTGGAGTTCATATTAAGATTTGAATACAAACTATAGTATCACATAAAAGAAATACCTTGAGGAACGACAGTCACCACAATGAAAATTAGGAGGCCAAAATTAGACATTACAAACATGGAGACTTCCCTATTTAATCACATAATTTTATATTATTAAGTGCCATTTCATTAAATCCCCCGTTGAATTACACTTAAGCACATAAATCAGATTTTGAACTTAAGATCATGTCTGAGCCCCACACCTCTCATTCAATGGGCAAGATCTAATATCTGATCCAATATTGTCATGCATCTAATGAAATAATGAGTTACCATGCATTAGGACTGACTTTTGTGCCCATACCAGTCCATCACATGAACAACTCTGTTTAAGTAACTTTGCAGATGACAATGGTACATTAACGATTTATGATCCCTACAGAAGGCAAAGCAACCAAGCCTAAACAATCTCTGGTCCAGCCAATAATAATAAAAATCAAGCTCAGTCAAGCCAACCAAACAAGTCCCAGCCCAATAGTGCGGTTATTTAGTATTCAGTGCAAATTTGTTCAGTTATATCAATTTCCACATGTAAGTATGGTGCTTAAACAAAATCAGTCCTTTTCTTATTATCTTTGGAAAGCGAGTGCAGATATAAGATTGTGATGGAGTGAAGCAAATAAACTAAAGCCTCTTTTTTGGCTGGCCAAGGCAACTATCCTTTAAACCTTGTCTCCCTCCAACCCAGCTCATGGCTGTAGGTTCAACATTGTCGTTCCTGGCCATGTCAAGTGGCAACCAAGCATGTTCTACAAATCACCAGTTATGAGGTTGCTTCAAGACAATTTATCCCTAAATGAGATTTCATTCTCAATTCTTTTTCTTTTTTCTTTTTTGTGCAGCTCTATAGATACTAACTTAAATTAATGTTTAGTACAATTAGTTAGTATATTGGCAAAGGCTTAGTCATTTATATTGCTAAAACAGTATTTTAGAGGTAGAAACGATTATTTAAATACAAATACAAATACAAGTTTGCAAGGTATTTCATTCAAGCCAGGAAATTTCAGCAAGCCTAAATATGAATTTCATTTACTCGCCCATGGGTCCGGCACTCCAATTCAATTAACTCTTGTAAAGTATTTCTCAACTTATAAAATTACATGGAAAAAGAAGAGATGGAAAAAGGGAAGAAAATAAATTATCAGAGTAGAAACTTCAAAATAATCTTATGTCTGAACACACAAATCAGCCTAGGTTCAACTAAAGTACCTTCACTGGTAAGTTCTCATTGTATGGGTTCCTCAGATGACGAGTTTTGTGGAAGGACAATTCACATAACTGCAAACAAGAGATTATAATTTGTCATCATAATAGATATAATCGTCAATGAATGTAAAAAAATTTATATATGTAGCAAATACGGACCCTGTTTAATTTGTGCCATAGAATTTGGACAGCCAGCTTATATTTTGTATAGGTACAGAATCTACAGTAAAATCCATCACTTTGAATGCAAGAATCAGAGAATGGTCACCACCATCAAAAAGATTTAAATTGAAGGCAGTTCATAATTTGTATTAGTTCCATCCCATCCTTTCTTAACTTTATCTATTCTTATGCCCCATAATGAGAAGACTGGTTTGTCAATTAGAGACCATACAAAACACAACTAGGGCCATTCAATGCCAATGGGCAACAATTAGGTCCTCGTAATTTACATTCCCTTTTTATCCATCCATATGCTTATTCTATTTTTACCTATTCTTACTTGGTCATTGGCCATCTCTAAAACAAAACCTCAGAGTTTACAAATCAACATTGATCTGTGAATGAGAATAAAACGAACTTAACACGATTTTACTAAAACCGAAAATAATACTGATAACTTTATCTTTTTTTCACTTCCTCTCTGCTTTTCATATTGGCATTTGACACCGCTGGCAATATTCAGAAGAGTGTGCACAACATTTTTATCACTCATGGTAGGATTTGTAATCATTTGCAGCAAAAGGATTCTTATAGTCAAGATAAATAAAATGCCTAACGAAAGCACAGAAATTTTTCTTAAAAGAAAAATTATTCACAGAAAAAGAGGGAAAATGTACCTTCAACCATTTAACTGAGAAATTCCTCCCGTAATGTGCAGTTCCATGAGCATATTTCCAGTTGCCCCCAACCACAGACCCACCAATTTTCGATGTCATCTTGGCACAACCCTAAAAGACCAACAGTTATTTCACATTTAACACCTCAGAAAAAGCAAAAAACGTTCTTGACCACAAAAGAAAAAACTTATATAGGATACCAAACTCTAAATTACCTGGAAATTCCGAGTCCGGTTGACTGAGAAGATCAAAATCACATTTTCAGCAGAGTCAAAAGCTTCATTTAGTTTGGCTTCATTGTTCCTTTGAGTTGCCCATACTCCTTGTTGTACAGATAATTCCAGATTTTCACGGTTGCAGCTTTTAACAATAAAATACCTATGGTTCAATGTAGTGAAATAAAATAAGTATATATATCCAAATTCATTTGAACAGTCCAACCCAACTGATGAAAATCACTAAAACTGGAAGCAAATAAAATATTACATATGAACAGTTTAGGAGGTTATTAGGTAGAAGGATAATAGACAACATATACATAAAAAAATAAATAAATAAAATCTCTGACTACAAGATAGCATAACTATAGCCATACAAAGCAATGCCTTCATGCAGCTTGACTTGACATCCAATTGCTAAAACAACCGTCCGCATACAATACGGCTTCAATTATTAACGCACAAAGCGTATAGACTCCCAACAAACATGGTTGAATGCATAATTGAATACAGTACCACATAAGGCTATATGCTTTCAAAACAGTATCTAGATGATTAATTAGACTAAAGACAAATCCAAAATTTTGGTAACAAAAAGCATTGACTGTAATGGAACTTTAAGGACTTAAACCCCATATATTTAGGAAGTACAACTGAAAAAATTAATAAGCACACTAATAGACATATGATTTGATGCATCACACAAGAATCTTGTCTCATGGTTCTACAGCTTACTCAATCGGAATATACCCTGCAATCTTTACTTCCGTGGCCACACCAATAACTCCATCTATCTTGATACTATCATCCAAGCACAAGGTTAACTGATTTTCAGAATTACTTGTAAGTAAACAAATCAATCTAACAAACAAATGTAAACTCAGTCACTCTAACAACCAATGTTGAGCAGTGCCAAGATTGGCTCTAACCAATGAGGAATAAATCAGTCATTGCAAAAAACTTTGACATGGTTATACACAATATTAAGCAAGAAACAGAGTAAATCAAGATAGCTTTAATTTGAATTGTAGACCTACTCCATATCTGAAAATACCCACATTGATAGAACTCCAGAGATCCCTAAACTTCTCCTCTCTCTATTGCTTCCTTATATCAGAGTGTCCCTGCTATGTTTCATTCTATCAAGTCTTTCATGTCCACAAATTCCACATTACTTATCCTTCAGCGCAATCTCTCTTTTATACCAATTTTCAGAGGCCAAAGGCCAAGCTAATCTACCTATGCAACACTCATCCATCCCTCACTTGAATATCTAAGACAACCCACCACATACATACATACATACATATGTATATATATATATAAAGATTAAAGGATAATACACACAAGAGAAACTAAGTAAAAGCTTTTGAGTACTAGATTCAAAAGATTGAACCTATTTATAGAAGCTGTCCAACAGCATTTGGTACTGTTGATGGCCCTAGTATTCCATGCATCTAATTTTACTGGATAGTATCCAGTTGAACCAGCTCTTACACTAAATATTTCATAATTTTTGGCTTGCTCCATCATAAAGTTTCAGCAGACATCCTCCAACTCCTCCCTCCAAATATCCTCCAGTCCTAAGTCAAGGCAACAAACCTCCCCACCCATATGATTAGTTTCTCACTTAAGGTCTGTTAGTATTCTGCTAAAATCGAAATCCTTAGTTCCCTGCTAAACAAGAAGGTATCACCAATGTTTAACCATTTCTGAGAGACCGAGAGAGGGCTCGTCTCTTTCTCCACAAAATTGGCGCATTTGCTCAGTATGTATATCTTTTAGAAAACATGTAAACATAAGGCAACACTTAAACAAAACTTATTAACCACAAAAATCAAGACATAAGCTAATGCAAGATCACTGTAGAAATAAGTAAATGAATTAAATAAATAAGAAATTTGTAATGCTAATTATTAGAAGATTACTACAGATAAACACAAACAAAAGTGAAGAAAGGAAGAGGGAGAGTATAAAGCAGTGAATACCATCATTGCTGTGTAAAATTAAAAAGCAGCATTACATGATTATAGGCTGATAATAAAACATCCTTCTCAAAAACCACCGTTGATTGTATACATAAGTGTGAGGAAAAAAGTGGCTGTTTGGATGTGTTTTCAGAAACAATTTTCCATTTTAAAAAACGACAATCTGTTGAAAACATATTAGGTTAAGTATTTTCCAAATTGTTTTTGAAAATAGAAAACATAGTTTTCAAAATTATAATTAAAACGTTAAAAACAACAATTTATTCTTTCAATTATTTCCAAGGATGTGTTTTCAGAACAAACTACAACTTTTCCCTTAAAATAACTATTTTACTCATTTTCAAAAACAATACCAAACATGTTCTTCCTGTTTTCAATTTTAGAAAACTATTCTGATCAACACAACCAAAACCGTTTTCCGATTTTATAAACATCATTTTAAAACAATACTTCTAAGTTTTGCTATATATTTTTTACTGCAGGAAGGGGAATACAGCAGAAAATGACCCTCCTCTGCTCAGTCCTTAGAGAATCACATAATCATAAACTGAACACAAAAAAGGCATAATTGTTCACTTTCATATTAGATGCCCTATCGGTACAAAAAATATAACACCATGCATAAGAAAGAGAAACTTACATATTTGTTTAAATTAAGAATGCATAGCATAAAATGCATAACAAAACTTCATTACTATCAAATCTTATTCCTTTTTGCTATAGTATAAAGTTTATATAGTTCAAAGTAGAGAGATAAAATTAATTGTCAACCTGTAGGAGGCTAATTACAGCTTATAGCTAGTGTTGGAACTCATTTGGGTGATTTCAGTTGAATTATGGACTTCTCATAACAATGTCCGAATAAAATACAAAGATTGATTTACATCACCCAGTTATAAACCTCAGAACTCTGAACACACCTAGATATTCCTGGAGGCAAGGGTGTAGCTCTGTTCGCCTGATTAGGTACGCCATTTGGAAGGTTTAACATCTGCGTCTGGGCACCCTGTTGTTGGGGTTGTTGAACCTGCTGCTGCTGCTGCTGTTGCTGATGAACATTAGCTGATTCTGTTGTTGAAGGTTTTCCAGCCACGCCATGATTTACAGCATTGGGACCTTGAGAAATCTGAGATTTTTCAGTTTGTTGGGAGAAAGCACCCCGTTGTTGAAAAAATTTATTAGAGGGGCCATGATTGTATGAACTTATTTGCTGAATCTTCTGAAGCACTTCTTCCACGGAAGGTGGTGGTCCAGGTAACTTTACATGTCTATAACGGCAGTCAGGACCATTTGGACAAAAACCCAGTTTGTACCTGCAACAGAGAATTTTCTCAGCTCAAAAAGAAAAAGAAACAATTTTTTTTGTTAAAAAGAAAAGAAAAGGCAAAGGCACAAATTTAAGGCTCTTATTTCCATAATTTTGCTATCCATTTCACCACCTTCAAAACTAAAAGTCATCTTAATACAAAATGAAATTTTGGAGAAATATCTATCTATGCATTAGCAAAAAACAATCTTTAACGAATAGTCCTAGGAAAAAAAAGGAAAAAAACTGTGAAGCAGCCTATGCAATCAGTCTCATTGTCAGATATTCATTCAAGTCAATTCAGATGCTAACTCATTATCATAATGCTAAACACTAACCTATATTACACTTGAACCTAGCTCCCTTAAGAAGAACATGAACATAAACCCCAAAAAGCTCATTAATTACTCCATTTCCATATCACTGATCTACCAACAAATGTAGTTTCATCATCGAAAACAATCCCATCAATTACCAATCAAAATGAAAAACTAAAATCATCCTGAAACAAACACAGCATGCCAAAAATTAAGTGAACTAGTGAAATTCAACGCAATAACCGTGCCCTGCAGTCATCAATAACAAGGAAAACAAAGACAGCACACTCAAGCTAAAGCCAAGATAAAATCAGAAAATCATTTTTTTCTCAAGAGAAACTTAAAAAAGAAAAAATGAATGCATAATAAAAATTCATAAATTGACTAATACTCCAACAGTAATTCAACAAAAGGGGAATTCATACATGTTACACTCCTTGATATCCTCATTCGTGTGCTTATACACACAATCCTGTTCCCGGCACTCCCCAAACATTCTAAAAAACCGACAAACCGGCATTCTAGACTTGTCATACTGATGAAGAAAACCACAGGCATCACCCTTCATACAAAGACTACGCAGCCAGTGCCGGCACACAGTCTGTCGAAAGCTCCTCCGACCCGAATGGTTAGCCCCTGGAGCAGCAGGGTCGGCGGCCACCCCAACAGCAGAAGGGGCGGCGGAGTTGACGTTAGCCGCGGCAGCAGCGGAGGAGTCCGATTGGATGACAGGGTTGGAGGCGGTGGGGATGGCAGGACCCGCGTCTAGGCCACCCTCGAAGTCGAAGCTGAGAACTCCTTCCGAGTCCTCCATTGATGCGTTTAACTAATTAATTGTTTGGGAAATTCGTTGTTTGGTGTATAATTAGGGTTTCTTGAAGACGATGTAAAAATGACGATGAGAATTAAAGAGGTGGAAAGGAAAGGTTTTGAGGGAGGGTTTTGAGGGAGGGTTTTGAGGGATTTGAGAAAAGGTAATGAAGGGTTTTGGACAATTTAGCGAATCAAGCTCTTAATGCCATGAAAATTGACGACGGAGCAATTAGATTAACTGCAATAATTTGTGATAGTGGCGGGTAAAGAAGGAAAAAAAAAAATTACTAATTTTAATACCATTTATATTTTACAATAGTAACTTTAGATTTTTACAATAAATAACGTTTTTATTATGTAATAAATAAGTCATTTATTTAATTTTTATATTTTTATGAAAATCACTTTAATAATTTTATACTCAAATAATTAATGAAATTTTATTAAACTATATTTTATATATTAAAAATTAATAAAATTTTAATGAGGGTAATTCTTAGATTTAACCGAACATAGCAAAGAAAAGAATGGTTAAAATTTTATAAGATGGAGAGTATTTCGTTAAGTTTTTTTTATTTAAATTAATATTATAAATAAATTTTCATCAAATTATTGTACTTTAAAATTATATTTATTGTATATTATTGTTCTTGTTTACATCTAATCGAATTATTAATGCCATTATAATTATTTTTTAAGATCTCAAATATATTTAAAAATAAATAAAATAAAACACATAATCAATCAAATTAAAAATAAAAAATAAAAAAATTTAACCTAAAACTTGTGATAATCTCAACTAGCCATTGTATTGTAGCCAAATTTATTTATTTTTGCAATACTATGACAAGTCTCATATATCAAGCTTGCTCAACATTCTTCAAAAATTTTGTTTTCATCTTCTTCAGATTAATCAGAGCATCTTGTACATTCATTCTCTCCTCTGGAATTTCTGCAGAGCATTGCAAAGCCAAACCCAAAATGCATGTTATGCAATTCTTCTTAGCCGCAAAGAAAGCTTCTTTTCTGCTCAGCAAATTGGCTTTTCCTTGTGTGAATGTTTCCATTAGTAAAATGCCAAAACTGTACACATCTCCACTTGTAGATACAATTCCTTCTGATCCATACTCTGCTTTCGAAGTTTAATCGTCATGAAAAGTAGTAAGAAATGATATTGCAAGATGGTGCAAAATACAGATTATGCTTAGAACTTGATCTTTTATTTAGTGACTAATGTTTGTTGTGTGCTTAGATGCGTATTAGAATTATAATTTGATCCGGATAATTTTATCGATTTTTCTTTAAAGTTTGGCTATAATATAGAAATGTCTAGTTTTTTTTTTCTGATTTTCATGATTATAATCGAGATATAAAAAAATAAGTTGGTTTTAAATTTATTAAGATTGATTGATAGCATCACTTAATAGATTACTCCTTGGAATTGTTAGCAAGTAAATATACGACTGGTGCCATGTAACCAATAGTTGCCGGAGTCATGGTTTGTGTGAAAGAATCAAGTCCATTTAAGAGTTTAGCAATGCCAAAATCACCCAAATGTGCAACCATATCATCATCTAATAGAACATTGCCGGGCTTTAGATCACAACGGATTATTGGTTTTGAAGAGCCGTGATGAAGATATTCCAAGGCAGAAGCAGCATCTACCATAATATCCAGCCTCTGTTGGATATTCAGAAAGTAGTAGTGTGAATACAACCATTTCTCCAGGCTTCCTTGAGGCATATACGGCAGTATTATAGCCTTGAAACCAATATTACTGCAACTGCTAATGACTTTAACGAGATTTCGATGGCGAATACTACGGATAACGTCACATTCAGCATCAAAACTTTCATGTGCTCCATCTCGCTGCAAATTGAATATCTTTATTGCAACATTCATCCCATCAGTAAGTGTAGCTTTGTATACTGAAACAAAACTCCCTGTACCTATCAAGTTGATTTCACTAAATCCATCTGTCAATTGTTCAAGCTCTTGATATGAAATCCTTCTCCATGTTGCCAGATTCAACAAATTGTTCTCCGTTAGCATACTCTTGTTCCACCTACCGTGTCTTATGAGGACGATAATGAGAACCAATACCACTAATGTTGTTGCGATAGCTGGTAATATGTATCTCAATACAATCACAGAGGCTTTGGATTTGGATCGTTGGATGGAGCTAATTTCACAGGGTGGGACTTGTAGTCGAGGTGAACCACAGAGTGCACGATTCTGCATAAAAGATTCAGCAGAGAGATTTACAAAAGGTCCTCCACTAAGGAATTTCTCCATCTAATTCATTGAAAGAAACGTTAAAATAGTTAAGATGAGAAAGTTCTTCCAAGGACTTAGGAATCTCTCCGGAAAGATTGTTACCGGAAAGATCCAAACTCTCTAAGCCGGCCAAGCCGCCAAATGATTCTGGGATAGGGCCTTGGAATTCATTTCTTGCTAAGGAGAGATAAATGAGATCTCTATGACCCCGCATGCTACTCGATAAGAATGGCAATTTTGTCTGCAAATATGCTCCTATTTGTTCTTTATGATATGGGTTTAGTATGCATTTTAGCGAATTTAGGAAGAATTTAGTAAATAAATTTAAAACTCGCAATGAGTTTAGAACGGATATGAGTACAGACAAATATTCACGGGTATATTTGCAGATATTTTTTTTTTAAAACTACTAAAACGACGTTGTTTTAATATTAATATCTTTTTTTTTTTTTTACATCTATTTGTTTATATTTGTCTATTATATTATCTTATTGTCAATTATTTTTTAAATATTTTTATTCTACAACAATCATTTTATGCAATACATATTTATTTATTTTTTCTAATTATTAAATTTTATATATATATATATAAACTTTTAAATTAAATTATTTAATTTAAGTTAGATATATTAATTTTGAACTATTGATACATATTATTATTCCAAAATTAATATTTTCAACTTTTTATTTATTTATTATTACTAATTCATTAATTTCTCTAATTTTATGTGAGTAATGTATTTTATTTTAAATTAATTCTGAAAATTTTATTAAAAATTTGTTAAAAATTTACGGATATCCGCACAAATTTGGTAAATGTTAAATAACTGTTTAAACGAGTTTAGTAAATATTAAATACTCATTTAGGTGAGTTTAGTAATAAATTATCAAATTTACTATGAGTTTCGTAATTTAGTACAGATATGATATTGAATTTTTTTTGTAAATGCAGATACGAATTTGAGGATATCTATCCCAAACTCAATCCGTTATCATCCCTACCACTCGGTGTATGACCTCATAGCTGATTCCCTGATAAATTTAATCTTATCAGGACTTCTAAATTTCCAATATCTAGTGGTACGAGATGTCTACTACTAGGACGTATCTACGGCTCCAAAAGCTTGGAGGTATGCTGGAATTGAACTTTTTAGAGCCTAAGTAGAGATGTCTTAGAGAATTTAGAGTAGCAAAGCAAGTGGGGATCGCTCCTCGAAGCTCATTACTATTTAGTTTTATCATATTTAACCTCGCCAATTGACATAGATCATATGGAATGAATCCTTGTAACTTATTGTAAGAGAGATTCAATCCTTGGAGCTTCTGCAATTTTCCTAATGTTGTTGGAATAATGCTAGCTAATTCATTCTTAAAAAGGCTCAAAACTATCATGTTGCTAAAGTTACCGATTTCAACAGGAATTCCACCCCTAAGTTCACACAAACCTGAATAGAAGTATTCGAGAGATTTAGAGAGATTTCCAATGGAAGTCGGAAGAACGCTTTTCAATGGATTGGTTTGTATGGCTAGATATCTCAAGCATAGAAGTGATTCCCATGAAGTTCAATGACTTCTATGCTTGAGAGATTGAAGATCACAGATGGTACGATACCAGTTAAATTGTTGCCACCAATATTCTAAAACTTCAGACTGTAGAATTGGCCAATTCCATGCGGTATTTGCCCTGCCATAATAAAGCAAATTCCATTCAACCTCAGAACTCTCAAGTTGTATGAAAGTTAATGATTTCAAAATTGGAATAGAGAATAAAAACTGTAGTATTGTAACAGATTTTGTCTGCAATACTGTTGTGACATGATTTCTGAAGCAAAGGTGGATAGTTTGGTAGTACCTGTCAAGTGATTTTCACCCAGATTTAAATAATTGAGCCGGGTACAGTTTTCGATATTCTTCGGAATCTTGCCTGTAATCTTATTGTTGTAGAAAGTAAGCTTTTCAAGTGACGGAAGAAGGCGGCACAAATTAACAGGGAGACTTCCGGATAAGCTGTTGTTGACAAGAACAATCGATTTCAAAGAGGAAATGTCGAAAATGGTAGGTGGAAATACACCTGCGTATCCAGATTGCTTAAAGCTAAATCACAAAGATGCTGCAAAGAAGCTAGCAAAATAACAAGCTTGAATTCTACCTTCAAATTGTTGTCATCAAGAAATAATTCCATAAGCTCGGTTAAGTTTCCAATGTTCTGTGTATTCTTCCTGTGATTTCGTTAAAAGTAAATGACAATCTCTTAAGCTTTCTGCAATCACCTAAGCTTGAAGGAAGCTGACCAGAAATCTCGTTTGAGGAAACATCAAGCAATTCAAGTTCTGCAAGACTAACAAATATCATCAAGGAGACTTCCGGATATGCTGTTAGATGAAAAATCAATGAATTTCAATCGCCGCAGCTGCCACAGCTCCTTAGGAAGACTGCCATGGAATTCGTTGCCATTGACGTTAAGAGAAACTAGAAATGACAGATTTCCCACGTGTGGAGCTATGGTACCGCCAAAACCCATGTTCGGAAGACTCAGGGCGGTGACTCTGCCGTGACGGCGGCCGCAAGTGACGCCGAACCAGTTGCATATTGAGTCTGAGGTATTGGTAGTTGACCAGTTATGGGAAAAGAAATTGTAGGGGTCAAAATTTATGTGAGCTTTGAGTTGCAGAAGAGCTGCTTGATCAGTGGTGACGTTGGAGACAGCCATGGCTAACTTAGCCATGAAAAGAAGAAAAAATATTGCCTTCATTACATCGGGAAAACTTAATTTCGCCATGAAAATTGGTTGATAGTGAAATATTGGAGGGAAATCAGAGCTTGATGTTATAGAGGAAGCGTGCTTAAGCTTAACGACGGTTATCGGTTAAAGGCGCGTATAAAACGGTGTCCTTAGTCCATCCAGCGGTAGCGAGCTCTCTTGATAGGACAGGACCAGACCGCCATATCACATCATAGTATGTCTCGTTCCTTCTCTTTCTCGCTCGATTTCCCGGTTAGTAAGGCCAGAGGGCAAGACAAGACTGGACTGAGCGGGCAGTTTTAAGACACTATTACCACATTATCATTGATCGGGGTGGTTGAAAATATACAAGACGATGTGAGAGCTCGTATATATAACTTTTAAATTTTTAAATAATATTCATTTTATTTTTATTAACAACCAATTCTAAATTTATTAAAAAATCAAATAAAGCCGATGATCAATGCAAATAACCCAATTTTAAAAAATATCTATAAAAAAATTCAAGAATTATTTTCTCTTTTCTATTTTAAATATTGACGAAATTAATATATTTTTAAATTTCTCTTTCAACATTTTTTAAAACTTTAATATTGATTATAAATTATTAATAAAATTAACTAACTCTTCATATACAAATTTATTCGTACAAACTAATATGATTGTATTTTATTGTTGTGACGTATTTTATATTTTTATAAAAATAAAAATAAATAAATTATTTAAAATAATAATAATAATATAATCTTATCAATTTGAATAAATAGAATTTATATCTAGTATTATTATTTATTTTTATTGAAAAAAAATATTAATGATAAAAAAAAATTAAATCGAAAGTATCTAAATTTGTCTATATTTTTAGTTAAATTTAGTTATAAAAAGTTGTTGCAAAATATTTGAAGTTTGTTAAGCCTTACAAATTAAATTACAATTAAATGAATTTTTAAATAAAAGTGTCAAACTAAATTACAACAATTAAGCCAATAACTTTAAGTTAATGGATAGATTTAGTGTTTGACTTAGAATTAGTCGCCAGAAAGAAATTTGCAATTCATTTTGAAACAAGAGCACAAGTGTGAAGAGGAGGATGCATTGTACTCAATCATGGTGATACTTTCAACTTCTTCGTTCATAAGTTTTACTTTTCTTATCTTTCACAAAATTTTCGGTCGTTGTTGTAATTAAAAAATATGCAAAAAGTTTGTTTGTGCAAAGCATAGGCTAAAGACAAGAAAGACAATATCTGAGAAAAAATTATCACTGAATGATAAAATTCTTTGCAAGCCACCAAATATCTGAATCCAGTGATAGTTAATTATGTAAACTGTCCATATAATTAATAATAATAATAATTTAAGGTAACGGGAAGAATTAGTAATGTGTTTTAATATTTTTAATACTTTTACTTCCAAATATCTAATAAATAATTATTTTGTTAAATTCATTTTGTTTTAATTGTATTATTTTATTTGATTGTTAATTTTTGAAATGACTACAATTACTTTAATAGATACATTTTTTAAATTAAGTAATAAAAATAATGAAATATTTTAAAAAAAAATATATTATAAGAAATATTTTGGACAACCTAACATTCTACTAAAGTACTCTGTAAACATAAAATAACGTGTCTAAAATTTGTTTAGTGTAGCTTTTTGTAATACATCATTCACAAATATGAGCTTTTGAAAAAAAAAAATATTATTAATTATTTGATTATCAAAAATAATTTATAGTAAAAATTGTATTACTACCTTAAAACACAAGTTTTTTTTTCCTTTTTAGAAAAATAAAAATTTTAAAATAAAATAAAAATATTTTAAACAATTAAACCTCTTTAAAAAAATTTCAAAAATCTCAACCATCAGAAGTCCAAAATTTTGACTTTTTCCGTATTGACCAAAACATCAAATTAAAAAGAGCTATTGGCATTAAAAAAAAAAAAAAAATCCTTTTCGTCGGTAAAGAAGACCGCTAATCTTCCACGGACTCTTCTCTTCTCCAACAATAACCAAACATTCGTTTTGGTTATGCAAAGTCGTCTATAATTCTTTCATTTCCTTGTTAACAAATGAACTCTTAACCTAAAATAAAAAAAAACACAGTTGAACCCTAAAATCAAGCTCTCCAGCTTATAAACTTGAACTGATGCACAAACTATTATGTTTAGATTATCTAACAAACAGTCCGTGATGTTACCAATGAATGATTTGTCAATTACACAAGTTGCTACCTGATGTTCCCTAGAGTTACAACACTGGTGAGCAAATATAATCCAAAGTTTCTGAGAAAATCTGACTCAAAAGACACTGGCAATGATGTTCATCCAATATACAATAGTTTAAAACCGATTTGTATGATGTTATGAGGCACAAGTTGATAAAATATAGTTTATTGTTATTGAAAGAAGATTATCAAAATAAATATCCAAGAATAAAAGGCAATCCATCTTCTACCAATCTACACCCAGTTCTCTTGAATGAAAGAGTTTGTCGATGTACAGAATAACCGGTGCAGAGGCAGTAACGTAATTCTGCATTTGAATCCTTGCAGAAGTCTCTGAAAGAAACCAGAAGGAAAAATATATAACTTTAACACAATTTGTAATAATTAGAACACACACCCACATGCCCCTTTTTCACCTTTTCTTTATATTTTTCTTAAAATTTCATTTTTTCTTCTTTAAAAAAGGCAACAATGATTTGAGTCAAACTCGGTTAGCCTTTTGGAAAATTGAGAGCTAATGACAACCAAACAAAGCATTTAGACATCGCCAGATCCCAAATTGAACCTTCAAACTGACGTGTTTACTGCAGACCTGGCTCAATACTGAAATATCAATCATGGACCTTAACAGTTCCACATCAACAGTACACCTAAATGAGCAATTTCTCAGTAAAGATAAAACCCAAACCCTTCAAAGGTCAAAATAGTCAGGCAGGTTTTAGCCCGAACCCATCACTTCCTGTCTTTAGGTTCTTCGAACTCTCAGTTTTTCTCTCATCAGAATACCCTAAGAGAAATAATGTGATGCTCCTTACACAGAGATCTATACAAAAATGGTAATTCAAGACCCAAGATCCTATACTTCGGGCAACATCAACTAATTAAAAACTCCAACCAGAGAATAATACAATATGTTTGGCACATAATTGGGTTGAACTCAATACCATAACAATAAAATCTTGGTTTGAGTTTCAAATAGCATCCCAATTTGAGCAATTGAAGGGGAAACAAGTAGAATTTTTTAGAGAACAAAGTCAATAAAAATGGTAACACTCAAACTCTATGCCACGAAGGTCAAAATCTGTTTCCACGAACATGTAATATTCTTCTACTCCTTTCTTGCCAAATAATCCAAAAGATTGCTAACTAACAATTTAAAAGACTGATATATTTAATTATTGATGGTAACTCCACAAAATTGATGGAACAGATTATTTCACAAGTTTTTTGACAGAAAATTTACGACAATGAAGGAAATAGAAGAAAAGAATTGACAAGAAGAAAGGGAGAGAAAAAGTGTGTTACACAAGTAACAGTTTGGATTTATCCAAAATTCTTATAGACTTATTCTATAATTTGCACCTTAAATAAGGCTTTCAGGGACAGATTATTGTAAATACAGGATATGAGAGTTTTTTAAACCTAGATAGTCTGTAACCCTCTCTCTATTTTCCTTTCTTATTTCCAAATAAAAGGTTAAAATCATTGAATATATAATTATTCAACAAGAAAGAAGAAGAAAAGAAAAGAAAAGAGCATAATCATATTAGATAGCAGAAACATGCAGATTATAGGGAAACTCTCACCATCTTCATTAAGCTTTTTCAACAGTTGCGCCCTCGTTGGAAGGGCATACATCCCTGCAGCAACAGCTTTTCTTATAGCCCAGCCATGATGAGGAGCAAATACTTGTGTATAAGCCTTCGAAGCTGGATCCTTTAAGGAACTTCCCCTGCCGTAAGGATATTAAAAAAAATAAGGTTAACTTATCATACACAATTTTAACCACCTTATACTGATTTCACATCAGTTACAATATGGTTAAATTTCTAACTAAATAAATGCTTGATTTTTGGCTTCAACAGAGATATCAAGTATTAACATCCCGAAAGTTTAATAAGAGTTTATTTGGTTATTAAATTGCTCATGGAACAAATAAGATTTTAAAGGTTAAAACATCTAGTAAAATAACATTTGAAGGCATGTCAAATATTCAACTCCTTTATTGTGTTTAATTTACAAGATATATAAACAAGATTCTTCATGCATAGGAGAAATGCTCGCCTTCAATGTGTTCCAATTAACTGCAATGCAATCAGAACCATTCTAGGCATATCACATAGCACATTTAAGTTTATATCAAAAGTGAATTCACTTGAATCAGAAGTGTCCTTTGAAATTAGAGTCTAAAACAGAAGTGCCTTTCAAATCACTCAGTCTGGGCTGAACCAGAAAAGAAATGCTCTTTCTGGGAGAAAGAAACAACACAATAAAATCTCCACCTCGCTGTAGAACAATGACATATTAGTATGACCCGAATGGTATGACCCAATCCCTCTTGTATTTATCTTCACACTTGGGATCGAGGCTCCAACATACTTGAGTTTGTGAGCGCTGTGAAGCTGCTATAATGGCAACCGTGGCCTTTTTCCCAGATATCTAATCCTAACCTCCTTTACTAGATATTCATACCTCAGATTTTCTCAGTCAAGAGATTATGAGTATAGATTTTTAAAGAAAATGAAGAAGATGCTTGACCCAAGCATCTAGAATGCTTTTGGAAGCAGAGATATTCACTGCATTTCTTATTAGGTAGCCTTTTCTGCATTCAAAATTGGAAGACCTTTTTACTCCAGTCCAAATTCTATTTTTCTGAAAAAAATCTCATTTGATTAAATTATCCTAGTGCCAACATAGATCTTTCAGGTCCACAAACAGTGCATATTTCTTATTCTTCCTTTTTCTCTCCATTTTTCCTTGGAGTGAATGTGGAGATTTTACCATATCAAAATTTATCATCACCCATTCTAGCTGATTCTAAATTTAGACAATTACATTAATGGCACCATAGTTTAGTAGATAAATCCTTGTTTTTTTTCTTTTTATGAGTTAACAGCTACAAATGAAGCTTAAAGGTCATTTACAACAGAAATTCGAATTGAGTAATATGAATGATGAATTGATCTTGTCAGGAGTTAGCTAAGTTACCATTGCTCATAACAACTCAAGCCAATATATGCCTCTGACTCTACCAAATATAAACTAAAACAAACTGAGGTGTGTAATCAAAGAATGCTAAAATTAAAGTCAAATAAATTAAAATAAAACATCAAGAAAACAATTTGATGTTGATAGACATACTCCGTAGCTAGAATTTGTTCGAAAAGAACTCGAACCATGTCGATCCCACGCTTCACTCTCAAAAGGTTTCTAGTGTGACTACCAGCTTTCCTAACACAGTTGCTTTCTACATCTCGATCAAGTATAACTTGCAAGGTTGAAATAGACTTCGATGCCTCTGCAAGATCATTAACCTGTTATCATTGATCACTCTTATCAATCAAAACACTCAAACAAAAACAATTGCACTTGCAATTCATTTGTTTCTTTTTTTACTAATATATTTATTCATTCATTCATTCACTTTTTTTTTTCTTTTTGCAAGTAATAAGAGTAGCTATTCATAATAATACATTCAATGAGTCGACTCGTCAATTACTAGCCGGGAAAATAAAATTAAGAAAAAAAATCTAGTTTCCTGAAGAATGATATTGGAGAATAACCAATTTAAATAGCATAAATATACTAAGAATAGTTCAAAATTTTATGTAAAATCTAAATTATCAAGTTCAAAATAGGGGAAAAGAAATTCAATTGAATTAGCTTTATTAAACTAAGAAGAAGAGTAATATTTTCACAGATAATGTAAAAATCTAGGGTTTCATTTACCTTGGCAACATAATCCATCTCAGCGAACTTGAAGGCGATGCCTAAGCAACCAAACAGAGGCGAGACGAAAGAGCACGCCCGAGAGAACGGCGCCACCTCGACATCGGCGGACTGTGAATTGATGATCGCCGCCAGTTCTTTGAAGGCCTCCGAGATTTTTCTCAGTGGTTTATCGTTCTCTAATTCTGCCATTGTTGAATAAGATCTCTCTCTTCTTCGGTTCCTCTTTTCTTTTCTCGTGTTCAATTTGTTCAATTTTATTTTTAGAGGCCGAGAATGTTCCTTGCTGCCCTTTGACGCAACAAAACAAATGCTTTTCTTTGACCTAATTTCAGTTTGGTCCCTCAATTTTACAACTATTTTTAGGTTCACAAATGAACTTGAAAATCGAAAACAAAAATACACATCAAAAATTGAATTGATCTTGAATTTACAACAAACCACAATAATCATCTGGCAGCATCATATATTAGTTGTAATTAAAAATTAACTTAGTTGTAAAATGTGTTATGAATATTAAAATGAAACGGATGTAAGAATTGTCGTTTTAATATAAATAATGTGTAAAAGAGATTTATCAATTGAATATTTAATTATAAGCACTGAATAGATGGATTTGATGTTATGATTTTTCATTTTTAATTTCCCCACTCCTAAATAAGTGGACAGGTTGGAAGATTTTATGTTAAAATATGAAATTATTAATGAAATTATTGTGTGGGACCAAATGCTAATGCTAATGCTAATATAATTACAATTACCGGTGAACGTGGCAAATGATTTTGGGTTTTTGACAAAAATGGCATAATTTTTAAGTCGGTTAAGAAGATTAGTTTGATTTAACATATTATTAAAAAATTAATATTTAGATAAAATTATTTTTATTTAATAAGTTGATAAACAGTATTTACTCGACAAATTTTGTTAAAAAATATATATGTTTATAATAATCACAAATTTTATAAAAAAAATATATTATTTATCAACTTATTAATGTGAATAATTTTATTTAAATATTAAATTTTTTATTTTAAATATAAAAAATTTGAAATTTGAACTATAAATATAAATAACCTAAAATTAGGTAGTTTTTATTAAAATTTTAATTAAATTGCTATGTGCTCGAGGATTAGTTCTACCGATACTATCAATAATTAGCGTGTGCAATTCCACCTTCTCAATAATCAATTTCTTTAAACCCATACCAGCTTTAATCACAGCACAATTTAAACCTTAATTATAAAATTTTATTATTAAAAAATGAGAACCTTATTATTAAATTAAAAGGTGGTTATAAAAGTGTAGCAAATTTGAAAGTAATAATTGTTGATATATATATATTTTTTATCAACCAATTAAATTTAATAATGGAGATCACTTCTTCACATGTCATGCATTTATTTGCTGAATTTATTTTTCTTTTGTAAAACAAAATAAAATTAGAAGCATTGGTAGATTTGCTAGCGTTACTCATCTAACAATTAAACCAATCACCGTATTGTATATTATAGAGAAATAAGTTTTTGAAAGTGAAATCTTGTTTTATTTCTCTCCCTATTTCCTCGAATAAACTTCGAGCTTTTATACTTAATTTTTTGATTAAACTAATATTAAAACATTTTTTTTTATAGGTTTTTAGTCATTTATTTTTTATTTTTGTAGTTGGGCTATTTTTTAATATGCAATCATAGTTTATAGTCATTGTAATTAAATAATAATATTAATTTTTTTTTATATAAGATCCTTACAATTTGTAGTCCTTATAATTAAATAATAATATTATTTTATATAAAATCCTCGCACATTTAAGTGTAAGTTATTAGTATGAGTTTATAATTGTCGTTATTAAAAAAAACTCTCATTTTATATGAAGTACTTACATATTTAAGTGTAAATATTCGGTAATAATTTACAGTAATTAAATAATACTCGTATTTTATATGATATCTTCACACATTTAAGCGTAAGTTATAAGACTCATATTTTATATGATATTTTTATAATTTAAGTGTAAGTTATTGACTATAGTTCATAGTCCTCATAATTAAAAATCACTTATAATTAAAAATAGTCACATTTTTCACTTGAGCCTTTTATTTTTTTTAGTTTTACGGTCGTAAATATTTGTTTACAAGCTTAAACCCATTAATATTCTTATTTTTGGACTTCAACCTTTAATAACTTTAGAACTTGAGCCTTTAGTTCAAAATTTATATTCAACAACAATAATAATAATAATAATATTTTCACATTAATTGTGAATAAAATCACAACGAAATCATGTTAAAGCGAGGGTGATAATGTTAATGATGACGGTAAAAAATAGAAAAATTGCAATTTTGTGATGGTGAATGTGACAACATTGACATTATGAACAGTTGTTAAAGATAAAACTGTCGCCGGATTGTAAGGTGACTAAACATCGCTTTAGTTGTTAGGAATTAGGATAATGCAATGATTTATATTTATAATTTTTAAATATTAAATAACATTTAACTTTAAAGAAATAATTTTTTATCTGAGCTGTAAAGTACATAACTCGGCGAATCTCCGAGTTAACTCACCAGATATTTTAAACAGTAATTTAAACCTCACATTTTTCCGCCATTTGAATTTCCCTCGAAAATTATTTTAATTAATATTTTATTATTTGCACAATTTTCATCGTCATCTAGAAGTCTTTTCTTTTTTCCTTTCAAAAAACCAAAAAACACACTCTGTAGTTTGTACTGTAGCTACTTTTTTGCTCACCTGTCTCCCTCATCTCTTATTTACATACAACAACTCTCTCTTCTCTCCCTTACTTTAGCTTCGCCTTTTGTTGCTACGCAACGAAATTTCCCTTGCTTTTGCTGCCAGATTGCAAAACCTAGCGGATATTTACTTCACTAGATCTAACTGAAGCGCTCTCTATTTCAGCTACTTTACGTGTTCTCTGTTTGAATTTGTGTTCACTTTGTGATTTTCTTTCTTCTGGTTAGCTGTTTTGTTACTTAGATTGAAGAGAGTGGTTTAAGTTTTGGTTGAAGAAGCTGCATTTTGTGGTAGATCCGATTATAAATTTGTTATGTACAAGAACGCGTGTTGAAGGTTTGCGAGCTTTGGTTTCTTGCTAAATCTTCTTGAAATTGTAAGTGTTTTTTTTTTTTTTTTTAATTTGTTTTGTTCTGTGGCCACGGATAGGAAATCTGCTGCATTCCTGTGCGTTTGGTGGTTGGGAAAAGTTAATTAACGTGAAAATTCAAAATTGAATTTCTCTATTTTATTATATCGTTGTTAAGAGTGAAACGACACCTGAACTGAAAAAAAATAGTGAATTCACGCGTAAACTATTAATTTAGTTCAATCGCGGGCAAGAAAAAATTGAAGTATCATCCTTTGTTTTGTAGCTGAAAAATGGGAAATTTTGTTTTGTTTTGTTTTGTTTTGTTTTGTTCTGGGGAATGCTTATTAGTATCAGACACTGAGTGTTTATGTTCAGCTTAGCAAAATAGAAACTTTATTTTAAGATTGTTTTTTTATTGTTTTTATTTTCCGTGCTTTTTCTTTTGAAAATAAAAAGCTTTTTACCAGAGATTCCTTCAATTTGTTGATTATCATATCTTGTGTTTGGATAAGGCCATTTGCTCTTGATTTGCGGTGGCAATTCCAAGAATGGAGGATTCATTAGTGCAATCAGATAAAAATCCTGTAGAGAAGCCTGTAAATGTAGAGAAACAGTCCCCTGTGAGTCCAATCGAGAGTGCAAAAAAAGTTACCAAAGTTGGGAAGCCTAGAGTTGCTGCAGCATCTAAGGTCCCAGTGGCAACTGGTTCTAGTATTAGAAAGAAACCAGACTCCAAAAATAGACCTGTACCAAGTGCGACTCTGACCAAGCCAACTGTAAGTGCCTCTTTGAAAACTTCAAATTCAGTTCCTGTGACTAGACGAAAAAGCACTGGAGGATTACCTGAGAAGTCACTGTCTTCTACCACAAAACAGACTGCTAGTGCTGGTTCGACTGTGGGAAAAAAGACCACTCCTGTGTCATCGGAACCTGTTAGGCGGTCACTCCCTGAACTTAGAAGAAGTTCATTGCCTTCAGTTGTTACTAAACCCACAAGCACCCGAACAAGTGTTTCTGAGGCTAGGAAATCAGTTCCAGTATCACCAGTGGGTCGGAGTTTAAGCAAATCAACTGGGTCTGATGCTAGGACAGAGACCGTCAAGAAGGCTTCAATGAAACCGACATTGTCGGTCTCCTCATCTTCAAGAAGGGTGTCTTCTGTGTCATTGGACAGTAGTGGCAGCAGTGTGAGTGGAAAGACAATTTTGAAGGTTTCTTCTCCATCAGCTCGGTCTCCTTCAGTTTCTAGTGGACTGAGAAACGGGTCCTTATCTTCATCTTTGGATAGGAGTTCTAATTTATCTGGCCGGAGGAGAACAGGTACACCTGAAAGCAGGGATTCTCGATTCATTGTTCTTCCACAGGTAGAGATCAAAGCTGGAGATGATGTGGTAAGCACTAAGTTGGCAACCGTTGAAAACTTGTATGTTTGTACACAATGAGTTCAATCTGGATTAATCCCTTTGGAAGTTGGTAAATTTATTTCCAGTGAAATGCTTGTGAAGCATACTTACATAATTTAAATTTTGTTTTGCAATAATTCAGTTGAACTCATTCGTTTTTGAAATGGGAAATAAGTTTTGTTATCATATAAAATACTGTTGTGTTGTTGGTTAATCAGCAGCCCTCCACTAATGACCAAAGGCTTTACAATTTAAGAAAACCAATTAAGAACATTGAACTCGAACCTGTACAACGTTCAATTTCTATGAATGAAGAAGTAAAAAGCTTCAAACATGTATTGGTATGTCCTTAATCACGTAGCAATTGAGCTTCTTAAAGTTAAAATTCTTTACTTCAGTTTATGACTCTGTTGCTATACCTTTTAGATTCTTGTATATGCATGTTTTTTGAAAAAACTGTCTTTAGTGAGTGTAATGGAGAAATGCTAAATATGAGGTACGTAATTGGCAGTGATAAACTGGTACGTTAATGAACCAGATACCCTAACCAAAAGTCACTGAACTGTCTGAGAAAAACATAATGCATCTTTATGAAGAGATATGCTGTTGCTTGTCTTCTTTCTTGATTTTTGTTGCTTCTTCTAAATCTCCCAAAAGATCCAATATTCATTAAGTGATGGTAGATAGTTTATCAACACTGGAGTTTTAGATTGAATACAAAGAAAAAGGCAACAAGATCATAGATTGTGGGTAATTATGAAAGGGTACTTTCTAATGTCTTTTGACCCTCTAGGGTGGTTCAAAGGACAATCGTGTGAAAGAACCCAAAGTTGTTGAAACAAATATAGCTAAAAGCTTAAGCTGTATATAGGAATCTCTAGTCAATCACTCTTTCTGTCCTATTTTCTTAGCATTAATAATATTTGTTTGTTATCCAAAAAAAGGGAATCTAAAGTAATGAAACTGTAAAGGGTAACTGTGGTTTCAAGATATCGTGTATTTAGATGTAAGTTTAAATATGTACTGCAAGGACATGCCATTTTGTGTGTCATGTTCCACTACCACAAGACGGTCATGACCGTAAATGCCCCGCCTCTTTGAATGTAGTGCGCAAATTAACTACCCTGATTTTTGTTTTCTTTCACTTTGCCATGCACTTGGAGCAAAAGACAGTGGTGGGTCCTTGGCATACTTTGGGATGAAACAGCTTCATCCCACTCCTCTTCCATGCGTCTCTAAATCTTGTGCATGTTGAAGTAAATTATATTACCTTTTCACTTTTGCTTTATATAGATGTGCGTGTGTGTGTGTGTGTGCGCGCTCAAGATTTTGAAGATAATTTTCATTAGATATTTTGTTTGTCTTTGCTGTACTCTCTGTTTTATACTTGTGCATATTCTTATTATGTCAGAGGTTGGATCGTAGGGGCCATCGAGTTTGCAGTCTTAATGCTAGTGGGTTGAACTTGCAACCAAATCTAGAGGTAAACCATCTTATTTTGACTGCAATAGTGCTTGTATTTTGGACGCATAATTGACTATCTGCGATAATTAGATGTTTCAAAATTGTTGCATGTTTTTTCTCCATATTTAGTATTTGCGAAATTGTTGTTATGAGATATGCATAATTATATTTTAATCAAATTAGCAGTTTGACATTTTAAAAGTATCCTTGTCCACAGGTTTGTTTCATTTTATATATTTTCTAAGAGGCACTTACATTTCATCTACAAAGTACTGGTTATTTTATTTTGTCTTTTTTAGCTGTCCAATTTTAAAAGTAGCATTTGAAGAAACTTCACTGAGCTGATATTTTGTATTTGTATATTTGGTTGTCCATATTGTTTCACCAGGTGACTTTTGATAATAATTCTTTTGGGGAATTGAATATGAGTTGGAGATGTTTTTCTCTTTGTTGTGAGAATTAAGAAGATGAATGGTTTGCATATTGCTGGTGTTATCATTTTTTATTATTTTGACCACATTTTATTCTCTCAGAGAATTTATTCTCATTGTAGTTGTTTGATATACTGGGGCTAGTGGGCTTTCTCCCAGTAATGGTGAATGAGTTGGTAAAATTTGACAAACTGAAATTGCCATATCCCCCTTAGCTTTAGATGTTGTGGAAATCAATAAGTTCTTGGTGCTCAGTGGATGTCTCATGTTTATCATATTTACCTAAAATGTTATCTTGGTAAACAGTTATTATTCATTTCCCTAATACTCCTCTGGGCAGTTTGTTTATCTCAGAGACAATCTCTTATCTACATTGGAAGGAATAGAGATATTGAAACGAGTGAAGGTTTGTTTTCCCATTACTTTCTCTCTAACTTATTTCTTTACTCGTCTTCCTCTCACATATCTTTTTATTTTATTTTATTTTATTTTTGGAGAAGAAACGAAAAAAAAAAACTTGTATTGATAAAACGGGGACATAAAAAGAATGAAAAGCTGTCCATAAAAACTAATGACATCCTGTACTTGTACACTTTGCTTTTATCTAGACCTAAATCCATGAAATCAATGATATCACATATCAAACTGGTGAGAAAAAAATACAGAAAATTTACTCAAAAGCCCTTCCCAGTTTATATGTTATTTTTTTGAAAAAAAGCTGAGTATCCTTAAGGTCCTTGGAAACAACAGCCTAATGGTCAAACTCTGTACCACAAAAGGTTAAATTTCTTCCTAACTAGAAGCTTCAACAGACAATGTCCTGTGTTTCTGTGGCTAAGCAGTTGGCATGTTCTTTATGCTCATATGTCAATAAATTGTGTGCTAACTAGTTGGCAGCATTATTTCATTTCCAGGTTCTTGATTTGAGTTTCAATGACTTTAAAGGGCCAGGATTTGAACCTCTTGAGAATTGCAAAGCCCTGCAGGTTTGTCTTGTGTAGTTATCTTTCATTTGCCATGAGTAAGAAATGTTGAAGTTTATCATGAAGCAAGTTCCTGAACATTTGTCAGTTTTGCAGCAACTATATCTTGCTGGAAATCAAATCACATCACTTGGAAGCCTTCCGGAGCTTCCTAATTTGGAGGTAAGCCTTGAAAATAGATTTTAGCTTTCCTGATAAGTATCAAATTAAAAAAATATCTTGAGCTTCTAAACTTCTGTTCATAGTGATTTTTTAAATTTATTTTCGTGTATCTTTCTTCTCTTCATTTTTCTCCAGTTTCTCTCTGTTGCTCAAAATAAGTTGAAGTCTCTTTCAATGGCAAGTCAGCCTCGACTACAGGTTTGTTTTCTTTTCTGTTGTATGCCACATATTGCTTTTTTTTTTCTGGTCATAATTACTTCAAGCTATAAAATTTTGTTTCCTCTTCTTCTTCTTCTTCTTTTTCCCCTCGCAGGTGTTAGCTGCCAGCAAAAATAAAATATCAACTCTAAAGGGTTTTCCTCACCTACCTGTCCTTGAGGTGAGTGTTCAGATTGTTACCAATATTCTAAATAACTCATTTGGTGAAGGATGAAGTAATTGCTCAACAAAGAAAAATTGAAAATTTAAAAAGGATGGGTACTTCAGACCGGGTTTATCTAATATGATAATGTAAACAGTTGTACATTTCACTTGTTCACTCGTTGGTCCTGTGTGGGTTCCATGCATTGTAGTTCATGTAATACATTTAATGCAGTTTGAATTGACTGTATAATTGCAGGGAGCAAATGATAAGTGTGATATATAATTGTATGCATGTTCATATAAATACATTGGCTCTCTAGAATCTCTCGCTCTTGATAAGAAACATTGACGGTTTAAATGTTATGGTGTTAAAATTTACAGAAAATTGTGGAAATGGAATTCTGCAGCTTGAATTAGCATGATATCAGATGTCACTTGTATATATTCAAGAATGTCGGATGATCTGATACATCTTCATCATCCTAACTTATCATTCAGATAACTGAGGTTAAGCTAATTTCTTGTTTCAAAATCTAATTTGATTGTTTCTTCTGATAACTATAAAACAAAGATTGTTGTCATACCTGGTACATAAGATACTAAGATAATGATTAATATGCACACATGCTTGTTGTTTTCTCTTGCATCTGAAACAAAACCAACTACTCGCTTGCTTGTGGATTTAGTTTACCACATGTAAGATTTAAAATTAGTTTTATTTAATTCCATTTTCATTTTTTGGATGCTTCATTTTGTTTTATGTTTTTATATCCATGGTTTAGAAACAAAATGCATTAATCTGTCTACTAAACATCTACAAGCACACAATTTTGTACTTATGTTTTTGACTGCTGTGCTGCAGCATTTGCGGGTAGAGGAGAATCCTATACTTAAGATGCCTCATTTAGAAGCAGCTTCCATTTTGCTTGTTGGTCCTACTTTGAAGAAGTTCAATGATAGAGGTATACTGTCCTATATTTCTGTTTCAGTTGAGTGACCTGACTGTGGTTTTTGTCCTGTAGAAACTTAAAAGTCATGCTGCTTTCTTATATATGAAATCTTCAATTACTCCTCAAACCATCGTTGCTTCTGGGTCTCTTGGACCATTTGTCCTTAATTTTGTGGATATCTTGTCCCCCCTTTTCAAAATCATGTTTATATCTAAAAGAATTTTTCTTGTTTATAGTTTTTTTTTTTTTGGTTTGGAGGTGAGTTAATACTCAGTGTATTATATTCCTTGCTTGTGAAGATATTTGACATTCTCGTTTATTTTTAGTTAATTTGTGCTAATGCTCACTACTATAATGCGGCAAATTCTGATAGATATTTCACGAGATGAGCTAGCACTAGCAAAGCGTTATCCTGCACACACAGCTCTGTGCATTAGAGATGGTTGGGAGTTTTGCCGTCCAGAGCATGCTGCAGGTACATACTGGGGAACTGTACTTCATCTTACTGTCTGCTCAGCGATGGCATATGTTCAGCTTACTGTTGCTTTTCCCTTTTTTTGTTGGTTTATTTTGGATTAAGAAACTAAGAAACAAAGAAACTTATATCAATAGAAAAGGGGTTTAAAATAGAGTAAACAAAGCTGTCTGTAAAAATCAGATATGTGCTCTTAATATGCTAAGCAAAGATGACGTGGACATGATTGCACTTTCTGCTTGTGTCAAAGCAAGCACACGTGTGATTACATATATTTTCTTTTTATGTTTATGTTGGGTATGTTTGGAATTACTGTGCTTTTGCTTAATTTTTGAAAGCACAACCTTTGAATTGTTTGGTAAACTCTCACTTTTACCTGGCAGCTAATATTTTATTGCTAGTGATTCCATCTCACAACAACTGTGGACTAAAAGCAACAATACCTCAATCCCAAATATACTTGTGAATTCCTTGTTCTACTGCCAAGCTGAGAAATTTTTGTCTCAATTGCTCTAAAATTAGTTGCTTTTTTGTACCCCTGTGTGAATACTGCCCATGCCGCAAGTACTGCCATATAGTATTCAACTTCATTTTAGCATTGTCTCATGAAGTTCACAAACAAGTTTTTCTAATCTATCTGTAGTCAAGTTGACAAAGATAGCATTTGTTATTTGAAATTTTAATAGCAATTCTGTCTTGATGATTTTTGCAAATAACATGGATCATGTGGAGTGACAATGATTTATTCTTCTGAAATGTTTTGATTTCATTTAGACTGTTGACATTAGTTGTGCGGTTTTTAAGAAAGTAGAGATGAGAGATAGTATTAATTACATGATATCCTTTAGCGGTTGGTGAATTGCTTTGCACTTTTATTTTAATGCTCTATGTATTTTGGCATTTTTTTTTTAATGTTAATTTTTGCTTAGCTTTTGAATGGATCTTAAATCGTGTTCAGTATACGCTTTTATTTTGGAAGCTCAAACCAACCTGATGCATGGATAATAGTGCTCAAGTTTGATAAGTTTTCATCTGTGCCAGTTTTATATTTTAAACGTTTGGTTTGTGAGCAGACACAACTTTTCGCTTTCTCTTGGAGCAATGGAAGGATCATTTGCCTTCTGGCTATCTGCTCAAGGAAGCCTCTATTGATCAACCAGTAGAAGAAGATGCTTGTCGCTGCCACCTTATCTTTGTTCAAGACAGCACTCTGAGCATTGATCCACAATTAGTCTTGAAATATCAATGGTTTATAGGAGAGAGAGTGCTTTCTAATTTTGTTGCTATTCCTGATGCCACTAGTGAGGTAAATGATTCTTGCTATTTCATCAGTGCTGTTTGGACTTTGTGTGGAAAATGTTGCTTTCCCATCTTCCCTCATGCTAGTGACACCATATGATGACCAGGTTTATTGGCCAAAGAGTGAAGACATCAGTAAATTTCTAAAAGTGGAATGTACTTCTGTATTGGGAGCAACTGAATATCCTCCTATCTTTGCTATATCTTCTCCAGTTTCACGAGGTATGCCTTTCACTTTTTTTTGGAAATAAAATTGCTAATACTATTCACATTGGGTGCTTGCATTAAATAAAATTTGTGAAATTATTCCTAAATTAGGGAAGAAGATCATAAAGAGAGACCTTGATTCCTCTTGATCCATCACTCATTTACCTCATTAAACAGATGGAACTTAGGAACTATTTACTTTTCTTTTCTTCTTTTTCTTCTTCTCTCTCTCTTGGGAATTTAAAAGGTGTTAAATTTGAGGAACATCGACTGAACTTTGTTTGCGGTTATAGAAACAATGTGATGTCCTATGTTCTTTGTTGTGGTTCTCCTCTAAAAAGAGCCTGTAATTCAAGCTAGTAGTTGGAAGAGACTGCTGTGTTAAGTTTTGTATGCAATAATCTTTCACAGTATTAGTGCGAATTTCTTCAATGCAGTGGTTTAACCAGATGGAGTGTAGTAAGTTTAGTATAGTAATCTACACTGCAATTGCAGTGTAATAAGCATAGTCATGCTACTCTCCATTGTGGTGCAAGGATAATTACGCTCTGTAGTGCAGTGAATTAACAAACACTGCATTGCAGTGTAAACAAATCCTAATTTCTTTCCATTTCAACACTGGAAACTATGCTCAATGGTGCTGCTTCATATTTATCTTCAATTTCAGCTAGTATGAAAGTAAAACATTTGAACTAAATTTCAGTTTTAATAGTGTCTATTCATTTTGAATGCAACGTCCATCATGCTGCCTTAAAGTACTTTTATTAATTTCATTGTTTACCGGACATGCTTATTGAAAGAACATCCATATTACTTTGTATGCTAACTTGCATTGTGCTGTTTTTCATCCTTTATCATGCAAAGGAACTGGAATCCCTAAGGTTGTGAGCCTTGAAGTGCACGGGGAACTAGTTGAAGGAAATGTTATCAAAGGATTTGCTGAAGTTGCATGGTGTGGTGGGACTCCAGGAAAATGTGTTGCTAGGTATGGTTGCATCTTTAGAGAATTTGAGGATGACTATGCAGATACACATGTTCCCTTGACTCTGCCGAACCACCCCCCACCAAAAAATTAAAAAAAGGCAAAAGAGAAAGAACACTATGTAACTGTATTGTTTATATTTTCAGTTGGTTGCGGAGAAGGTGGAACAGCAGCCCAGTGGTGATTGTCGGAGCAGAAGAAGAGGAGTATCAGTTGACCATAGATGACATTGATTCAAGTTTGGTTTTTATGTACACACCAGTCACAGAGGAAGGTGCCAAAGGGGAACCCCAATATAAATATACAGATTTTGTAAAAGCAGGTGTGGTTAACTTAGTCCTTCATAATTATCTGAACTTCTTATCTCATTATGCACTTGTTTACTGCTCCATAGCACCAAAGGAAATAAAGTTAATCTATGAGAAATTAAGAGATGAAAAAGCCAGCGAAAATGATGATCCAGAGGCAACCATTGTTGCTTTTGTTAACCATGCACAGACTATTTTATGCATAGGACAAACAAATGCAGATAACTGAGGTATCTAATCCTAGAAATGCAACTGCACTATGAAGCAACAGTAATCAACCAACTAAACATCCATCTTATACAACATCTATTTCAAGCATACCCATTAAGTTTGATAGCATTCCATGCAAAAGGATTGTCGCTTCTAAAGGTGTTAGGGTATGTCATATTGACTGGACATCTGATTGAGTTAACTTTGTGCTTTAGAACAGTTGAAAGAGTAGATGAATTAGGGAAGTTATACCCGCCCGCCCCTTCAAACCATGACATTCTCCATTTGGTGCCTCTAGTAGTTGTCATACAAATTTTATAAAATGTTGTGGTTAAATAACATTTGCGGGGTGTGGTTGGTTGAATTTGAATATGTTGGGATTGTGTTTCCTGTAATAAAACCAAGTGATATGTTCTGCTCTTGTATCTTTGTGCTCTTGAACTAAAATACATTATTTTTCTCCATGTGTTGTAATATTGAAGTGTTTGATTTTACAATTTTGACTCGGTGGATGTTTGCTCATGTTGCGGCTGGGTGTTGTCTTTGGAATGTTGTGGAACCCTTGAGGAGTTGTCTCTTCTAATTTTGATTATTTATTTTTAACTTAGAAAATTGTTGTGCTGCTTATTTGCTTTATAAGATTTAACGAGTGTCTTAACACATACAAAATGACCATGTTTCCCGGTGGCAGCTTCTCCATCTGTCAGTAATCTCCATATTGCTGGCGATGCCGTTGAAGGAAATCTTATCAAAGGAGTTGGGGAATACTTTGGCGGAAGAGAGGGTCCCAGCAAGTTTGAATGGCTACGTGAGAATACGGACTCTGGGTTAGTATACTTTTCCATTGTTATTTACCAATAGAGCACCCACCCAACAAAAAAAGGTGGATGGATTTCTGCTTTTTCCGTGGATTTCTCTTAAAAAATTGGGGTTTCACTTAATTTTGTCAGAGATCATTGTCCATTTGGGCCTTTTTGTGTCTTTATCCTCTATATTCCTAACTATTTTTGAGTTGTATTTCTGTTGAATGGATTATGAGTATTGCACATAATATGATACTTATCATATATTTTCCTAAAAAATGCTTCAAATACTTTTCTTTCCATGATAAATTTTGGATTTGTAGAAGTTGGGCCACTGTCTTCCTGTTTAATTGATTTTCTTCCATTTATAATGACTTTTTTTTTCCTTCTCTTGGCAGGGAATTTGTATCAGTATCAACTGGTACATCTGAGTATACTTTGACCAAAGAAGATGTTGGGCGGCGATTGGCCTTTGTATATATACCTATTAATTTTGAGGGTTGGTCCATTGCTCTTTTGCTCGTAGAAGATGTTTAAATTTGATTATATATAACTTACAGATGTAGGAACCTAATGATTGGGTTGTTTTTCAGGGCAAGAGGGGGAATCTGTATCCACGTTATCTCCCATGGTGAAGCAAGGTATATTTGTTCAGTTAATTCATATGTACTTCTTATGTGCTCTTTTGAAGCAATGCATCTATTCTAATTTTACTTCAGTTGGCAACTTTATGACTGTTCATGAAGTGGATCGTTTGGTTAATATGTATATATTTTTGGTGCTTCTTACCCATTTATTTTCTCCATGGTCTTTCCTCTTTCTTTATTTATGATATTCACAAGTGATCAGTAAAATTAGAATGCGGATATTATGTGTGTACATTATCACATAATTAGAAAACTTTTAGTCCTCTATGACCTTAAATTTTGAAGGATGTGTCTATCCCAAAATGAGAAAAAGAAGGATCTCTTGGTTTTTGTGTTGTTGATTAGGCATAGTAACCATTTCTGCAAGTGATAGGGTTAGTTTTGCCTATTTTGTTAACAATTTTCTCTCCTTGACTCCCATTCTGCCCTAGTATCTTTCATACTGTCGTTCCTTGTGGCTAAAAGTATTAGAGATATTGACCCTATATTTCAGTTGCTGTTTAATTATTCTTATTGTATCTACTCCTAAGTTCATTTATAAACGTTATCTTCTTCTACACTGGTTAAGTTTAATATTAAGAGCCATTAGACCCTCCCCTGTTAAACTTTTGGGTTTGATTCCTGACATGATATCAGAGTCAAGTTTGTGTTTCTGTTACTGAAGTTCGGTTTTCCCTGTTTGATATATTTTCTGGACTGTATGCAATGCCTATTTAGTTAAGTATTGTGTTGTGCACAAGTGGGAGTATCCTGCATCAGTAAAGTTTACTGTCTAGTATGACTAATAATATGATAGGGCCTTTCATCTAATAGCTGAATTTCTAACAGTTTCTTCCAGAGCCATACAATAAAAATTATGTACGTGATTAATAAGATCCTTGATATCATCGGGGCTAGTATTGCCCTGCACATTGTTATTCTCATTTGGTTTAGGTTGTTTTGTGAGACTCCTATTCTGTTGAGATCCACTGTGTGTATTTTAAGAGGAGGTGAGAAAAGGGAGGAGAGATTATTATGATGTCCTCTACACTGTGTTCAGAAGTGTTTTACTTGCATAAATTGCTTAATTGCTTTTTATAAAAAAACGTATGACTTGTGTCTATCTTCTCTTGTTCTTAAACCCAACCTGTATTTGACAATCAAATGAGTGGGTACTCTTTCAAGTTAATTTGATATAAAAAATGCACTCATTCGTACTGAAATTATGGTGTCAAAGTGCATTTTCTTGGATCTCTTTGTCGTAGGTTTCTACTGAGTTGAAGGGAATTTTTTTTTTATTCTTGAAAACTGGGAAGCTGTCATCAAATGATGTTTCTGTCGTTTTATTTTTTGTCCTTGTAACTTTTCATTTGCGGGCTTCTGGTCCTCCCTTTTGTAGTTTCTTCTTATATCAATAAAAATCTCCTGTTTCATATAAAAAACTATTTTATTTTACTAATGTCTTGTGGTATTGGCTAGCTTGAATATCTTTGCTTTATTTTCTGATATTTTACATTTTCTTTTCTTTCCTATCCAAAAAAAAAAATATTTTTTTTTTTTTTACTTTAATTGCTGCTATTATAGTTTAGCATGCTGTATAATACTGTTGTTGTCCTGTATTTCTGATGCTCTTTTCTTTGCCCAAATTTCAGCCCCCCCAAAAGTAACCAATGTTAAGATAATTGGTGATCTGAAGGAAAACAATAAGATTACTGTAAGTGGCGTTGTTACTGGAGGAACTGAAGGTTCAAGCAGAGTGCAATGGTTTAAGACAAGTTCTTCAACCCTGGATGGTGAAAATGGTCTTGAAGCAGTGAGCACTTCAAAGATTGCCAAGGTAAGGGAATTTTTATTCTCTGATACTGATAGTCATCCTTCAAAGATAGAGCTTATCTTTAAGCACGCGTTTTTAACTTAAACTCTTATATGAGCTTTCACCTCTGCTTAGGCTTTTCGTATACCTTTAGGAGCTGTTGGCTATTACATTGTTGCGAAGTATATGCCTATGACTCCAGATGGTGAATCCGGTGAACCAGTTTATGTTATATCAGAAGGAGCAATTGAGAGTAAGTAATTCTTTTTTTTTTTTTTGCAAGCAAGTTAAAATTCGTGGATCCCTGTACTGTCACTGTGAATCTCATTCATTTTTTTTTTGGGATAAGAATAACTAGGAATCTCATTGAAAGAAAGTCTTATTTTCTCGTTCTTTTACTCAAGTGACTGCTCAGTCAGTTCACTATGATACTTTTATTTGTAATTTATTATTTCGGTACTCAGAATCCCTGGACCTTGTGATACTTTATTTATTGCGCAAGTCTACACAATTGCTACTGGTTAAACTTGGACTGCTCAAAGAACCTACTTTTTCTGCATAAAACCTGGTAGTCCTTTCAGACAACGGGCTTCAATAATTCGTATTATTTGATTATCGCAGCTCTTCCTCCAAGCTTAAATTTCCTTTCTATTACGGGTGATTCCGTTGAAGGTGGAATATTGACAGCATCATATGGCTACATAGGTGGTCATGAAGGAAAAAGCATATACAACTGGTATCTTCATGAGGTACATACAATTTGATCTATGCACTGCATCCTGGGATGCATAATATCTTTGTTGATTGTTATATACAATTCTTTCCACTCAGAAAGAGCTTAAAGTATGGATATATAATTCACCTGCTGGTACATGTATTCTTCAGTTGGTGTCAGTAGTTATGCGAAACGTTGTAGTTCCCCTTTACATACCTTGTTCAACATAGTTATTATATGGGATGAGAACTTCTGTTCAGTTGACTTGTTTCATATACATTAGTTTGCATCAGGTAGAAAATTGAGATGCAAAAACATGCCTTACTAACTCCTATTTTGGCTGGATTTCTGTTTATATGATAGATCATTTGGGGTACTTGATCATAACTTTACCTGCTGCTGTCTTGACTGTCAACTTGCATTAGTTCTGTATTCTATACCTACTAATTTCCGTTTTCAATTGAAAAGAAATTATAACCTTCAGCTTTATGTCTTGAGGCAAGCACTAGGTAATATGATGATATGGGTAAAAATGCTTCACCTGATTAAAAAAAAAAGGTAATCTCTAATGATGTGTAATACTTGAAATCATACAGCAGGAATATAAATAACTTCTTATGTTCGTATTAATGTACACTGTTTTTGGGAATCTGCAGGCTGAAACTGACACTTGTACTATGATACCTGAGGTATTTGGACTTCTTCAGTATTGTGTAACCAAAGATGCTATTGGTAAATTCATTTCCTTCCAATGTACCCCGGTGCGTGATGATGGAATTGTAGGTGAGCCAAGAACTTGGATGGGGCAGGAACGTGTTCGTCCTGGTAATTTTATCATCTTATTTCTCAAAATATGTTTGCAAATATTAAATGAATTGAAAATGACTATTTTCAATTTGATGAGGAAAGTTTGATAGAATAGTTTTTTCAAGTTGTGTAGTATATAATTAGTTAAAATTTTATAATAAACTGTCTGAAGCTGGATAACAATTATATTTCCTGCTGCATAATTACTATTGTCAGTTCTATTTGATGACTTGTTGATATAACTTTGTATATTAGCATCAAAGTGAGGTTTTCTTTCCGATTCATCCAAGTATTTGAAGTAATGAATTAGCCTTATTTTTTCAGGTGTTCTGACATTTTTATACTGTATTACAAAATATCTGCCTGAAGTCCTTGCAATTTTTTTTTTTTTTTGAGATTTGTTCCTATGCTCCTCTTAGCAGTACATTCCTGAAAATAATGCATTGGTTAATAGATGTGTCAGATTCAAATCCAGTTTTATCTCTTGCCATGTCCTAAAAAGTCATGCACTTCAAATTTTGAAATTGTGTATGATGATTATTGTCGGTGTGGAGGTTTGAATTGATTTATGTTACTTGTACATTGAATGCATAAAGTTTAATGTATGGGTGATTTGATAATGGTGTATTTGTTGCCTGGATTTTGGTTAGCTAAATTTGTGTCTTGTGCTGCTTTTCAAATAAATGTTTGTAACAGTGAGACTTGTATTCATATTTAAAACATTAGTTACATATCACTACTTCTACTTTACTCTGGTGTAGGTGTGCAGGTATTTGTGCTTCATTATTCATTTATGTAATATATTTTGAAGATAGCCTTAAATATGCTTCTTATACCGAGTGTTGCTTGGTGTTAGGGAGCCCAAAATTGCTATCTCTACTAATAGTTGGGACAGAAGTTGAAGGGACTGTACTTAGTGTTGACAAAAGATATTGGGGTGGTGAAGAGGGAGATTCAGTTTTTCGCTGGTTCCGGGTACTCTTATTTAACTTCATCTATTGGCAGCTTTTCCTGTGTTCTGTTCTTGTGGAGCCATGATTGAACTTACTGGAATTTATTCGTGACATCACTTAATACAAGGCTACTAAAACTTCAAAATTTGTTTCCTTATATGTTTTCTTTTGGCCACTAGCAATATTTGTTGGCTATGACTATGTTTTATTCTATCAAAAAATTGTGTTTGCAGACAAGTTCAGATGGCATGCAATGTGAAATTAGGGGTGCCACTACGTCGTCATACATGCTATCACTGGAGGACATTGGCTTCTTTATTTCAGTTTCATGTGAGCCTGTCAGAAGTGATTGGGCTCGGGGCCCTATTGTTCTTTCTGAACAAATTGGACCCATCGTACCTGGTAAAGAGTTAATTTTTTGCTATCATACATTAGGGTTTACTTTTTCCCTCTTTTTTGGTGTTTAAGAAATGTGATTTTTTTTTTGGGGGGGTTTTCTGTTGGTATCTTGACCTGGTGTTCCTAGAACTAAGAGTAGATTTAAAATTGGTAATGCTGAGATGTATATATTATTCTGTGAAAGAGTGTGAGTGGTGCGGAATAGATTCTATACATTTATCTTGAAGTTTATTTTGCAATGTAGGTCCTCCAACTTGCGAGTCCTTAGAGTTTCTTGGCTCAATGATTGAAGGGCAACGCCTGAGCTTTGTTGTTTCTTATAGTGGAGGGTGAGATTTTTGATGAACCACTGTTATGTTTATTGAGAGTTGAAATTTTTTGCCTCTGTGTGACTGTTACACATGACATAAAAGAATCTATTTTATTTTAGGGAAAGAGGAACTTGCTTCTACGAATGGTTTAGAGTGAAAAGTAATGGTGCGAAGGAGAGGCTAAGTACTGAGGGTGAGTTTCAGTTGGTTATCATATTTAATTTATTTACTTATTTGTTTGCGTGCAGATGATATATGGTTGTAATTTTCTGTAGCAGAGTTCCTAGATTTGACTTTGGAGGATGTCGAGAGAAAAATTGAACTCGTTTACTCCCCCATGCGCAAAGATGGAATGAAAGGAAATCCTAGAACCATTGTTTCGGATGTGATTGCTGCTGGTGAGTGTATAATAAGGAACTAAACATATACTTGCATAGAATAAAACTGCTAATTTTATTTGGTGTTTTCCTACTTGATCATATGAAATTATGATTCTGTTGGAACTTACTCCATTATCTATTTGTTCACCTTGCTTGTCAGTTATCCCCTACAGTGGTGTTGTAAATACATAATCCTTGTACAACCTATATCATTTTATACATGAACAAGTACTTTGCACAATAACAAGGTGATTTGCTTATCTAGAATATCTACACAAACAGCCTTAAAGCAAGGTTTAGGAATGGAAACTGCTAGCATTATATGATTGTCCAGTTGCTTAGCCATTGGCCTTTGCTGGATGATAAGTTGAGTTGCCAGTGAAGAGGGGCAGTTTGCAATATGACATTTAGTAATCATCTAAACTAATAAACTCTAAATTCGATGTTTGTTGAAATTAATGCTCATTTATAGAAAAGAAAAAAAAAACAAATAAATTAACAAAAATAAGTAAATTTCACCTGAAATTTGTTCTGCCTTGATTACTACTTAAGCAATTGGGCGACAACAAATACATGCTAAATTTTGTAACACTGGTGAGTTGCTTTTCTTGATTGGATAATCATTGATTTGGCCCTTTAGTTTCATCTTCTTGCAGAATTAACTAATGATTTCATATATTTAACTGGGTTCATCAATTATCATTGGTTTTTTTGTTACATATCTTTGTTCTGTGATAATTTACATACATCTGGTCCTCTCCATGTCTGTGTATCTTTAAACAGCAAATCCAGTGGGACTGGACCTTGTAATTCCTGATTGCTGTGAAAGTATGGAGGTCATCCCGCAGAAAAAGTATTTTGGTGGACAGGAAGGTGCTGGAGATTATACCTGGTACAGAACAGAGAATAAGCTACATGAATCTGCATTGATGGATATATCAAATGATTGTGAAGATGTTCTCATATGTGGTAAAACACTGTAAGTTCTGACTTATTCTGATGCATTCCTGGATCTCAGAGTTTGTGTTTCCATCTTTAAAATTATAAATTTGTGATTGACTGTTCCAGAACATATACTCCATCGCTTGAAGATGTGGGGGCTTATTTGGCCTTGCACTGGGTGCCCACTCGTGCGGATGGCAGATGTGGAAGGCCATTAGTTGCAATTTCTGACTCTCCAGTAACCCCAGGTGCAATATAATCATAATTGTACTTAATAACGGTTGAGTTTATGATTGTTTCATGTTGCTCAACATGGGACCTTCCACTAAACAGACTAACACATGTTTTGTTTATGTTTCTTTAATCAAGTCACGGCAGACCGTTTGTAGTTTTTGTGTGTTTTACATGTGTCTTTGCACTTTTTTGTCCTTGAGTGGTAGTATGCATTCAATTTCTAGTTTAGTTCAAGCTATACCACTTTTGAATTGTTAGAAATAGTTGGTCCAACTTGGTCAGAGTCATTTGAAGAGTTTTTAGTTGTTTAGTTCTGTTGAGATTTGTTCTTTAACACATTGAAGTAAAAATTTGGCAGCTCTTCCTTTAGTTTTTAATGTTCGTGTTATGGAGCTGTCTTCGGGTGTATATACTGGAGAAGGTGAATATTTCGGTGGGTATGAAGGATCAAGCCTCTTTAGCTGGTACAGAGAAACTAATGATGGGACTATTTGTCTTATTAATGGGGCCAACTCTAAAACTTATGAAGTTACAGATTCTGATTATACCTGCCGCTTATTGTTTGGGTAATATTTCTGTCTCTCTTTTACTGTCTCTTTTGTCCCCTCTCTCTCCCTCGTCTTCTTCTTCTTCTTTTACTGTCTCTTTTGTCTTCACTCTCTCTTCTTCTTCTTCTTCTTCTTCTTTTGGGAAAGTACAAATTCTACTAGGTGTATTCTTCCAAGTAACAGGAAAAAGAATATGAAATTGTAAATTTTAATTTTTATATATTTTTTTCTCTCCAATGCTGTTGTGATGAGAATTGGAGATCAAGAGAGGTAAAAAGATGATGTTACTTATATTGGGTCTGATAGATTATTGGGTACAAATGTTGGTGAAAATTTCAACATTGTTGATTGTGGAAGAGTCAGATAAAGATGTAAGTAGATGTTTGTTAGACAGTAGAGGACAAAATATTTCAATTCTAATTGCTATAGGAGTAGGAATTAAGTATAGCACTTCTATTTAAGGGATCTCATTCCTTTCAAACAAACATGGTATAAGCTTACAGTAACCCAGAACTTAAGCTTCAATTGTCTCAGACAAGTTATTGCTCTACTTTACATGACCTTCATAATATTCACAATACAACATAAATATTCCTTTCATTTTTAACTTTGACCACATAATCTAGCTTTTGATTTTGTGGTATGTGTTTCCCATATATTTTAATTTCTATATATGGTGCATTCAGTTTGTGCGTCTATATCTTGCTGTTTTCAGCTTAAGTGGCTAGGTGGTGGTTGCATATTAGTATTCAATAATGATGAGAATGCCAATAAATTGCAACTTTAGATTTCTTTATGCTTCTGACTACTTATTGTTCATATTCTATAGCTTATGGACTCGTGAGTTCTGTTATTTAGAACTCTATATTTAAGCATGGAGAGTGCTTGATCATTGTTGGTGTGTCAGATTCTGATAAACATGTTCATATATCTAGGTATACACCAGTTCGCTCCGATTCAGTTGTGGGAGAACTTAGATTGTCTGAGCCTACCGACGTTATTCTCCCTGGTAAGTGATCTAAATAAAGGAAATGAAGCTTGGACCATGTGATAACCATTGTTTCATAGAACGGTGTCAATATTTGTCATTCTACCTGGCATACTAATATTATTAGCTTCCCTGATTTTATCATTACTGCATCAAGCTGTGTTTGTAATGAAAATGTACAGAGCTTCTAGTTCATAGTTGTGGTTATCATAGAATGTGGAAGAAATAAAGTTTCTGATAAAGAAGGATGATGACATCGGCATACAGGTAGCTTGTTGATTTTGTCGTGCATCTACCCACCCCTATTCCCCTTCTCTCATGTATCCCCCAACTTAGAAAAGGTTATTAGGTGAAGATCCTTATTCATTTTGAAGGTTGTCTAGTTAGTCCAATCCATCTACCATTTATGATATTTCTGATGATATTAAAATGATAACTCAACCCTTCTTTAGTGTCTCTTGAAGTTGAAATTTAGAGTCTTCAGATAGCTGATATCATTGTCTTTTGCTGTGAAAGGTGTTGATGCAGTTTTGAATTGTATATGTGGTGCCTTGATTATACACTTTGGATTTGTCAGTCATAACCCTTCAAACTTGTTAAAAAGTCCGATTTTATGTGTATCTATCAGTGAAGACTAATGACTAAAGGAAATGTCTGCAATGCTTGTCTACCAAAGCTTCCGCCTGGAGCATGGCCTGTGAATGATGAACGTTCGCCACTTTTCCTGCATTTTTGTTTCTTGTGTTTTCCGTAATAGTTATTGGCTTCAGGAAATCATCTAACAGTATATTGTAGGTATTGCTTTTCCTAATCTCTGAAACTTGGCTTAATTAAGTTTGATTTGGATATTGGGTTACCTACAGAGCTTCCAAGAGTGGAGATGCTTGCTCTCACTGGAAAGGCAATGGAAGGTGATGTACTGACTGCCTTAGAGGTCATCCCAAACAGTGAAATCCAACAATATGTTTGGGGCAAGTACAAGAAAGATGTACGATATCAATGGTAGGATGCTGCATCCTTTCTCCCTAGAGTGTGACTTAAATTAGTGCCACAACAACTGTTAGCCTCGCCCCCTTTATGTTGCTGTAATGTTTCAGAAATTGAAGTTTACTTTTGCTAGGAGACTGGAACTTCAAACATTATTAAGCTGTAAAATCTGCAAATTCCTACAAGAAACTAATTTTGTTATCTTTCTGGGTGGAACCAAAATTGTCTGCCAGGGAAACCCTTTTTTTTTTTGTGATAATGTTGCTTTATTTAGGAATTATCCTAAACAGCAATTTAAATGTTATTATACTTGCTCCTTGTGACCTTAAAATCAATATGCAAAATAATCGGAGAGGCAGTTTCTGTGGCTGAACTTGTAATAACCTGGGAAGGCTGGTTGATAGTTGAAATACCCTGATCAAGTTATAAGTTTATCCATTCTTCTGAATTTTCCTAAAAAAATTCTTCTGAAATTTGCACAATAATCATCACATGTTCCTTTAGCAAATGTTGTTTTTCTGTGTTCCTACTATGTGATGCAAGGGATGTTGCAGGTTCTGTTCATTGGATGGGGATGATACAAAGTCTTTTGAACCTTTACCTGCTCAGCGTTCGTGCTCTTACAAAGTGCGGCTTGAGGACATTGGTCGCTGCCTTAGATGTGAATGCATTGTGACTGATGTGTTTGGAAGGTCAAGTGAATCTGCATATGCCGAGACCGATCCTATTGTGTCAGGTCATTTGCATTTCAAGTGCATTGAATTAAATTCCAAAATAAAATGCTCTTGATTATGTCAATAAAAATTGGTCCTGCATTATTGTGGAATGGGTTTCTTCCTTTTTGCAGACTATGAATTAGATAGATGCAAAAGATTCACTTTATTTTAGTTAGAAACAAATATTGATTCCAATTAAAACATTCACTCCGCATCCTTGTCTTAGTCATTCCTAATTCAACTCGAGCAATTATGGCCATGTACATTGTGTCACTTTCCAAGAATCTTCTGTTATGTTGCTGTTTCACCAAATATCAAAATACTTCTAGCTATGCTCTTTTTCTGAACGAAAAGATGCATATTATTATTATTATTATTATTATTATTGTTATTATTTTTACGTGTCTTCTTGTTTTTTTTTTTATAATCTTTTTCCTTAATTACAAATGTTGTTTATCTCCAGGTATTCCTAGAATAGATAAGCTCGAGATTGAGGGAAGGGGTTTTCACACCAACTTATATGCTGTTCGTGGAATTTATAGTGGAGGAAAGGAGGGAAAAAGCCGAATTCAATGGCTTAGATCAATGTTTGGAAGTCCTGATCTTATCTCCATACAAGGTAGTTGAATTCTAAAAGTTTTTCGTTTAAAACACTGCTTTTTGTTGAAAAGAAAAAAAGAAAAAAAAACCACATCTTCATTGATGAGTGCTCGCTCTTATGATTATCTATGCCTTGTATTGTCACTCTTGGCCCTTTCTTTTTGCCAATTCTTAATCCAAAATTCCTATTTCCTTGGTATAAGTATTCTCTTTTTTAATTTATTTGGTCATAGGGTTATCAAAGATATGTATTGCATTTTTCTTTTGCTGATAAAACAAGAGAACAAAATTAAATGCAATTTACAAAAAGGGTTTACCTTTTCTGATCATTGTCAAATGTTCAAGAAAAGGAAGAATTGTGTCATCAATGAGGCTATTGAAAGATGGATTTAGCAGAAAAGATAGCATCCTTTCTAGGTTCCATACTCTACTATCTTCCGTAACCTCATTAAGATTAACATCTGCTATGATGCTGAGAAGATTAGCACTGTTGAGCCTCCATGCCATTCTAATTTTGAAGGATCTAAGTCCCCAACTGCAATCAGAGAAAGAGGCAGCCACTATTGTAGCTATATGAAGATTAAACCCTAATGACAACCTATAGAATCGTGGGAAAGAATCACACAATGTGGCCTTGTCAATCCATACCGTCATCACTTCACTCCTGCTTCTCCTTGCTCCCTCTGGGAGTAAGTACGGCATGGGGTCTTCCTGGAACCTAATGTTTTTCCCTTTAGCCTACCAAGAGGAAGAGGCAGCTACCATTCTAGCCAGAGGAAGATGATGTTTTTCTTCTACAATCCATAATAAGTGGAAAATGTAGTTGATTTTCAATTTAAAACTACTGGACTGTTCTGAAAATAGAGGATGTATTTCAGATCGAGTCTTGATAATGAGGATATCCCTTTTCATGATTTAAAAGAATTGTCATTGATTCTGTCACACAGCCTAGCCATGTGCGGACAGCTAATGCATCATCTGTTAAGGTTTCGACATTCTTTAAACATCAGAGAAATTGTGTTCTTTAGCAACTGTGATCTCAAAACCATTACCTTGTATCAAAGTGAAGTGTTTTCTTATTTAATTTATATTGCTGATGGACAGCTTGCATCTTGTACAAGGTGCTTTCAGTTTCATTAAATATCTTATTGAAAAGGTAAATTCTATTGTTGCAGGAGAGACAGGGAGGATGTATGAAGCTTATGTTGATGATGTGGGGTACAGGCTAGTAGCCATCTATACTCCCATAAGAGAGGATGGTGTTGAGGGGCAACCTGTTTCAGCATCCACAGAGCTGATTGCAGTTGGTAATTTAAAAACCCGTCTCCAACTTGTTTTGACGCCAAATGTTTCCTTTTAATTTTCTTTAATTAATTTAATACCAATTACGTAAAAAGAATTATTATCAATCCCAACCTTGCAGTAAATGAATAATTTTCAATAATATTGTTCAGCTACCTTTACTTTTCTCATGTTACGAACATTGGTGTATAATGTTGTTATCATCTTTACCGATTCGACATATGATTTAAAGTGTTGGATTCAATGACAGAGCCTGATGTTTATAAAGAAGTGAAGCAGAAGCTTGATCTTGGAGCTGTGAAGTTTGAGGTCTGATTCTATTCCAAGCCTTTTTTTTATTTTTTATTTTTATAAGTTTCCAATTTAGCCAGATATCAGCAATAAATACCATTTCCCTCACTCTCTGACCCATTTGAAGTGGTTGTTGCATGTGTTGATGTATCTTCATTTGTTTTTTCAGTCTTCTCTTGATAAGTATGCAAATGCAAACATACACCCTAACAAGTACAAAACACCAATTCATAGTCTTAGCATGGGCAAGTACAGGGTTTCTTGACGAGTATTTTCTGTGGCTGATGGAGATGTTATCAATCCTAATGCTTTAATAGAAATTGAAAAGCAATTTTAATCCATTACAAACCACAAAAAGAGGTTGCAACCTGGATATAAGGATGAGACACACATTCCTTTAAAAAGTTAAACAAGTTTTCCCACTATAGAGGATTTGAGGGTTTTATATATATATATATATATATATTTATCATTTGTAAGTTTGTACTTTCTGAACGTGCCTTTGGATTTTCAATTACTCAAACTAGAAACAAAGATTATATTATACAGTTCAAACTTGTGTGATATGCTTTTAATTGTTCTCATTGAGTTTATACTTCCATTCAAGCCAATGAATATAGAAACATCTGTGGCTTTAGGGTTCATATTAGTGTTTCTTATTAATCAATTTTAGCTTAATTTTTTTATAGGGGAGGATTTCTTTTAAATCAATATGTTACTTTCTTCCAGTTTACCTGCTTCTTGTTGTGACTGTAACATCAACTTCAATTCTTTCAATTGTTGTGTATAACTGGTCCCATGTGTTATCATTTAGGCTTTGTGATTCGTATATTTGATCTCCATCAGGATAAGAATTAAGTTGCATGGATAAGCTTTGTTTGATTACATCTTTTTATTTACTTCAGTTATGCCAATTTACACTTAGTTGAATACTTCTTCTGGAATATTTAACAATAAGCTGATATAGTAATTTGAGATAGCTCAGTCATTATAAATGGTTCCTCCTGAGGCTCACCTTTTTGATCTCTTGAAACAGGTATTATGTGACAAGGACCGCTCTGCAAAAAAGGTTAGTGTTTCTGATTCTCTCTTAAATTTCAATTTTTTGAAGTGTTGAAGTTTCTGTAACCATAAGATCTTTACACTTGCAAATTTCACAGGCTCCTGGAGAGGGAAGTCTTGAGAGAAGAATTCTCGAAATTAATAGAAAAAGAGTAAAAGTTGTAAAGCCGGGTTCCAAGACATCTTTTCCAACTACTGAAATCCGTGGAAGTTATGCTCCTCCCTTTCATGTAGGTTTCATCTTACAAGTCTGGATATTTTGTTATATTTGTTTCGACTTGTGTCTAAATGATTAAGTATGCACACTCACACATGGAAGAAGGGTCAAAGAAAATGAAACAAGTAATATGTCTAGCTATACTTGACTTTGTGCTTTGGTCATATCTAGTGTAGAAGTGCTTATATTTATGAGACCAGATTTAATGCTGGACTCGTGTTTGTCAGAAGAAACGGTCCTTTCAACAAATTCATAAGGATCAAAAGCAATTTTTTTGTTCGCACAAGCTATAGGGTAGGTGTCTATAATCCTTGAATCATCAAGGGAATTTCTTTATAGATGTGAGGAACTTAAAAGCGTGTTAATGGAAATATGCGAAGATAATCTGGCGGGGGATACTAATTCTTGTTACAGTGTTCATATATCTGGAGAAGTTCATATGATCATTATTGTGATTTGCCACAGGTGGAACTATTCCGAAATGACCAACGTCGTTTTAAGATTGTAGTGGATAGTGAGAATGAAGTAGATTTGATGGTTCATTCCCGGCATATGCGAGATGTTGTAGTCCTTGCGATTCGAGGCCTTGCTCAGCGGTTCAACAGTACATCCCTCAATTCTCTCCTCAAAATAGAGACATAGGCTAGATTAAGAGATGTTAAGTGAAATACATTTAAAGTGATATCTTGCTTTAGGTTTTGATGAATGCTATCTGCTATCTTTTCTCAAAATTTTCTAATTTCACATTTAGCTTGTCATTGTGGGTAGTATTGCTGTCTATTTATTATTTTTTCCCACTAGGAAATGTTGTGCAGTGCAGTGATTTAAGAATTGGGTTTGTTCAGAAATAGTGTTGTAAATTATAACGTCAATGATAATTTTTAACTTATTTGCAAGATTTCCCTCTCTTTGCTTATGGAGGAATTCATTGTCTTGCCGCTTTGTACTAGCTGTTATTGATTACAGCTTACAATCAGTCGAGACCTTTTCCCTATGAACTTTCGCAACTGGTTTAGATATCAAGCACACCACATTCAATGTTTATGTTAATGTCGCAACTGGTTTTCATTCGGATTTCAGTGAGACAGGCTCCCAGCTAGAATGAAAACTAATTACTATTGTTATGCCCGAATGGAGAATTACCGAATTGAGTTGGATGTTTCAATCCTGAATGTACGCTGAAAGAAAAAATACAGGCCTTACCGTTACTTTTACTATAATAGTCTTATTTGGTAATCCCTGCCTCGATGTTTGAAACTTGAGTTTCTCTTTCAGTCTCCTTTGCTGCGTCATATGAAGCGTGAAGAGCTATGAAGAAATAGTAGACGAGCAACAGAAATGTCCAGACAATGAATCTGATAAACGATGGGCCATCAATGGAACCCATGATGAAAACATTGACAGCAATGCAAGCAGATGGCAGCCATGGAAGCAGAGGAACTCCCCACAACTTAGGCTTTCTTGCTTCCTTCACAGTCAAGTGTAATCCAAGCGTTGCCAAAAACCAAATTGGGATAGTCACTGTGTAGCCAACCCACCCATTATTAGTAGCCGCCCAATAAGCAGCTGAAGCAATGGAGGATAAGATAATCAGCATCAGGAAACTGATGAGCATGTTTCGGTCAGAATTTGAAGTCTCGCCGGCAACATAGTATCTCCTTACTAGTAAAGCAAGGGCAACAAGAGAAAAGAGAAATAAGGTTGATATTGAAAGCAGGTTTGCCAAAACATCTAGGCTCGTGAAGAATGCCACTATGGAGTTTGCAATAGTCATGATCACGGTGGCATTAACCGGTGTGCCGGTTTTCTCATTGATGGCTGCAAGAATGGGCGGCGCCAAGTGTGTGCGGCCAATATGAGTGAAATAACGTGCTTGGCCGATGATGTTAGCCAGCAAGACGGTGGTCATACCCTTCAATGCACCCAAAGCAACTATGTACTTTGCCCAGTTCATGCCCAGAGATTGGAATGCTAATGTATATGGTGCATCAACATTTATCTGAGAATAAGGCTGCATAAAACACAATGTAGCTGAAAGAAGGCAATAAAGGGTCATGGTAATTACCATTGAGCCAATTAGTCCAATTGGGATATCTTTTCCAGGGTTTTTAATCTCCTCCCCTAAAGTTGCAACCCCATCAAATCCAACATAAGCAAAGAAGAGCACAGCCGAGGCTTTCAGGATTCCTTTGATTCCATTCGGAGCAAAGCTTGCATAATTTGCAGGATTAACTTGAGTAAGACCGGTGATGAGGATGAAAATCAAGATTATGACATGGACGATTGTCGCAAAAGAGTTGAATCTTGATGATCCTTTCATGCTGATACATGCGCCAATACAAATAATGATTGATACAACAACAGCAATTGGGTCTAAATAGCTGTAATCTTCGGCAAAAGAAGACGCATGTATCCGAAAACTGCTGGGATCGTGGTTGAACAAAGTAGCAAAATAAGAAGTCCAAGACCTTGCAACACTAGCTCCAGAAACAACATACTCAAAAAGAATGTTTCCAGCAGCAATATAAGCTATAAAATCTCCAAGCTCAACTCTCAGATAGGCAAATGAGCCTCCTGCTACCGGCAACTCAACAGAAAATTCAGTATAACACAAGACTGATAGCAATGCAGATATACCTGAAATCAGATAAGAAAGAATGACAGCAGGACCAGCATAATTCCTGGCAGCTACACCGGTGAGGACAAAGATTCCGGCACCCATTACAGCTCCCATTCCAAACCAAATCAAGTCCCACCATGTAAGAGTTTTCTTCATTGCATGTTGGCTACGAGCTTTCATTTCATGCAGCTCAAGATTGTCATCAGAACGCGAAAGCAACCGATCTTTGAGCCTTGTTTTTGTGCTGGCCAAAGCCTTGGCATAATTTCCCCAGCTCTGGAATGATTCTTCAGGTAAAAAATCTTGTTTTGTGCATCCACAACCTCTCTTTTTGATCCCATTTCCACTACCATTATCACTCACCATTGTTGCTACCACTGCAGAGAGAAATGTAGCTAAGTTACTGATAGAGGTGGGATTGAGATTTATTTATTCATTTATTGAGATTTGCATGCATTTAATAAACCTAACTGATAGTGATAGAAGAGTTTTCTGAACACCTAATACGTACAAAGGATGTTGATGAAAAATGAAAGGGAAGGGTGATATGAACAGTAAGCTTATGGAATTGGTTGATCCAGCTGGAATTCAAAGCATAAACATCTGCTTTTGGTTTTTGACTCACTTAAGTGAGCGTATGAAAGAGAAAATTTGGGATATATATATGGTATTGTCTAGATTTTGTAACAACATTATTTAATATTAAATAATATTATCCCAAATTTTATCATCTCAAATAACTTAATATTCATTAATTAAATAATAAAATAAGTTAATACTTTCATCTACCATTATTCAAATTACATTTAGGCTTGCAATATTCAATTGACTAGAGCAACTAAAGGCCTTTTTCAGATAAACTAGCTAAGCAATTTGATAGAGTTGTCATTGTGGTAGTAAAACCAATAAGATTTAAGAGTTTTCTTACTAAAAGATTATTTATTTATTTATTTATTTATTTGTGTGTGATAGTCATTTATGATAAGCACAAACAAAGAATTCCATTTGTATAAGACTTCCCTTTGAAGTCATTGATTAAGAAATCAATATAATATACTATCGAGAAATGAATGACCTCATTCCCATGATCTATATATAAACTCAATACTCAAAATTTTCTGCCCACTTCAAAAAATATATTGAAAGACAGACAGACAGACAGAGTGAGAGTGAGAGTGAGAGAGAGAAATCTTAGGTACCTAGAAAATCCAAAGACTGAACTCAACTCAACTCAACTGGTTCGAAGATGGAAGATGGAGATATCAGATATGGGTTTGTTTGGGATAATATATAGAATTTTGACCTAGTAGTAGAGGTGTTTATTACTTGCTCCACCTTCTATCATATATATTATATCCTAAACAAACCCATAAAGTAATTTCAAATTACTTCAAAATTTCTGAAAAACATTAATAGATAATTAGATATTAGTAAAAGTGAGCAGGAAGTAATCAATGAAACAGATGAAAAAAAAATATAATCCTTCCAAATTTAAAACCACATTATTAATAAGCTCCAACCAACCTTTCCTTCAGAACTTGAATAAGATTAAGATGTTAATAAAAAGTCATATTCAACAACACATGCATGCTAAGAAGAACAAATTGCATGTTAATTTATTAATTAAAATAAAAAAGCTTTCTTATCCAACCACTCACCAAAACAAGCGAATGCTATTATTATATAATTCAAGTTTTTGTTTGAAATTAAGGTATCACGATTTAAAAATTGTTGTTATTAGATATAAAATATTATTTAAAAAATAAGTAATTTTTATTAAAAAAATAATATTTATTAAAAATTTTATTTATTATATTATTAAATCACCGTATAAATAGAATAATTTCAAATAAAATTCTAAAAATTTAAAAATTATCCTACTCCTTGATCAAAATTATTCTAAAAAAACCAAATTGATCATACCTATTTGTTTCCTTTACATATACAATTGCCCTTTAAGGATCAATTTTATATGACATTATATAAAATTGCATAATTATAATATCCAATATTCTTCTTCTTGTTATTTTGACTATTAAAAGTTCTCTCACTACACTTGGTATGATTAATACACGATATATTTTTAATAAATTGTTCTTACATTTATTAATTTTAATATTATTACTTATTTTAAAATAACTTATTAAAAATATTTATTATCTTGAAACATTTTTAGGAGACTTTCTTGTCTCTTGTATACATATTACAATAATGAAAGGATATGAACTGTTATATGTATTATATTAATATAAACTAAAGGGATATATATTCTAACAATGTTAGGATACAAATGATCCTATACATATTTTATTTATGTAAATTGATGTAATAATATTATATTATTATCACATACATGTGGATAATTTTTGACACGACTCATTAATCTAACACGAACATGATACAAAATTTACGAATTTTTTTGATTGATATAATATGATATAATTATTAAATAGGTAATACGATTAATAATCGTGTCGGATTTGGATTTATAATTTTCGATATATGAACTCATTTATAATTTAGTAAATTTATTTTATATTTAAAAAAATATTTAATTTTATTTATCATATTTTTTTAAAAAAAATACTTAGTATTATTTAAAATAAAATTGATTAACTTTTGAGTAGGTAATGCTATATATATATATATTTAAAAATATATTGAAATATACAAAATATAAGTTAAATGTATAATGTTAATTATTTAATAATCATGTCAGGTTATGAAATCTAATTCTTAATATGATTATTAAATAGATTGAGTTGGACTTGATTTTTATTTAATACTATATAACACAAATACTAAACGATAACTTTTATCTTCCCAACATGCTGGAGGAAGTTAGGATTTACATTGTGAGAAGTCATAGAAGAGATGTATCAATGTGACAAGAAAAACGTTTTTCAAAGGAAACAAAACATGATAAAAATAAATTTATTTATATTAATTTATTTTTTTCTACAAGTCAAGATGGGCTCTACTGTGACACTGATACATCTCTTATATGATTTATTTTCTTTTTACTCTCATGAAAAATTTTCTTTTTACTCTCATGAAAAAAATAGTACATACAATATGATTCATTTATTTATTCTGCTTATATAGAAGAATTTATCTAAAAATTTGTATACAAAATAAATAAAATATATTGGATCAAATATAACTCATTAAAATTGCAAGATTATAGATTTAGTATATATATATATATATATATATATAAACACAATTTAATATCAGCCCAATAGTAAGGTAGGAAGAAGAATTCGTTCAATATGAATCGATTAGTACTTGCATCATGAATATTGAAAATTAGCTCTTCTTGAAAATCTCTAATTTTTCTTCAATCTTTAGTTGTTAATTATACTTATCCTTTCAAAAACTCATGACATGAAACAAGTTTGTTTTGAAATGTTGCAATAAACTAATTACAACAAAGATGTTGCAATAAACTAATTACAAAAAAAGATGTTGCAATAAACTAATTACAACAAAGATGTTGCAATAAACTAATTACAAGAAAGAAGCCAATGGAATTCTTTCAATTTTTTTTTTTTTTTCTAGTTTTCTTATACATATAGTTAGCTGTAGTTCTATTCTATTCATGAAATTGATATAGGAGAATGATTCCAAGATTGTAGTGTCTATCCATCCAAATAATAATCTTGGGGGATGTAAGAGTATTCAAATTTTACTACCAATTTATTGTTATTGGTTGCTGTTTTTTGTTAATATAGAAAAAATTTTAGATAAGACAATTTTACTACGTTAATTATGTTTATTTTTTTAAAACAAAGATAATTTTAATTAAGACAGTATTATCGTGGTTTGATTATTTAATTAGTGAGTAAATAAACAATCACTAATTGATAATAAATAAATAAAATTAAAATAAATAAATAAATAAATTAGATAAATAAATTATTTATTTATCACCAATTTATCATTTTCTTTTATCTCACTAATGTAATAATCTTATAACATCAAAGTAACTGAACAATTCTATCTAACACTCACTCTTCAAAACACCTATTTAAAAATTAAGAAACATAAATAAATAAATAAAAAACTTAAAACAAACAAGAAAATTGCAAATATAAAATCCGACAAAACTTTCTTTTATTAAGAAACAAAAATCCAAAGTCACCCACTTCACAATACAAACACAAAAACAAACACTCTTTCTTGCCCTATTGAAAATTCTATCTTCATTTCTTTATTCAAGATATGAACATAAACTACTAGACACAGGCATTTATCACACTCATGAAAAGTCTTCTAAGCACTAAGATTTGCAGAATTATTATTATTATTGGTAACATTTACACCTCCTACCCGGGAATCTGCGGCGGAAGAGACGGCTCCCTCTTCCATCTGCTTCCAGCCTTGGTCAATTTTGTTCTCTCCGGAGGCCTTTGCTGTGTCGTACGAAGCATGTAATCCGAAGAAGATGTAGTAAACCAACAGAATTCCAGTCCAGATTCCAAACCTTTCAAATGATGCTTTGTCTATTGATCCAAGAAGGAAAACATTGATAGCAATGGAAGCAGATGGTAGCCATGGCACTAATGGCACACCCCATAGCTTTGGAGCACTTGCCTGTGGAACAAGAATCCAAAGCCCAAAAGTTCCCAAGAACCAAATTGGTACAGTTATGCAATAACCAATCCAACCATCTTCGCTGAGACCCCAGTAAGCAGCAGTTGCAATTGAAGAACCAATAATCAGCAGAATGCAGGCAATAAGTTTGTTGCGATTTGCTGGTGTTGTCATTCCGCTGACATAGTAGCGGCGAACAAGAAGAGCAACAGCCACAAGCATGAAGATAAACAATGTGGAGATTGATAGAAGGTTTGACAGTATAGCTAGCTTGGTGAAGAAGGCAACAATTGCAGTGGCTGAAAGCATAACCACAGTTGCATTAACCGGGGTACCAGTCTTTCCGTGAACCTGTGCTAACCACGGCGGCATCATGTGCGTTCGAGCTATGTGTGTCAAATACCGCGCCTGACCAACGGCTGAAACCAGCAAAACTGTTGTCATTCCTTTCAATGCGCCAAATGCAACAATATATTTAGCCCATTTCCAACCTACAGCTTCAAATGCAACTGAAAATGGTGCATCAACGTCAATATTTTGGTAAGGCTGCATAAGGCATAAAGCAATTGCGAGCAAACAATATGCGAGAGTTGTGATAGTCATTGAACCAACGAGACCAATTGGGATATCCTTAGCTGGATTCTTGGTCTCTTCCGCCATTGTTGAAACAGCATCAAAACCAACGTAAGCAAAGAAAAGCACAGCTGAAGCCTTGAAAACACCACGGGCACCGTGAGGTGAGAAGTCGCTGTAGTTTTTAGTGTCGGCGTTGGCGAAACCGCCGATGATGATGAACACAATGACGACGACGTGGATGATTGAGGCAATGTAATTGAAGCGGGATGAGCCTTTGGTGCTGAGAACGGCGAGGATGCAAATGGCGGCTGAGACAGCAACAGCAATGGGGTCAAGGTGGCCATAGTCTTCTGGCATGCTGTGGACTATAATGCGGAAGTCTTCGGGATTTTTGTTGCAGAGGGTGGCAAAGTAAGATGTCCATGCTCTGGCAACGGCGGCGCCGCCAATGACATACTCGAGGAGAATGTTGCCGGCGGCAACAAAGGCGACGAAGTCACCTAACTCCACTCTTAAGTAGGCAAATGAGCCACCTGCATGCAGAAAGAAAAATATAGCATATTAAATGGAAATTGAAATTACTCTACAGCACAGAGTGGAATCCGACAATCCGTTAAGTTTAGAGTTGACTGAAAAGTCTTTTATGGCGTGCTGTAAGTCGTCCATTAATTAAAGTTGCCGAGCTTTAGCCAGCTACTGCTACAGACCTTATCGTTAAAGATTCTGCATCTTAATTCTAAGTCAACCTTTCTTTTTTTTATTAATACGACACCGTTTTATCTGAAAAGTCCGCCAGTCATAGGAACCTTGTGGGATATTTATAAAAGACAGTGTTTTAGGGTAACTATTGTACACTATAAATTCCATCACATCGTCAATAAACAAAATTCAATTCCAAAATTATTATATTGTTCCAAAAAATCAACTAATTATATCATTAATACTTTAATATATAATAATAATAATAATAATAATAATTTTTTATAATGAAATTTAATTAAAATTATTAATGTTTATATAAAATTAATTTTTCTTATTTTAATTAAAATTTATAAAATAAACTAAAAAAATATTTTTATTTCTTCAAATAATTTTTGCTAGTGTCAAAAGCATCAATTTATTTAAAATTTTGGATAAAATAAATAATTGATTAAAAAATTAAATGGATATTTATTATTTAACAAATAAATTAAAAACAAAATCATAAGATTTATTTATAATTGTACCAGCAACAGGAATCTCGACGGCAAACTCGGTGTAACAAAACACAGAAAGCATGGCCGAGATACCGGAAACGACGTAGGACAAAACAACGGCGGGGCCTGCGCCGTCGCGTGCTTCGAGGCCGGTGAGCACGAAAATACCGGCGCCAATGACGGCGCCGATGCCGAACCAAATCAAGTCCCACCAGGTGAGAGTTTTCTTCATTTCATTTTCACTTCTAGCTTTGATCTCATGGATCTCGGTGCTGTCCAGAGATCGGGTCAGGACCCGATCTCTGAACCGGAACGGAGTCTTCCTCAGAGCTCGGATGTAGTTTCCCCAGCTCTGAAAAGATTCCTCCGGCAGAAAATCGTTCTTCGTGCATGAACAGCCTCGTCTTCTAAGTCCTTCATCTCCTTCGTTTACTCCCATTCTATTTCACAAATTCACACAAGCCAAAAAAGAAATTAGAGAAAAAAAAAAGAAAAAAAGCTTTTCAAACTGAAAAGCGATTTTAAAAAGCACTTCCAAACGAACCTGTTCTTGAAATTTCAGATTGGTTGAACAGAGAGAGTGAGAGAATTTCTTGAATTCTTTGAGAAACACAAGACAGAATTCGTCTCTGAAAACAAAATACGTTTATATAAAATTCCTATTCGGCTAAGACACTAAGATACAAAAGTGCTGGTCTGTCTCTTTGATAAAAACAAGAACTTCGATGCAATTCCAAATTATTAATTTATTATTATTATTATTATTATTATTATATTATAATAATAATAAATCAATACATCACACAATCGTAACGAAAAACGGAATAATAAAATTATATTAAATTAAAGAAACTCAATCATTACTATAATAAACAAGAAAACAAGCATATAGAGACACAGAATCTGCGTTAACGGATGTTGGGGAAATTTTCCTGCTACCGGCGGAGGAGAGTGGTGGAACTTTGGAAGCAAATGAGAAAGAGAGTACATGTATCTAGATTCTAGATCTTCGTTTTCATAGTGAGAGGTTTCTATGGTTTAGAGGCGGGAAAAACGTGATATCACTACTATAGGTTATTATAGCTGATAGATTCAAGTAATTGCATTGGGTGAAAAGGAAATTAATTTAGATTTTTTTAAGTGCTAAGTTTGTAATTATCACCCGGGAATAGATTCGATCCTGTGCGTGCGGCCAACTAAGAGTACGGACACACATTATAGCGGTAAAATTGTGTG